>JAHWFO010115002.1:1927259-2067697 GCA_023313115.1 Rhysida immarginata
TACGAGTCGTTTGATATTATACATGCCATATCTTAGCATTGAAAGTTCCAAGGTTACCATATGGTATCATAGGGCACCATTAGGGCACGTGCTACTAAACCAATAACCATTATCATTATTTTCTCGTGATATTCAGTCATGGCACCTTGTTACGAGTCGTTTGATATATTACATGCCATATCTTAGCATTGAAAGTTCCAATGGTTTCATAGGGCACCATTAGGGCACGTGCTACTAAACCAATAACAATTATCATTATTTTCTCATGATATTCACTCATTACATGTTGTTACGAGTCGTTTGATATATTACATGCCATATCTTAGCATTGAAAGTTGCAAGGTTACCATATGGTATTATAGGGCACCATTAGGGCACCATTAGGGCACATGCTACTAAACCAATAACTATGATCATTATTTTCTCGTGATATTCACTCATGGCACGTTATTACGAGTGGTTTGATATATTAATGCCATATCCTAGCATTGAAAGTTCCAATGGTACCACTTGGTACCATTAAAACACGTACTACTAAACAATTCAGACATCACTATATACCGTTATATTCATTCATGAGACATCCTTGCACGTACACGTGCCATTAGACCGATACTTGCTATCACTAGTTACTCTTTTAGATTCGTTCATGATATTTTGTGACAATTTGTTTGATATATTACTTGCCATATCTTGTTATAGGAAATGTTTAAGAGGGTATCATAATGGTACTATTTAAGCACGTGCTATTAGCGCATGTACTTATTCCTGCTATCTCACGTTCGTACTTCTGCGTACTCTGTCCCATTTTAATGGATTGGTGAAAACAGACTGTGAAAAAGTTAATTCGTTTTCAAGTTATCGTAATAAATGCTAAGCTCCCTAGGAATAAAAAAATTCTCTTGATTTAGGGAGCGAACTGCCCTTTTAATAATCGTCAAACACGTGCATCCTGCACGCACACCATCTCATTAATGTTTAGAGCACGCGCAGAACTGAACCCATGTTCTCAACACGCGTTTCTTCAATGTGATGATAATTCGTTTCTTCCAGCAAATCAAGACATGATTGAATGAATTGTGAGATTGCAATACATGCAATTCAATACATGCAACGCAATGAATTGTGGGATTGTCTACAGACGGACGGACGGACGGACGGACAGCTGGACAAACCGATCACATAAGCACATTTCTATATATAGAAAATGTGCTAAAAAGAAAAGGGCCCATAGAGCTTGCGACAAATTAAGGAATAGCTGAAGTTGGAGAGGGATATGGGAAAGGTAATGAGGGAATGGTGCCTTTGCTGAGGTTAATGCCATTAGGGGTGAGGGAATTGAATTTCCAAATAAGAAAAGACTCGAATTGCTTTCTCTCTTTTTTGTTATGGAAGTTACCACGAAGAATATAAAGGCCGATGGCCTGTGAGCCAGTTATTTCAGCTACATTTCACAGATGAACGGATTATGGGCCGAAACTTCCCCGTTTCTTGGGCACCCCGGTCACCAGATATCAACCCCTGTGACTTCTGGCTCTGGAGTTACCTCAAAGACACTGTTTATGGTGATAACGTCAGGAATTTGGCGGAACTGAAAGATGCGATACGCCGACAGGTGCGCAACATTCCTCCTGATATGTTACGAGCTACAGTTGAGAACGCAGTAATCCGGTGTAGCCTGCTTTCAGTAAATGGTGGAGGCCACATTCAACATGTAACTAATTTTAGTAACGATTAAAGACTTGTTAACCTGTGTCTTCGTGTCTAATTTCGTATACGAATATTGCATACAGCGCCATTCCATGCTGGTGGTGACCTTTTGAACTAATTTTTTTTAAATTATTGATGAATTAATTTTTTTTTTGGTGGGTATGAACTTCCCATGCCCTCTTGTATAATATTCCCAAGTATTATAGCTTTAGGTCCAGTAATTTTTTTTATGGTCATGTCAAAATGGAACTTTAATTATAAAGAACTTGTATGTATGTATGTTTGTTTGTTTGTCCACGTATTTCTCTCTTATCATTAATTTTGTAGACTAGTTTGCATGTTTCTTCTAATTCCTGGTTTTATGTTTGCTTAATAAAATGTGTTCTGCATATTTGGAGTTTTTTAGTGGATTTTTTTATAAAATATACATGTTCTTTGAATCTAGTTTCTAAATTTCGATACGTTTTTCCATTATAAATTTTGTAATATTCTTTGCATTTAATTTCATATACCCACTTTTTTTTTAACCGACTTCAAAAAAAAAGGAGGTTATCAATTCGATGTGTTTGTTTGTAATATTGTTGGAATTGCACAATATTCATATATGTTACTCTATAAGGGCTTCTAAATTAGTATGCCAAATTTCATGTGTAAGTATTGTAGCGGTTTGCTCGATGATCTAATTCACATAACACAATAAATCAAATATCATCATTCGAAGATGGTTCATTGATCGAAATATCTCCTTAATTCATTCTAAATAATCTCAACCAACAACAAAAACGCAGTCGTGGATTCATCCCCCTAAGATTGGATGGGGTCATTTAATCATTTAAAATTAAATTCCAACAAGGTGAATACAAAAGAAAAAAAATTATAATAAACAGTAGGAATGACTAAATTTCTGTAATAAATTAAATTGAATGAAGATTTCTGTCCAATATCGATATTTGTCTCATTATCAATTTCAACCGTATAATGTCTATCAACTATTATATCTTTACACGTTTGGGGAAACACCATCCTTCAATCTTCACTAGAGTCTTATTGGGAATTGAGCTGGTGAAATCAACGTCGCTGGGATATAATTGTCCTATAAACAATACACTGTAATATCGATTTGATCGGTAAAGTTCACGTTCTGTCAAGTTAAGTCATTCAGCCATCATTGAAATTCCCAATGAAAGAGCATCAAGGAACTACGCGGGGAGGGGGGGTGTATCTTCCGCGTCAATCATTCATACGGGTAAGGATGGGACAAGGGAGTAAATTAGTAGGGTAAGGCATCGCGATTGTTCCGAACGGGGTTTTTAATACGCTCTCTTCCATCCTTGAAACTGGTGGTCAATGATAACACACTCCAGGTAAGTTATCTTCTTTTGTTTTTTTCTTTTTCTTTTTATTTAGGTCGGGATCCTTATCAAATAACTGTCAACAAAGTTAATTCCCCTTTTTTTTTTATAGGTTATCGTTCACTAGTCCAAATGACGTCGGGCAATTTCTTTAAAATAGATTGGAATACTTCTTTACGTTCACTGCGGGGCCCACCAAGGAATAAATAAATATTTTTACCTTGTTTTCGTCGGTCAAAGGAGGGTTTACATCGATGCGAGGTCTTCTAAACGGGTTTTTCGAGTGGTAGGTAGAACGTTCTGACGGTTCGATGTTCGTCGTATTAAAGAAACAATATACGAGGATATTAAATATTGTTCAAAATTGTGGTATTATAACAAGATTAATCCACTTATTCCCTAGGATTAATAACAAATTCCAATGTCTCTATAGGCAAAACAAGAGTTAATAAATATTAGAATTTCACTTAGCTGTCCGAGTTTTCACGATGGGAAATTAAGCGTCGCCTAATCCGATAGCTTGTTCTCAGGAAAGTTCAAAATCAATTATTAAGACGAAAGTGTTGAATCTAAAATCAAAGTTCAATCGACGAATATAAAGAAAATCGATAACGGATTCTCGTAATGGGAAAGATTCTACCCATCCTCTTCCGTGTCTCCTCGGGAAGCGCGCCCTTTTTTTCTTTTTTTTTATATTACGTCATTTCCATTGTTTTTTCTTGTATTTCGTTAACTTCTCATTGTAACAACGTCAATTTAACACGCAACTGGGAGTTTTAGTTTTCTTCTTGTTAAATCTTATCGCAACAATACTAAACATGATTCATATCCACATTCTTGTGTCGTAATAAAAACGTTGTTTCATATAGATTAGTTTATTATATTTTATTTAAAGTTCAGTGAATCAAACAAATTTTTTTTTTTTTAAAACAGTCTGGTAAGAGATAGCGGACGCTATAGTATGTATGTTTGTCCACGAATTTCTCAGAAACTAGAAATCGAATTGCAATAATTCTTCTTTATTGGATTAAGTATCTTTCAACTTACCGTAGGGATAAATCCAAGTTTCATCAAAATCGGTTCAGTAGTTTTCAAGATATGGGCTGATATAGCTAGGCGATAGTGAAAGTTTCATTAAAGTCATTTTTTTATACTCTGTTTAATCTTGTTGTGTATACTGTTTATTGTTGTGGGTTTTCTATAAATGTTATGTTCTAATTTTATTTTATTGTTTTCTTCTTTATTCTCTGTTATATCTAAATAATTTAATTTATTAACTTTTTCTTCTTCATATGTGAATTTGATTTTGTCATCTAGATTATTTAAGTCCTTTAGTATTTCTTCTATGTTAATTGACTTATCTAATATACATAGGCTATCGTCTACATATCTTGTATACATTTGTATATTATATTTTTTTTAAATTTCTTTTAATTTATTTTCTACTAAATCTTGTAGATATACGTCTGAAACAATTGCGCTAATTGGATTTCCCATTCCTAGTCCATATTGTTGTTCGTAAAAGGTTTTGTTATATTCGAAGTATCGAAAGACAAATTGAAAAGGAAAGGAAAAATTCCGCGACCCGGATTCGAACCGGGGACCATACCTATCGCTGGCACTGCTCTTACCAACTGAGCTACCGCAGATATGAATAGCTTTGCTGTTACAAGATATCCAAATAGACTCCATTGAAGCCACAACGCAGCAACTCAGCCACAACGCAGCGGAATTTTTCCTTCCCTTTTCAATTTGTCTATTGAAATCTTGGAGATGTTTCTTCAGTTATCTTATATTTGATATTCGAAGTAATTTTGTGTTTTAATTGTTTTTAAGCTTATTATAATATATTTTATTAGTTCTTTGTCAATTTCTCTTTCTTTTAAGTAGAGCTCCCTATTTCACGTGTACTAAAATAAACGGATACACGTGTATTTAATACGTCCGTGTATTGACCCGTGTATTTACAGCATCACGGGTACCCGTGTATCTGTGTATCAGTGTACCGTGTAGCTACACGTGTACACGGGTACCCGTGTATTTCACTTCCACGGATACTCAAGCGTTAAATTGTTGAATCAGATATCAGAAAGAAAGTCACAATAAAAAATAATATATCGCTCCGAACATAAATCGCATTTGATGAAGATGCTGCTAATGTTGACGGTTATGGCTCATTATAGACCTCCATGGGTTGGATTTTATCACCGAGTGTTGAAACGTTTATATCATCAGATATGTTATTTGCGTCGAACTGAGCAATGGAAGTTATTGGCGCATTCGTATCGGGCTATAATTCACTTTCAGGTGTTCCTGCTGAACCCGTAGACGTTCAACATCGGACATTTGGGTCTACATGGATTCCCCATCTCTAAATCTGTTTACCTGTGACGTTTTCTATAACTTTTCTGGCGCTTATTATGCATAAACTTGGAAATTCTGTAATTTTTGCAAAATTTCCACAATTCGAAGGCCCTATATCTTAAATACTATTAATTACCGAGGTTTAATTATAAGCTGTTTTTTAAAGCGCAAAAAGATAAAACAAATGACACCTAAAATGTCGTGCTATCACAAAGGAAGCCGGAGCTAGACTAAATTAATCTTCCCCAGAGAGCAGATTTTCTGACTCAACTTTGTTCTTCGATTGCATCAGCCGATGACGTCAGCATGAAGTCGGTCAAAGTCTAAAGCATGCTTTGTTTTATATATTATCGAATACAATATCATTCATTTTTCTATCATTAATAGTTTTGACGTTAAGGTTTTCGTGATCAACAGTTTTCGTGAGATTCACGATTTAAGCGTGGCTTCCCAGTATCGAAACGTAAGACGTATTCTACGTCAAAAAGAAAATTGTATTTTTCAATAAGAGGTAGCTCTTCATGCCGTTTATATTGTGTTCGGAGCTTTGAAATGAATGTTTCTGCCATTTCTTCATTTATTTCAAAAAAAAATTTCTCTAAAAAGGCTTAGCCCATTTCCATAAAAAATGGTCAATGTATAGTTTAAGAACCCCACTGTCTGAATTTCTAAAAAAAAAAATAAGAATAAAAAAAAAATTAAAAAAATTGACGAGGGGGGGGGGGGTCTTGGGGGAGGGGATAGTAAATAACTCCAAAAACGGCTCATCACAGCCAAACAAATCATTTACAAAAAAAAAAATTCGCCTTAATGAGAGGAGTACGTACATGTCGAGTTTATTGAGTTTGGTTCGCTCGTTTGAACGCTTCAGCCCTTTTTTAATTTTTAGAAAATAATCAATATCTCGAAAAAGGCTTATATCCAATTGACATAAAATATACGCAAAGGCGCAATCTAAGGAACCCACTAAGTATGTATAATTTTTATTTGGTTTGGCTATTTGCCATTTCAGAGGAGTTAGCTGCACAAAATTGGTCACACACGTACATATATATGTACAGACGGAAAATTTTTTATTCTTTACGAATCATGAATTTTTAAGTAGATTTCAGTAAAAAAAAAAAAAATTTGAATTTCTGAAACGAAAACAAAGGCCTTCACTTTTAAAGAGTGGTAGGCCAATAAGCCATAATCATTGAATCTGCATATTTCAGGTAAGTAATACACTTTATTCGTCGGGATTCTACCGCAGGAGCCTTAACGACAAAAGTGCTGGTATCGGATCTTTCATTGACAGAGTTAGAGTCCTTGTCCCACGGCGGATAGCCCCAAATTCGGGTAACTTGAAGCAAATCAACTAGATCAGGAAATACTCAAAGAAATGGAAAATATTAGTCATATATTTTCCATATATCTAATAAACGGTAAGTTTCCTAGGAGATAACTATAATAGGAAGTAATGACATACAATTATTCAGTCCTTCAAATATCAGCAGCTCTCAATTATGCAATCTAGCCGCGCAAAGTAATAGGGATTGGAAATATAACAATCTAATTCCAAAAAAAAATATTTCCAGTGGCCATCAATATGCAATAGGCTCACCTGGCTTTCCAAACAACATATGATAATTTAAAAAATATTCAAAAATACAATAAATACAATATAAAGCAAATTATCCCACGTTGAGGAATGAGCGAGCCAAAACTTTAGCCGTATACCACACGAATTGAGGAAAGATTTCCAGAGTCCCGTAAGAGACTAATTTGGATAACGATACGTCCTCGGCCGTGCTAGTAAACGCTGCAAAGCCGAAAGGAAAAACTCCTTTCCACTATAAAAGAGTCCATAGAGAAATGCCGTCCGAATTTACGAGAGCTTGGCTCCAATAGCAAAATTGCAATTGCCCTCTGTTAAGTTATCAGTTTCACTACAACACGAGTGCAACAAATTTTTGGAGCCACGTTAAAAGAGCTTTTCACCGACGAGAGAATTTTGAGAAAAACTTGCCTGTAAATTCTTGACGGGCGTCGTTAACTCAACCACCTCTTTACGTTCGTCAACTTCGTTCACGAAACTATTCTGGCTCATCGGCAAGACCTCATGGCTCCTCGATCCGTAACGCCCTTCTAACGAGAGTTCCTTCTCCTTCGGTCGCTGCAATCCATCTATATCTCCCTCGAGCCTCTTTCTCACTCGGGCTTGAACTAGGGCAACGTAGATAAAAGGATCACTACTTGACGTCACTACTTGACGAGATTGCGTTTTTCCTGTAGAAAACCTTAGTTTTCACTCCAACTCTCTGAGCTGATCCCGACAGGTTGGTTTGATACTAATTTGACTATTTCAAATCGGTATGACTAGTATTCGTGTAAATGGTGCTGTAGTATTTCATGCCATGAAAAATACATGAAAATTTCTTTCGAGGGCTGTTAAAGGTACAGTTTACAGAAGTTGACCAACAATACCCGAGGATATGCAGTGCAGGATCCGAGCTGCATGCATAGCGTTGGAGAATGGAACGATACTGCAACATCGCTTACAGATGTGCATAGAGCAAGAAGGGCATGTGTTTGAACGTTTATTATAAAAACATTATTTGTACAACCACTTCTTTTCATTACTGTAAAAATATTATGTTCAAATAAAAAACATTGCTATCCATTTTATAATCCATTGTGTTTAAAAACAATTTCTGTTTTTTGCCTTTAAATCCAAAATCCTCATTTGTTTATTTTGAATTATGTTATTTTTTTTGTTTAAATTAGAAATTTAATGTTGAGAAATAAAGTTCCTGTTTTGTATTTATCTTGTTTTTGCTTGTTAATAGACTATTAGTAAAACAAAACTGATTTTACTAAGCAAAGTGATATTTTCATATTGTTTAGAGTCGTCAATCAAAGTATACGGATACAGTCATTGAAAAGCTACAACTGCTATCACATTAATCTTCATGATTTAACTGGTAAGCCCGACAGAGAATATTAATATTTTTAAGACGAATAACGAAAAATCCATTCCCTTGTATCTATCTCCTTTTTAAATGGCTAAAAAGCTCAATAAATACATGGTAATTTCTGGCTGCAGGTAATTTAATTTACCAAAGAACGATGTTTATATTATCAAAATCTCTTTTATGCGAGATCATCCACAGAAAATTTAAAATTCTTCATTTTATATTATAATTCTACGTACGACATATGAAATAAATTTTAAAATTGAATTTCTTGTCTTTGAAAACTGCCGCAGGAATGGAAAATGATGCCATAATGTTCACAATTGAATGTTTGAAGGATGGAAAACTGAAGGCAGAATGTTCATTCCATCGACCAGCAGTAATTTTAAAGGGAAGAAACTCAATTTATTTTACATTCTCTATACGGACATTTAAATAAAGTGTACAATATTTAGATTAGTGCATTCACAATAATTTAAACAGATTATTAAGCACTTTACGGGACAATTTAATATACTTGTAATTTATTTAACTTGAAACGTCCCCTCTTTAGTATGTCCTGTTGTGTAAGAAATAAATTAGAAATTTAGAAAAATGGCATCAGGCTCTGGAAAAAAGTAAAATTTCCAGAATAATAAAGATGATGATGATAAAACTAGAGACTCCGACTTGTTATTATGTTTCAGATTATTAGCTCTTTTATTAATATAATACTTATTATTTGCTTGCATATTCTGAAAGCATTGTATACATTGATTGGAGAGGACACGGGAAAAGCTTACTAGGAATCCATCAATTTCATTTGCTGGCAAGTTGGAGTGGAGTTCACGCTTTAAACTAATTTAACATGGATTAATCACTTAATAATTTAATATATTCGACCTTTATAATTAGAAGTATGTTCATTTAATTGACTTATTTATTGTAACATAAAATGTAACTACCAGTGCTAATTCATGTAAGTGAGTCAAACTAACAAAACCTTAGACCACTTTCACACCGCTTATATTGGATTAAAGATGTTTATTTGAAACGGAATAGGCGTATATCAATGCTTTCCAAGTCAATTACACAACGACAAAAGATAATGATATTCTCGTCATTTGTTTTCCTGTTATTTGTTGGTGTTTATCGACTTCAAGCAATCAAATTCTTTGACAATCAATATGCCTACCAATGACTTGACCCGTGAAAAAGCTACATTCCAGCAGCAAAGTCTGACTTGCCGATATCAATACACGCTTTTTGAAGCGACATGCCTTGTGATTTGTGAATTGATATGGCATATGTAACATGAAGTGGAATTTGTTTTCGTGTGCATGCTACATTTGATTTTTTGAAGTTAACGGGAACGGGGTAAATGGGAATTGACCCATCATAAAGTGTTGGTCCGGTGTATTTTTCAGACTTTACCAACACCCACAAAGGCAAACAGTTTGGTATCACATTGTCGACACTTGATGTATATACGATGTCCATCACTTCACCAACAGTTCCGTTGTACAATCCTTTTAACGTCCATAGGTTTTGATGGAGCATTACCTTGCAACACATATTGTGTTCAGCAGCAACGTATATACCAGGTACACCTAAGTTACGAAGGCATGATTCGTTGTGTTCCGAAATTTTTTTATTGCGAGACATTAATGTAATGGCTTTAGAAAAATGGGCTTTCTTGTTAAGATTGTAACATACAAATCTAGATTTTAACAGAAGAAAGTCACCTTCACACACTTCAACAATTGCATTTGGTGGACGATTGAGTAGTTCACGAAAAGGTGCCTGGTTTTCACCTACTTGACGCATAATTGTTGTTAAATGAAATAATTTTTTCAGTTGTTAGTAGACCAATTTTCCTTGAATAGCCAAAGTAGACGATGAATTCGGTTGCTTATCACCAACAGGAAACAATTGAGTAATGTCGCCCAAATGCAGCAGTGCATATCCGCCAAGAATTACATGTTGTTTTTCTGGATTTGCTTGACAAAATCGGTTGTCTATTTTGCCCAGCAAGTTCAGTCCAAGCATTGAGAATTCGTCAACAACAATTAGCTTTACTGCCTGCACTGACAATCGAAATTTGCGTTCGGCTTCACCACATAGCACAAACATCACGGACTTCATCATAGAGTTCAACCCGAACGTTTATTATTTTTCAACGGTATCACATATGTCCAGTTATTTTTAATATAAACCACCTTCAGGCACCACACTAACTGTGTGCGAGATTTGGCTACTATTGCTTTAGTGGTTTTGACGTGATGGCGTTACAATGGTGACTGAAAAGGGAAATACGTTCCAATAAATTTGCCAATATCGAGGAAGAACTAGAAAATGAGAAATGCGTATTGGAATTGGAAAGTACAGAGGGTTCCAAAAAATGTATTCACTGTTTCAAATTCAATAATTTCGAAACAAGAAGACTTACACTTACTAATCTCATGCGGATTTAATCCTCATTACTAATCTCATGTAATGTAACTATGAAACTATGAAATTTGTCATGGTAGGTGGCGCTGGTGGTCGGGCGAGCGAGCCAGTACAGCAGAAGATAGTCGAAAGTACCTTTGATGAAAGTCTACCCAGACGGTGGGTAGGTCGAAGAGGTGCTATTTAGTACCCACCTCGGTCTTCTAATTTGACACCTTTGGACTGCTACCTGTGGGGGAACATCAAGAAGACGTATATTGACAAAAACCAGCTACAATCAACGAGCTACGTGAAACAATTGCTGCGTATGTGCTTGTTATGTATTATTGGCCGAGCTTCGTTTTGACTATTATTAAGAAGCTCGTGGTGTCTTGTGACAATTAATTCTCAGATTGTTGTGAGAATTCTGTATTCTTTTCTTGCTTGCAGTGAAATAAATAACATGTATTTAGTCTTATTCCATCCTTTTCAGTGATTTAATACATAACAATTTGGCGACGAGGATTAAATATGAATTAATTCTTCTAACCATGTCAGCTTTACTTGGACATATCGAAGAAAATTAACTTTGAAAATGAACTATCTTGGAAATCGTATTCCGAACGACTCGAATTCTTTTTTGAAGCCAACGGGATTTCGGATGAAGATAAAAAAAAGAGCTGTTCTTTTCTCTGTTTGTGGATCTCCAACATACTGTTTCGCTCTTTAGTTTCGCCGAAATTGCCAAACTCTATCAAATACACTGATATTGTAAAATTGCTGGAACAACATTTCAATCCTCAACCAAATATGATTTTTCAAAGATTCCTCTTCCACAAACGTTCTCAATATTCCGATGAAAGCGTATCTTCTTTTGTAACTGAAGAAATGCTGCGTGATAGACTTGTATACGGTAATTATGATGAATCTGTACAACGTCATCTACTTGTGGAACCAGAGCTAACTTTCACCAAAGCCTTGCACATTGCTTCAGCTGCGACGTATACAACTAAAAACGCAAGTACTTTTGAATTTCAAGGTAATTCTATGAATTTCAAGGTTTTGAAAGTTTTCTCTTCACAGCAAAATTCTTCAAAGGTTCCAGTCACGAAAGTTACATGTTATCGTTGTGGCGGTACAGTATGCAAATTTAAGAATATCAAATGTAGATAATGTAAAAAAAAAAATCGGACATTTAGATAGAGTAGGGTAGATGTACCAGTAATTGACAGTTTAAGACATTACTGTGAAACAAAATTGTGTACGTAATACAAATTGTATTTTGAAACTTTTCTAATTATACCATTAAATTGTAAATAGAATGCAGAATGCGCCAATCTCTATATAATTATTATATCTTTAAAAGCTATTAAGTTATTAAATTTTTTCCTAACTAATGCATGAATCGCCAGTAGTTGACACTTAATGCACCAGAAGTTGACAGGCAGTTTCACCAGTAATTGACAATACTTTAATTAACATTTTTATTATATATTTATACAAAAAAAATTGATAACATTCAAAAGTAGCTGAAGAAATCAAGCATTTTTAAGAATGTGTAAAGTATTTAACATAACTAAAATTGTGCTTTTTAAAACTTAAGTTGTTCATATTGATCATTTATCTTTTTTCCCTTTTGAAATAATAAATAAAATCAGTCTATTCCCATGTAGAGTGCAAAGACCATAAAAATGAAGGTGTTTTCCAGTAGTGCAGTATCATCAGACCTTGGCCAACAATTTGTTCATAGAAAACCCTGATTTTTGACAACTGTTCTCCAACTTTGCAAAATTCATCCATTTCATCCTATGCTACGTCTAATCATAGTAAACATAATAGTAGTTTTTTTCTTGGAAGATAACTTGTCCTGGGCTATCCGTTGATCGTCTCTCTGACAAGATTCAGGACCAACAAAAAGAATCGGCGAATAGGGCGTAGAAGATTTATGTCAAAGTGGGTGATCTAGAAATTGACAGTCAAGTTCCTATAATTGACACAGTTAGGTTAAATACTGGAAATTCAGAAGTTACACTTAAAACCATCATGTTTCCCTACATTCTAAACCACATTAGTATATTTTGTGGTCGTTTTTTTTTTAAACACAGAAATTATCAATAACTGACAGATTATGTCAATTACTAGTGACACTACTTATCTGGGTTCTAGTAATTGACGGTGGATTAAAACAGTTAAAAAATTAGTCATCAGAAATTCTGTTACTACTAGAAGTATTGTCCACTGATCACACAAAAAGGTTCACGTAAAATTAATAACAAATATTGCATAACATTCATGAAATAAATTCAAGTACTCAAACCCTCGCGTAGTGGTTCATTACAAGGTTTTTTCGACTCGATAAGGCATTGAACAATCGACACGTGTTTGCGGACATAATAGGGACCAAAGTTCCTTGTTTTTTGTTTTTCTGGGAAGCCTAATACGTTGTTTAATAAGACGTGGCAACTCCAGTCCCTTTTCTTGCTTTGTTACTTTATTAAAAGACTTTAAATCGTGGATTGTCAATTACTGGTACACTGTCAACTACTGGTACATCTACCCTATGTAACTCTAAAGAGAAACACGTACGTAGAACTAAATCTGAACCATCAAATTCAAGACTCAATTCTTTTCATCAGACAAGCCAGGATGAATATTCAGATAATTTATTTCAATTATACTACATTCCTGAACGAAACCTCCCTTTTCTCATAAACCTTAATGTTGACTCTCATATCTTACAAATTGAAGTAGATTCTGGTGGAGAATTTTATATGATTAGTTATAAAACTTTTAAAAAATTTTGGCCTTCCAAGAAATTAGAGCAATCAAAAGTGCATTTATATATATAGAACCATGGCAAAGTTGAACTTGTAGGTGAATTCATAATTGAAGTTCGTTTTAAGAGTATTGCGACAAAACTACTTTGTTAGTCGTAAAAGGTGTTGGGCCGAACATCCTTGGAAGAAATTGGTTTTCTGCTCTTAAGATTAACTTTCTGGACTGTTTAATTATGGACACTAGATTCAGAACTAGATGGAATTTTGAATGATTATGCTATTGCTTTCAGAGATGAACTACGTAGTTACAAAGGTGAGCCAATCCATATAGAGATTGAAAAAGACTCAACTCCTATTTTCACGAATGCTCGAATGGTGCCCTATGCTTTACGTGAAAAGGTCAATGAGGAAATTCAACGATTAGTTAAGGAAGAAATACTGGAACCTGTTCAAAATTCGGCTTTGGCTTCCCCGATTGTGTCAATTTTGAAAAAGGATGGAAGACTGAACATTTGCGGAGATTACAAGGCTACAGTTAACTTAGTTAGTAAAGTGGATATTTACCCTCTACCACATTTAACGATTTGATAGCTAAAATCAATGGAGCAAAAATATTTTCTAAATTAGACATGAGATCAGCCTCTAACCTACTTGTCCTTGATGAAGAATCAGCTAATTTACTTACTGTCAACACACCTAATGGACTGTTCAAAATGAAAAGATTACCCTATGGAATCGCAGCTGCTTTTGGAATTTTTCAGCGATTCATGGAAAATTTTCTTTCAGAAATTCATGGAAAAATTGATCGTAGTTTTCTTGGACGATGTGCTAATCACAGGAAAAGATTTCAGTGAACATAATTCTAGACTCAGAGCAGTGCTTCAAAAAAATCTTCAAGCTAGATTGCGTCTAAAAACAGAAAAGTGTGAATTTCTTGTACCCTCAATTGACTTTCTTGGATTTGTAATAGACAAAGAAGGTATACATCCAACTGAAGAAACGATTCGTGATATTTCTGATGCACCAACTCCAAAGTGTAAGACAGAAATACAGTTTTTCCTTGGCCTTTATAACTTTTATGCTAGATTTATTCCAGGAAGAGCCCATATACTTGAACCGCTTCATAGATTACTGGATCAAAACGCTAAATGGCACTGGACTATTGAAAAAAGACAAAATAAAATTCATGAAAAGAGTTTTATTGAAGCTAAGAAGCAATTATTTTATAATAAAATAGTATCACATTATGAACCTGCTAAGCTTTTACTTTTAACTTGTGACAGCTCGTCTTATGGAATAGGTGCAATACTTTCACATAAAGTTGATAAAAAAGAAACGCCTATTGCCTACGCTTCTAGAACTATGAATGCTACAGAAAGAAATTATGCTCAACTTGATAGAGGAGGTTTAGCTATTATCTTCGGTAAACCATAACGACCATAAACCACAACTAGGTCTATTGAATCCTTCAAAGGCTATTCTTGCTGTTATTTCTCCAAGAATGTTAAGATGGACTTTATTACTTTCACAATATTCATTTGATCTCCTGTACAAACCAGGTAATGATATAATTAGTGCAGACTGTTTAAGTTGATTGCCTTTGCCAGAAACAGTTGAAAATGTACCAAATCCTGCTGATATTTCCTTTTTGGAAGCAGAATCTAAACCACCTTTAACTGAAGTTGATATTGCAAATGAAATAAAAAAAGACAAAATTTTTTCACAAGTTCGTTTATGGTGCTTAAGAGCATGGCCTGAAGAATGTCCTGCAGAAGAGTTTCTACCATACTTCCATCGTAAAAACGAAATTTCTTTGAGGAAAGACTGTCTCCTTTGGGGAAACAGGGTCATTATTCCTTCTACCCTCAGAAAGGAATTCTAGAAATGTTACATTCTATTCATCAGGGAATTGTTCAATCGAATGCAGTTGCTAGAAGTTACTTTTGGTGGCCAAGATTGGATGATGCAATTGAAAACAAAGTTAGAAGTTGTTCATCTTGTCAAGAAGCTCAAAATGAACCACCTGTAACATTCCGTCCATGGGAAAGTGATAAATCACCCTGGTCAAGATTGCGTGTCGATGGGCCATTTCAAGGGAAACTTTTATTCATAGTTGTCGATGCATTCTCCACATGGCCAGAAATTAAAATCGTCAAAACCACTTCTTCAATTTGTGCTATTAATTGTCTTCGTCAAATGTTTGCCATTCATGGAGTTCCAAAAGTTATTGTGTCTGATAATGGAAGTGCTTTCATTTCAAATGAATTCAAAAATTTCCTTAATCGAATAGTATTAAGCAAATTCTCTCCACGATCGAATGGTTTGGCAGAGAGGGAGGTGCAGACAACGAAAAAAAATTCTTAAGAAAAATAAGCATCAAGACTGGTCAGTGAAACTTCCTCGAATTCTTTTAGGCCTGCGTAGTACCCCTAGTTAGGTAGATGGTAAATCACCCGCTGAACTTTTAATGAATAGGAAACTTGATACCCTCCTAACCCGTTTATTACCAAGTGAAAACCAAAAAGTAATTGCTGAGCAGTATGCTAATATTAAAAGAAATTTAAATTAGGTGATACAGTGCTAATAAGAAATTATAGTAAAGGTTCAAAATGGGTGCCAGGACAAATTATTTCTAAAATGGGTCATGTAATGTTCAAAATCAAATTAGAATCTAGTGAAGTGGTAACAAGATACGTGAACCAAATACGTTCAAAGAAAAATTATTACTGATTGGTCAAGTTTTCAAATCGACCAAAACTCCGGAAACAATAGTGAAGTAGTTCCTGAAAAAACGCAAGTAAGAACTTCAACTCGTATAAAGAAACCTCCTACGTATTTGGTATTAAAGTCCTTTTCAACTGCTATGGTCATTTCATGACGGCGTTATAGGGGCCGCAAATTTTGCCTCGCAAGGGTTCTTTAACATGCAGCCGGCAAACGACTACACGGGATCAACGGCTTTATTTGCCTTCCGAAGGAAGTGCGTGATCTCAGGATTTCCCTCTTAAAAATCCTCGTCGTCCTCGGCCGGGATCGAACCCGCGTACTCGGGCATCAGAGGCGATCACGCAACCGCTGAGCCACCGAGGCCGATCCTACGTATTCAGAGGACTACATCCGTTACTGAGGGGAGGAGTGTTATGTATTGTTAGCCGAGCTGCGCTTTGACTATTATTGAGAAGCTCGTGGTGTCTTGTGATAATTGATTGTTGTGAGAATTCTGTATTCTTTTCTTGCTTGCAGTGAAATAAATAACATGTATTTAGTCTTATTCCTTCCTTTTGAGTCTTATTTAATATATAACAGAGCTACACTGACAGCCGTGGTTTGGCGTGCCGTTCAGCGCCATCGGCGTTGTTTAGAAGCTGCTGGTGGTTATTTCGAACATTTATTATAACTCTCTCACCATGCCAAAAATTGTACCTGCAAGTCCAATTTGTAACAAGATATGGATTATCAAACAGGGAGTACATTTATGGATCCCTCTGTATATGTAGCATGGATATCATGCTAAGAACAAGAGACACACAATATCCACTAACTTGGTAGGTAGCTCTTTTAAGAATACCGTTTGGAATATCTGGTATGAATAATCGGTAAAAGACAGATATCACTGTATAGTCGAGATCACAGATTAAAAACACACAGATAGGAAACTAGGCCACGTGATCGAGGTGAAACCGTCATCAGCGAAATAAACGCCACCTCAGCCAGAACGGATTAGGTTACACAAATCGATAATTGCCTTTAATTAATATATATTAATACTCATAATTAATGTATTACGTTGTGGATTTAATATGTCCTTCATCTAATAACTATGATGCTATGTTGTTTCGTTCGATATGGCGTTAAACAATGCGGCTCATAGCACAGTTAAAAACACACGTAAATTTCTTTAGCTGTTCTTTCTTTAAGATACAGCATTTAAAAAAAGGATGAACGCAAAATGCCAGCGTACAGAAAATCAGAAGATGCGCACCTTATGTGGAAATGAAATACCTGATGTATATTTTTATATATTGTAATTTTAAAAAAATTCTTGCTGTAAGTTTTGTGCTTTTCATTGTTTTCATTATGTGCTAATTATATGAAGCAAATATAATTGTATAAGCTTTGATATAAAAATAAAATACTTATTTTAATGGACTAAAATTGTTTATTCTTATTTTTGAAATATACAGTATTAATGTTAATATTTTATATTTAATAATAATTGCGAGAAATATTAAAATATAATCTCTAAAAAAATTAAATTTTATCTTTGATTTTTCATTTAATCAGATATATAAATTTAAAATAATTATAACCGAATTTCATTTAAAAGCAAATGAAAGTTTAAAAACATTAAATTAAGATTATAGCTGATGTAAATAACGGAATAATGACGTAATCATCCAAGGCTTTACGTCACATTAAATAACAGCGCCCTCCCTCCTAGACCGGCTGATATCTTGTCCTGATTAGCTGAGTTGTGTGACGTCACATCGAAATGTTTAACATTGTGGGGTAGTAATTTTCCTATCTGTGTGTTTTTAATCTGTGGTCGAGATTATCGCATATATGGACTAGATGGACAGTTGTTGCCTCATGATCCCTTAACTATAAAATACAAGCAGAATGCCAGAAAAGAGGCATTTAAGCTTATACAGGGTGTCTAGAATTTTTTGCCCATATTTCCTCTCCGTCATACGATTATCGATGTAAGTTTATGCGGCTACAAGGATTGGACAAGATTATATGAATACCTACGTAAATACAATGCTCTAGGGAAACCTGTCATATAGTCCCGCCCTCTAGTCTTGAACCGTGCCATTTAGAGGGCAAGAATGTACACACAACAGTTCTATTAGTAGCAGTGACAGCGTGCGGATGCTAAATATTTTGTGGCATTGAAACTCCGTTATGGCTAACCTCTCAGATTTCGAAAGAGGCGTGATTGTTGGGGCCCGTCTTTCCGGAGCTTCTGTAACGAAAACGGCTACCCTTGTTAGGCTAAGGAGAAGTACTGTGTCGACTGTTATAAGAGCTTATAAGAAACAGGAAAAGACTTCATCTGCCAAGCATAACAATAAGCTCATTGATAGAGAATGAAGGGTTTTGAAGCGGATTATGGCTAGAAAACACAAAACAAGAGCATCCCAGATAACACCTGAGATGAACGCACATCTACAGGAAGCTGTATCAATAAAAGCTATCTGGCGTGGACAGCATGCAGCGAACATACACGGCAGAGCGGCTATTCCAAAGCCATTAGTTATCATGCGATGCATTGAAACGACAAAAACTGTGTGGCCAGCATAGAAATTGGACACATCAACAATGGGAGAATGTCATCTGGTCAGACGAATCGTCGTTCACATTATTCCAGACAAACGGGCTTGTTTATATTTGGAGAACTAGACTATGATGTTGACTATCTCCTCCTACTGTTAAGCTTAGATGGGGATGAGTGACGCTGTGGGGGGCGATGTTTTACCGTGGTCTCGGCCCACTTGTTGTCCTGCATGGGCGGGTTACAGCGCAGGATTGTGTCAATATTCTGGCCGACCATCTTCAAAATAATAATTCTCTACGTTCTAAGATAATGCTCCCATTTACACTGCTCAAATTGTCCGAGACTGGTTTAATGAACACTATGATGAACTACGACACCTCGACTGGTCCCTCAGTCCCCTGATCTTAATATCACTGAACCTTTGTGGGGGATTTTGGAGGCCAAGCTGCGCAGTAGGTTTCCACCTCCAAGGAATTTCTGAATTAGCCACCTTTTTGCAGGAGTGGCTACGTATCCCTGTGAATGCTGTGCAAGACTTGTATTTAATTAATGTTAAAGGAGAGTCATCGCCCTATTAATAAATAAATTGTCTCATTTCACAGGTGTTCATATTATTTTGTCCAACACCTGTACGTTAGACTTATGTACAAATTTGAGACTTTGAAATACATTCAGCTTAGGAAAAGGATCACACCATTTATACTCAAAAAATATTTCTTTTAAAACACCCATGAGAATATTCATTAAATTTAACAGATGTGTAATTAGACACAGTCATGTTTTTCTAAGATACATGGGGATATCAGAAAATAACGCCATTTATTTTTAACAGAGGAAATAGAGTCGCTGTATAAAAGTTAACATAACCAAATAGAAGACTGAGTACATGCATAGATATTGCATAACAGGAATTGTTCCTGCGCGACTACGTGCTCCCAGTCGTTTTACTAATGGCCGCCGCTATTACAGTGGAAAAACAGCGAGCTGTTTATAAGGATTCTTTTTGCAAAAGATAAGAAACCCGGAGAAATTCATGGAGAAATGATAGAGTTTACGGTATATACTTTCTGGACTATTTCTATGTGTGCAAATAGTGTAAAAGGTTTCGGGAAAGAGGAGTTAGCCTTGCCGATAAACAGCGTTCTAGGCGGCCTATGTCAGCGGCAAAACCAGCCACTATCCAGGACATTAACAACACAATCGGAGAAAACCGTCGCATTTCCTTGAAAGGAGTGAGTGAAAGGTTCACATATCCTCTGGATCTGCATGGGATATGGTGCATGAGAAGCTTGGATTCCAAAAAGTCTGACACCAGAACAGATTGGCAACAGAATGGCGTGCAGTCTGCAACATCTGCAGCGGTATAACCAGGAGGAAAATACGTTTCTGAATGGCATTTCACAGAAGATGAGTCCTGGGTCTTGCATTTTCACCTGAGCCTAAATCTGCAAGCATGGATGGAAACATCTACATTCTCCGTTCACAAAAAATTAAAGTTTTTCCTTCAGCTCGGAAGAAAATGCTTACAGTTTTTTGGGATATGTAAGGCATCCTACTCGCAGACTTCCTGCTTCGTGTATCAAGGCCGCTGCCTAAGTCACGTGATCATCTTAGTCCGAATAACAATGTATCTTTCATTGTTTCCACCTTGGATTTTAATAATCGGCAATTTTTCGTTTGTTGGAAACAATGAAGGTTACATTGTTATTCGGACTAATTAGGTCAGGTGACTTTTCCGCGCCAGGGCCTGTCTTTCACGTAGGCTACGTCAAAGAGACTGAGATGGTGGAACGCCCTTTGCGTTTTTGGTATCATGTCATCTTCTTAGATGAGCCGTCTTTTGCTCAGTTTTCTTACATTAGTCAGATATAGGTCTGGAGAAAACCCAGCCAAGAATTCAGCATGCACAGATTGCCACCAACTATCAAACATGGGATTCCCATACGCAGAAAAATACATCGCCATATTGGAGAAGGGTCTTTTGCCAATATTTTCCTGCGGAATTCTTGACAAAACATTCATTCTACTCATAGAGGACGGTGCTCCTTGTCACATTGCTCGAAGAAAGCAAGCTTGGTAGGCACAATATGGCATCCAGAAATTACAAAGAGCCAGCCAATCACCCGATATATATCCCATCGAACACTTCTGGAATGTGCTTGATCGTGCCATGAGAAAACATCCAAAAAATCCTGCTTCCCGTGCAGAGCTTTTCGAAAGTTTGCGTACCGAATGGATCAAAACTCCACAGGCCAAGATCGCCCAACTCATTGATTCCATGAGCGATGTATAAATCCAACCGATTTTAAAACTTGCAGAAAGCAAAAGGTGCAGCAACAAAGTTCTGATGTTCATGTGTAAGAAATCAGTGTAACAAATAGTTTGTGCAATAAATAAATGACCGAAGACCAGGGTGTCTATTTACTTATTGGGTTTCGTTGTAAGTTAATTATCTCATGTTGAAATTGGTTACAGCGTTTGGTAGAACCCTGAAATAAGCTGAGCTTTCAGATAGAGACTATTCATCCTTTTTCAAAGTGTTTTACCTTTTTCGTCAGCTTTTTGCCAGTGTTTTACCATTCTGTGTCAAATTTCGGTTTTCTGCAGGTTTTTGTGTCTCTCCTTCTCTTCTTCTACATCCGTCATCTTACTCTGAAGTAATATGATGATTGAGGTATACGTGGCGAATAAGTTCCACCGTATATTAAATGAATTTCCTCCTTTTATGTTATCCGCTTTAAAAGATCTGTATTTCATCAAATAATGCATCGTAATCTGCCAGATTTAACACAATAATTGTATTTACCTAATTAATTAGCACATAATAAGCCCAGCTCAATATAGAAGATGCGCCTATTTAGAAGAGGGGAGGTTTTTGGCTCACTTACCTTGATTAATCTTTCTATTGTATAAAATGTTACGAATAAGCTTATTAAAGCATTTTTCAGAGATGACTCTCAACGATAATTTAGCATAGCGTTGCTCGAACAAATGCCATATGACTATAAAATGCTCAACAATATTTTAGATAGTAAAATTTCTAAAAGTAATAACCAGTAATATTACGTGATCAAATTTTCAATTGTATTTATTGTCGGGGCCTAATCAATTTCCAAACGGATATCACGTCTGGATCTGAGCATTTACTGAATCCATTTATTCAGCATTAACTCTGCAAAACATGAGCCCTTTAATAGCAGCTAACACACTTGTATTCATTAAAAAGTCTAACTTTTTTTCATTTTTACTTGTGTAGATTTATGTGCTTACGTTGAAAAGTAAAAAAAAATATAAAACACAAACGGCAAAATGTAGCTTGAAAAAGTCAGATAATTATTAATTCACGTTGCAACTTTTCATCGTCACGACTTTTCCTCGCCACTAATTAATGAGCGTTTAAGAGGAGAGAAATTTATGGCCGTTTTCTCCCGTTAACTTCTCATTTAAATATCGGGGAGAGAGAGTATAAAGAAATTAAACGAATGGAAAAAACACTCAAGGATCTTGTTAAAAGAGTTGTAAAAAGGCAAAGAGGAAATTCTAAATTGGCCTTGCTCATTAAGACTCGTTTGTATGCGACTCTCTGAGGAGAAAAAGATGAGCTGTACATTCCACTCTCACCTTTATTACGATGCGATTTTATCGATATCATCGTTGTGCTCGACATAACACAAATCGATGTAAATTTCAAAATAATTAAGCAAATTTACGTAATCAATTTTACCGCTTAATGGAGCCTTCCAATCAAAGTATTAAAAATGGTGCAGCTTCGCAAAACGAAATCAATATCATTGTTTATGAAGATTAGGAATGTAGCGTATTAATGCAGTTTCATCATGAAAACAATAATCCTGAAATTAAAACAAATTCCTAATTAAATCTTCAGTTGAGAATTAGGAAAGTGAATGATAAAGAAAATTCTAGCAGAAACTTGTTTCGTATCCTAAATTTTAACTGTTAATCATTTATGAAGAACACGTAAGCTACATCAGTAAAAAACATATGTCTTTTCTGGATATGAAATAGAATAATAGAGTATACAATAGCGGGCACTATGAATACCATATAAAAATAAGATAATAAGTAATTTCTACCTTTAAAGTAACAAAATTTTAAGGTTCTGTAGGATTTTAATTCTGTTTTTTTTTTACTAATAGAAGTGAATTCATGATAAATCGAATATTCCTTTAAGTTGAATATTCGCTTGTGTCGAATTATTCCCGAAATTTCAGTTCCTTTGGAATTACTATTGTATTTTCTCCTAAGTTCGAAATTTTAAATCGAAGTTCTTTTATTACACACTTTTATTGAACTTTATGTGTTTGCGTGTTTGTGCTCAAATTTAGTAATCAATATTTTGCCCACTTTCTGACTATCTACAGCTCTGCAACTTTCCCCAACGGCGTTTAAATTTGTGCAATCATGACTTAACAACTGCCTGTATTGTTGTTTATTAAGTACCGAAAGGTTCTTTATGCTTTGGCCTTGTCTGTCCGTCCGTAACTCGATTTTCTCTGAAAGTATGAAAGATTTCAGAAAATCTTTCGATAGGTATGAGAAATGGCACGGATGAGTTCGAAGATGGTCGAAATCGGTACAGTGGCACGCGCTCCAATTGTTCTATTATGATACCCCCTAGAAAATGTCAATGCTAAGATATAATAAGTTACATATCAAACCACTCGAAACGACGAGCCATGAACGAATATAACGTTATTAAATACTGTTTAGCCAACTGATAAATTTAGTTCGAAGATGGTCGAAATGGTTCACTGGCACGTGTTCTTAAGTAGCCATTATCCCTTAGAAATTTTCAAAGGCTGAAGTACGGCATATAGTACATATAAAGAACTTGTAACGACGAATCATGAATGAATATCACGAATATTAATAAGTTCGAGATGATCGAAACTGGTTCAGTTGTACGTGATCTAATGATACCATAAAAGTATCATTGGAAATTTTCAATGCCAAAATATGACGTGAAATAAATCAATCAATTCCTAGCAACTGGTCAAGAATAAATATCATGTGTAAAAGTATGCAGTGATGCAATATTGATTCTGTACATCCGTTAAAAAGTAGTGTAGCCATTGTTATCCTCATTGCTCTTAGGCCTATTGATAATAATTCTCAGTAGGTAATTTCTGTTAGGCATGATATTAATAACTCCTAATTGTTGGCAGGCTTATCATTAGGTTCCGAATTTTAGGTGCAAACAATTACTTAAAAAAGTGTGTGGAAAGGCGGGCAAAGTTCTCAAAAAAGTTGCAAAGAATGTGGAAAAACTTTCACAATACCTAAAGACAGAAATCATAAAATCGTTATTAAAGAACATACATCAGGTACCCTAAAAGGCGGGTGTACCTAAAATCCGGACCCTACTGATCATTATCAATAATTAATTGCTGCCTAGTGCAAATAGCTGTTAGCCCTAAAGTTATCAATAGGTGATTATTAGGCCTACCATTACCAAAATTTAATTGCTATAAATAACAATTAGTGGTTAGGCCTAATGTTATCAAGAACTAATTCCTATCATTAGCAAATTGCTGTTAGGCCTAATGTTATCAAAAGCAAATTGTCATTAGGACTAATGTATTAACAGCTAATTGTTATCAATAATAGTACTTGTTAGGTGTAACAAATGTAATCAACAGCTACATGTTGTTAGGCCTAATGTCACCATTTCCTGGACACTGAAAACGGGGACAGGAAAGGAAAAAGGGGATTTCCTACTTACTTCATGTATTTCCTACCTACTTCAAATATACCATGAAAAAGATGCCATGACTTCAAATTCCTTCAAATTCCTACATACAGGATGATTCAGTCAATTTCTGACCATTTCACTCGAATGACGTGCATTAAGGATAAACAATTAAAAGAATATGAGCGCCATATCGAATTTCTAAATAGTTGGAGTTTGTATTGTTGCAACGGCGCTGCATGAAAATCGTATTGTTGAAAAATGGCGCCCGCTTTATCAACAGAGCAGAAATGCAAGGTTGTCGAATGGTATTTCGAGACAAAATCACCTGTAACCGTGCCAAGAAAGTTCCGGAAGGAGTATAAGTGTCGAGACGCACCAGGCAGGCAAGCAATCATGGATTTTGTCAAGCAATTTCGTGCCACTGGATGTGCTAAAGGCAAGAAAAAAGGCGGGAGCGAAGCTCGTGTTCGAACGGCCGAAGTTGTCGAAAATGTTCGCACAAGGTTGGTCGATTCCCCCACCAAAAAATCTGTTCGCCGCCTATCCATTGAAGAAGGGCTGTCGTATACCACGACGTGGCGAATTTTGAGAGAGGATTGTTACCTGTTCCCGTATAAGATCCATGTTTATTAGGAGTTATCAGACACTGGAAGACAGAAGCGACAACAATTTGCGATGGAGTTTGGAGCAGAAATGGAAGCCAATCAGGACATTGTGGACAATCTGTGGGTGTCAGATGAGGCCTTCTTCCATCTGTCAGGTGACGTTAATAAACACAACGTTCGTTTTTGGGGTTCCCAGCATCCTCATGAGATCCATAAGTCACCTCTTCATCCACGAAAGGTTATGGCTTGGTGCACGATTTCCAAAAGAGGCATCATTGGTCCATTCTTTTGTGAGGGCTTACATGTTGGAAACCTCCATCATCCCCGAGCTGCAAAGGAGGCGTATACCGCTTCGACATCAATGTTTCAACAGGATGGGGCTAGGCCTCACACCATTAATGAAGTGCTAGACTTTCTCAATCAGAAATTCGGAAATCGTGTCATTTCAAACAGGTTTCCAGATCGATTCGGGGGTGGCTTTCTTTGGCCCCCTACGAGTCCTGACCTAAACCCATGTGATTTTTATCTGTGGGGGTTCCTTAAAGACAGTGTGTTTACTACAGCACCGAGAATCCTAGACCAGCTACTTTATCGTCGACTGCTGCACCCTTGTGGATGCAGAAATCCTGGATAGAGTTATGAACAACTTCACCATTCGGCTGCGAGCAGTTCAAAACGTTCGTGGTGGCCACATTGAGCATATCATCAAGACTTTTCCACGGGAATAAAAACTCCGAACTGCCTAAAATATCATACTGAAATGCTAAGTTTGTAAACATTAATGGGTCAATAAATCATAGTACTGAAATGGTCAGAGATTGACTGAATCACCCTGTACATTCCTTTGCAGAAGACAAAACCGGGACAAAAATGCGTCCCGAATGACTTATTCGGGACTCGGGACAGAGGGCAAAAAATCCGGGACTGTCCCAGACAATCCGGGATGTATGGTCACATTACTACAGTTATCAAACGTTAATGGCTATCAAAAGAAAATTGCTGTTAGGCCTAAAAAATAAACATCTAATTGTTGTCAATAGCAATTCATTCTTAGGCCTAACTAATGGTATCAACCATGATCTGTAAATTAAGGTGGTCGTTAAAATAGGCAAAAAAACAGGGTTAATGACTTTTTCTGCCTCTGGTGGTATCCAGTCTGATAGGGTCCTAATTTTATTCGTATTTCTATCGTCAGCAAATAAGATTTATTTATTTGGCCTTAATTATTGAACATGGTTTAGAATAATTGATAAAATATAATAAATTCTGGTTTTAAACATTGCGAATAGCTGCTAATCGAGCCCTCTATAGTGATGTTTTTCATTAATCTGATACACCAGTGGTGGGATGGAATAGTTCAACGACCACCTTAATTTACAGATCATGGTATCAACAGTTAATTGTTGTTAGGCCTACAGTTAATCAAAGCTAACTGCTATCAAATTGCTGTTAGGCCTAATAAATTAACATTTAATTGTTGTCAATAGCAATTTAATTCTTAGGCCTAACTAATGTTATCAACCGTTAATTGTTGTTAGGCCTAAGGTTTTCAAAAGCAAACTGTCATTAGGCCTATAATATTAACAGTTAATTGTGTTCAATAGCAAGTATTTGTTAGGCCTAACTAATGTTATCAAAAGCTAATTGCCATCAAAAGCAAATTGCTGTTAGGCCTAATGTTATCGAAAGGTAATTTCTAGCCAATGTCAACAACAATAAACACTGGATGAGCGCGCTAACACAGGCACATGGCTAAATAACTGCCTGGAAAATAATTGCTGCAAAATATTAGTAATTAAAAATTTGAAATTATGTTTAATTTTTTAATTTGATGTATTTAAAATTTTAATATGCAAAAATTCCAAAATTATTATGAAATATTGTATCTCGACTCTTCGAGCACTGTAAACGCTAGCTTGGAATATTCGCCCGTTACGAAGGCATTGTTGTAGCACGCGCATACTTCGTTAGCTTGCGCGCGTTCGTCAGCTCGCCTCCGCTTCATTAGCGTGCGGTCGTTCCATTTCAAACAATGAAAAATGATATAGGAATACTTCCGAAAATTATAAAAAGAAATTTATTGACAATTAGAAGTTGATTGAAATTTATTCACAACAGGGAGGTGCAACTCATAGCTTTTTCCGTACTATCTGCGAGATTCAAGATGGCTGACTGGTCAGGCAACTCTACTCGCACTTAATGCATAGCCTTCTCTAATTACCATGCTTAATGTTAGCTGAGAAAAGCAGAGCAATCAGGACAAAAGGTTTAATTGTTTCAGTTTTCACGTCGTAGATTCACAGCGTATTTTCATATCTTTAATGCAATTACACAGAAATTTAATTTAATAAATAATTTATTTTTTTATGAAATTGATACAATTTATATTGAATAAATTATGTTTGAGAAAATGGACACTTATTTATGGGCAATAAAGACATTGTACTTGATATCATTGTGTATGGACAACAAAAAATCCCAAATCGATTACTTATTTTTGGACAAAAGGACTAGTTATTAATATTATTAATTGTCAATTAATGTTGAACAATTACCATCTCAGTTTAATGCCGTGCATACATAGCGCATGTTTTATTACTGTGACAGTGATTTACTGTGATGTTTTAAAGCATGGTGTTATTACAAAAAAAAAAAAAGTTTAAAGAAGCTCAATGATAAAAATTGAGTTCACGAGAATCACAATTAATCATAGGAATCAATTATTTTTTAATCCTATTGAAAATCGCATGCGTCGCCCCCTGGCTATAACAGAGATCAAGCCTCTATTCCTTCCATACGTACTACATTACATTTATTTGCTTTTTCAAGCACTAAAATATTTCTTAAAATTATAATTACGGTGTCCTATTCTGAATCATTTTCCTCATCTGAAATTTATAACCTAATCCTTCCAGAACGTTTTCACTCTCTTTTTACCAAGATCACATGACCGCGCCTCAAATTCCGGCCTTTAAAAGAACCCGCCTTCAAACCGGGAAAATACGCTATGTATTGGCAAAATCACTACTACTCCAGGAGCAGAAATGATTTTCGTATTGGTATATTACTATGCTTACAGTAGAAAGGAAAAAAAAAGTGAATTCAATTTTGTTTTTACATTCAAGCAATCTAAATATATTCATAAACTGTAATAACTTATTATTTCACCAATATCAAAATTAAAAAAAAAATACCAGAGTTTTATTAAATTTTTATAAAATTTTCAATCAATTGTGCATTGAGTTTAGCGTGTCGTTTGCTATTTATGACTGACTGGGATTGCAGCGCCACCGGTGGCGCCCTATCCGTTGACGGACACTTTTTTCAATAGAGTTTCCTCCTCTGGTATATATCTATCTCTATGATTCACAATTACAAGGGAGAAATGTGCTGAACAGAATGTACATAACGTCGCATCTATTTGCAAATAATAGAAGCGAGTTGTGCGTTTTGTCGACGAATTCAAAATGTGTGATAGGAATGAACGGATGAAAACGGATAGGAAAAGGAAAGGATAGGTAATTTGCATATCTATCATTTCATAATGACGAATCACGAACAAATACAACTTAATTTTTCCTTTAATATTTCACTCATTGTTGGCGCTGATTTGACGCAGTGGGGTAGGGTATTGTAAATCGAATTTCTACCAACAAGAAGCCCGAAACACACATTGTTGTCCCTATCGTAGGCGATGTAACAATGTATGATTTTTCCGTGCGCATGCTTTCTCCGTTACGACCAGTTCCTTCATTTCAAATATACACACATTACAAATTAGAAGTTTTACGGGTGGAATATATCTTCTACTAGCAGAGGTCCCAGCGTTGCCCGGGATTATTACACTTGATGTTGTTGCAATTTCCTTTCTTCTTTCGATGTCTTGAAGCAAAAATTGGCCATTCATCACTTTTTGTAGTCTAGCGGTCACCGATTCTTCTATTTACTTGCTTCCCATTTGCTCAATACAGCACGGAGCTAAAGGAGTGCTTCCTCTGTCGTCTTTCCACTCTTTCTCAATAGTCTACTAACTCTTCCTTATCTCCAGTTACTGATCATTTTTAAAGATTTTCAAGAAATTGTTAAGTACTAAGAACTCTCTTTTCTAAGAAAAAGCTGAATAACAGGAACTCTATGCACTGTTACAAATTGAAACTTATCCATATTGCATCATCATTTTATGTTCATTGTTATAATTCTTGAAAAGGATTGCTTTATCATTGCATCATCATTTTGTGTTCATTGTTATTGGTGAATTGCGTGTTGACACCATTGTTGATACTATTATTGCACAGACTTTTTATTTGCATTGTTGGTCATGAGATATTTATTGTTGGTCCGTGCAGAGTGTTTGTGAATTGCGTGTTGATACCATTGTTGATACTTATTGTTGCAAAAACTTTGTCTTGCATTGTGGGTCATGAGATATTTCTCATTAATATGCCCTGCCATAACCATGAATATTGATTTTTTATCAATAATTATTATTTTTTCGAAATCTGAAGTAGACAGTGACCTTCCTCATGCTTTGAAGTTCATGTATGCGAAATTTTATCAAGATCGGAATAAAACTGTAGATTTGTATAAAAAACAAACAAACAAACAAACAAACCCACAAACAAACCCACAAACAAACCCACAAACAAACACACAAACATCCTTCTTTATATAGATACTAGCAAAGGTACCCGGCGTTGCCCGGGATAATTACACTTGGATGTAAACAGAACAATCTCAAAAAATTAAATTAAATTTTGCAATATCTTAAAAATGAACACATGAAAATGCTTAGAATTAATACAGTAAAAATTCTTAATGAAAATTCTAAAAAAATCTTTTTAAAGGCTCACAATGGCTGGACCTCTCCAGTAATTTCTTACTCACGTAATCTTACCTCAGATGTATACTTAGTGTTGTTGCAATTTCCACTCTTCTCTCGATGTGTTGAAGCAAAACTTGGCCATTCATCACTTTGGCAGTCTAGCGGTCGCCGATTCTTCTATTTACTTGCTTTCCATTTGCTCAATACATCACGGAGCTAAAGGAGTGCTTCCTCTGTCGTCTTTCCACTCTTTCTCAATAGTCTGCTAACTCTCCATTATCTCCAGTTACTGATCATTTTTAAAGATTTTCAAGAAATTGTTAAGTACTAAGAACTCTCTTTTCTAAGAAAAGCCTGAATAACAGGAATTCTATGCATTGTTACAAATTGAAACTTATCCATATTACATCATCATTTTATGTTCATTGTTATAATTCTTGGAAAGATTGCTTTAACATTACATCATCATTCTGTGCTCATTGTTATTGGTGAATTGCGCGTTGATACCATTGTTGATGCGAACACAATGGGCCTATTGTTGCACAAACTTTGCCTTGCATTGTTGGTCATGAGATATATATTGTTGTTTCATGCAGTGTGTTTGTGAATTGCGTGCTGATACCATTGTTGATACCTATTGTTGTACAAACTTTGCCTTGCATTGTTGGTCATGAGATATTTCTCATTAATATGCCTTGCCATAACCATGAATATCGATTTTTTATCGATATTTATTATTTTTCCGAAATCTGAGGTAGACAGTGACCTTCTCATGCTTTGAAGGTCATGTATACGAAATTTTATCAAGATCGGAATAAAACTGTAGATTTGTATAAAAAACGTACAGACAAACAGACCCACCCACAAACATCCTTCTTTATATGTATAGATATAAGATATAAGATAAGATAAGATATAAGAAGATAGATATATATAATGGCAGATGTTTGTGGGGTTGTGGGTTTGTGGATTTGTTTGTGTGGTTGTGGGTTTGTGGATTTGTTTGTGTGTATTGAATACAAATCTACAGTTTTATTCCGATCTTGATGAAATTTTGTATACTTGACCTTCAAATTATGAGGAAGGTCACTGTCTACCTCAGATTTCTAAAAAATAATAATTGTCGATAAAAAATTATAAAAATTGACCTAACTGCTCCCAACAGAAGATCCCCCAAACATGCACACTACCTCCACCAGCCTGTTTTCGGCCCACAATAGCCTCCTGCAGTCTCTTTTTATGGCGTTCACGACGCACTCGCCATCGCCCGTCAATCTTATGGAGGAAAAACCTTGACTCGTCGGAGAAAGCGATCTTAGCCCACTCGCCTGTGCTCCAATGGCGGTGCTCACGTACAAAGTCTAGGCGTCGTTGACGATGACCCCTGGTCAACATGGGTGCAGGAACCATGGGTCGACTGTTCAGGCCCATCCGTAGCAGGGTGCGTTCAACGGTAATGTCGGATGCACGTCTGTTGGCACCACTGTTGAATCTGTTGGTCAGTTGATTGACTGTGGCTCTCCTGTCACCTTTTACGAGTCGTCGTAGGCGCCGCTCACCCCATTGGTCGATGGCTCGTGACCCTTTACAGTGATGGTGTTGGGACGCGATTTCTGTCCCTGCTGTCCACTCTTTGTACACCTTCACTACAGCGGACCGTGAACAGCTCGCAAATCCTCGTGTCGGAGATGTATTTATTCCACCCGATAATGTCAATTATTGTATTCTTGCTGACAAATGTACTTTTGTGTAGAAATGTACGTACATTCAAGAAACCTATTAAAATATTTCTGTTCTGTACAAGAGGTTCGTTTCATTTCGTCAATCTCTTTATATACTTTTTTCTTTGAATCGCTGCATTCTGTATAACAATTCATCGCAAACAATGGTATGTGCATTCTAATTACGTTTCCTTCATTTAGGAATCATCAGTTTTATATACGAACTTATAAACTTGCATCAGCATCTACATGCGACAACGTTACAGACCGCAGGCAATGCTCACAGTTTTCGCCATGAGCAGCAATGCCTCAAACAGAACTGGCGAAGCCGTTTCAAGATACCTTCGTCCACTCCTGTTATTTGATACTTCAACAAAACCAATATTTCTATTTTAAATTTAAAACGAGTTTAGTCTCCTTATAATGGGGAAAATCGTGAAATAATAAAAACAAAAATTAAAATTAAAGTCACCAATCTTGAAGAAATTTGGGAGATGAAAGAAAACTCAAGGATGTAGTCTATTGAAGATGTTGTTGATGGTAGAAATAAAACCAGTCTATTGAGGATGTAGATGAAGTTCTTGTGCAGATGATGTTGATAGGGGATAACGATAATCTTGAAGTACAGATGAAATTTTGAAGGGTTGATTCAAATTTTTGGGATAAATTTCATATAAAAACGTTTTCGAGAACGATATCCTTTAAAATTTACACACAACAACATGACCAACAACCGTATCACATTTTTAGATATAAACATTATAAAAAATGAAAATAATCTAGATTTTGAGATATATGAAAAACCAACAAAAGGTAACAACATACCACATTACTTATCACAACAACCCGCACACCAAAAAATTAACACTATTAAACAATATTTACAAAGAATAAAAAATCTTACATCCCCGAAATATATTCCTACAAATTTAAAAAAACTTAAACTGAACCTAATAAAAAACAAATATCCAATAACTTTAATAGACGAAATTTTAATAGATGCGTTTACAAACAATACAACAAAAACTATACCAATTCTACAAGAACAACAAAAAAGATATTCAATACAATACAATAATAAAATTTTCCACAAACAGAAAAAAATATTAGAACAAATACCAAACATAAAAATCATACCAAAAATAACAAATAACATTACTAAAACATTTATAACCACCACCAACCTAAAAACAACAATCAATCAAAATAATAACACAAATATCAATTTCAAAGAAATATGTCAAAATAATAAAGAAAAATGGAACACTAGAAATATAATTTATCAAATACCATGTAAAAATTGTGAACATATCTACACAGGTCAAACTAAACGACAATTAGAAATAAGATTAAAAGAACATGAAAGAGCACTTCGCCACAAAGACAAAAACAACCATTTAGTAAATCATTGTATCAAAGAAAACCACACACCAGATTGGAATAACACAAAAATCATTGGAAAAGAAGAAAATTATAAAAAAAGATTAATTAATGAAACAATAAATATCATTACAAATAACAAAAATTTAGCCAAACCATCAATAGAAATAAACAATAAATGGACACTACTTTTTAACAACAATCACCCTAATATACAATAGCCAACATTCATAACCAACAATTACAATCAACTTAGCTTCATCACCTTTATATCAATTGTTAAATTCTCATTTCAACTGTTTTCAACATTCGAATATTTAATCAACTGATGATGAGAAAAAAATTCTCGAAAACGTTTTTATATGAAATTTATCCCAAAAATTTCAATCAACCCTTCAAAATTTCATCTGTACTTCAAGATTATCGTTTTCCCCTATCAACATCATCTGCACAAGAACTTCATCTACATCCTCAATAGACTGGTTTTATTTCTACCATCAACAACATCTTCAATAGACTACATCCTTGAGTTTTATTTCATCTCCCAAATTTCTTCAAGATTGGTGACTTTAATTTTAATTTTTGTTTTTATTATTTCACGATTTTCCCCATTATAAGGAGACTAAACTCATTTTAAATTTAAATTAATCATTTAAACTCCTTAAATCAATATTTCTATTCTTTAAAAATAAACTAAAATAAACATATCCCTTTGCGTGTTGAGATAACTAAAATAAAACGTGAAAAATCAATTTCATGTTCCAGATCGTTGATATAGTTAACCGGCGTGAAAAATAGCTTACATCACATTTTTCATGCATCCGTACAGACAAAAGACTGTGATGTCACAACATTTGGATGAGCGATCGGGAAGCAACGTGTTTTCGGAGCGCCACGTGCTCCACGTGCTGGAGAATAGGATGTCAACTGATGAAGCGACGACTCGCCCCTATGACAAAAGTAGTTCTCCTCATCTCTCATTGGAGATGCTAATTAAAGAAGGCAAAAGGCGGAGCTTGAGCGAAATAAAAAGGAGAGCGACGGACGGTAAAGAGGCAGGTTCTCCAAAGTCTTGGGAAAAGAAGACAGACAACGCAGCCACTGCCACCACACATGCCGATGCCGACCCTTCAGCGGAGAGGAACTCCAAGCTAAGCGAAGGGAACTCGATGGACGAAATCGAAGCAGGAGATTTAACTAGGCAAGTTACTACTTCCAATACGGATATTGATAGTACGATTCTGGTTACCGCAGCCGAGACGATTTTCCCTAGTCGTAGAGACGAAATTCCCGATAACAAGGTGGTGGCATGGAGCAATGAACTGCCCGAGTAAGGCCCCAACGGCACTACGAGTCGTGCGTCTCGAAGTCATGATACCACAACGAGCGTTACCCAGGAGGGTTCGAAGCAGGATATAAGGCTACCACTTCTTACCCCTTCATACAACGCGAGATCCATCTCTTCTGCGTCGTCTTCGTTAACTCAAGCTTATTTCCTGCGTGCTCGAGCCCGTTTGCGCGTTAGGGATAGCGCGCGAGGGGACGGCTTAGATAGTCAAATTTATAGTAAGTGGTTATACAACTTACTCATTAGAACATTAATTAGGCTATGATTATCAATTGACTTTATATTTCAACTGTTGATTCTCTTACTGTCTAATTTGCTTGTGCTTTGTCTCACAATAGTAATTACCGAATCTTTTCTTTCAACGCTGTGTCCTCAACCACTGCAGCTCGTATCCCACAAGTCATGGTACCTGTGCCAACCATCCGCCATCGCTTAAAGGAAGCAAGATCACATCCACTAATTGAACTTTAATATTACCTTACTGTGACTGTTAAAATTATTTCATTCAAAGTTTTTATAATTCAAATTGAATTAAATTCTTTTTCTTGTTTTTACACAAACGTCTGCTCTTTTCTGTCTGAACGTGACAAGTGAATTAAGTTCAGGAGACCGGCACTGGACTCGACGCCCGATCCACCGTCTTGGGAAGGTGTCTTCCAATAACCGACGTTCATCCAAACTGAAGTGCGCTGGAGCCCCATCATGCATGAACCACATACGCTTGTGACTTAGTAACAACGCTTTTATCTCAACAACAAAATGTAGGACATTCGTTCATATAGACATTCTTTCTTGCTTTGATTCCAAGAATCATTTTCCGATATTTGTTACAAATGTATATACGGGGTTGTGCATAACCTTTTGCTAGGGGGCTGCGACTTAAACCGCATCGTTGTAGCACACTCTTATGACGCTTCGGCAGAGAGTAGTTCATTGTGCGTCTATTGGTATCAAACAAATATGACTGGTTTAATAAATGACAGTGAAGAGCAGCGTTTCATGGATAGAGTTTGTGCAAATGCATATCGAGAGGCAATGGAAGCAGGTGCGTCTTTTATTAATCGCAAATGGGTTGCGAACAAGTTAAACCGATCGGATAGATGGGTGACGGACAATTGGAAGAAAGGTTATGATAACTGCCATGCCGAATTTGCTGAGGGTAGGCCAGAGAAATTATCACAGGAAAGCAAAAACATCATTGCTAATAACAGTGGCAAAAGACGTCGCAGCTGTGTCAACGTTGCACAAGAAATTAAAGCCAAGCGTGGAAAAACAATTTCTCGTTCAACGGTTCAAAGACATCGTCAGCGTGCAAACATCAAGCCATTCCATGTTATTCCGAAAGTGGTGAAAATCGGTATTCTCGAGACTTTCTAATGGGACACCTGACATCTGTGCTGAAGGACATGGAGTACGATACTGCTCTGTTTGAGACACTCCTCCGCTCCTACCCGAAACGGATGCGTGCTGTTCGAGAAGCAGGTGGTGGCCACACTAAATATTGATGTGATAAAAGCAGAAATAAACGTACTTTTTGATTATCAACCGCAGAACATTCCACTTAGTTTTGTTTATTTTCCAGACCCCTAGCAAAAGGTTATGCACAACCCTGTATACATCCCGTAGAGGTGGCAACATTAAGAGATAGGAAATAATATTTACTGATGTTAAGTTGATCTGGCATCATCAGCTTCCTGTCTGCTCCGATAGCTGAATAATTTCACTTCTATTGTTTCTATAAGAGTATCTGTAAGAATCGAAGTTCTAAGCTGGAAGAATATTAATAATTAGTAATATGCAGGATCGTGCAGAGTTCACGATTCATATACTCTAAGATTAATTTAACAGTCTTAATAAATAGTAAACATTATCCGATAAGGAAAAAACATTGTTGTGGATATTATCTTCCATTACTGTTAATGATGTCTGTACATTTAATGAAACAATATTTGTAAAGTAAGTTGTATCATTCAGATTTAACACAATATTTACTTTCATCAAACATCCTAATGTTATTCTTAATGTGCTGCACCTTGTTGTTCAAAGTACGTTTGAAACCCTTCCATTACTGCTTTGTTTTTTTTTCTTTTTGTTATGTTTTTTCCCTTTCCGTTCCGTACTGGTCGTGGTTGGCTTATGCGCATTCCCGCACTTTGTGTTTTAATTGGAATTGATTCTTACGAGCCTTGCAGCTCTCTCTCTCTCTCTCTCTCTCTCTCTCTCTCTCTCTCTCTCTCTCTTTCTCTCTCCCGACTATGGCCGAACAATGAACTCTAATTACGAGAATTAATTGGACGCTCGGTGTTAACGCCTGCTTTGCTCTGCGCATGCGTGGATAAGATTTCTTAATTGCGCCGTTTTAATTAAAACAACCCCCAATAAACGGCGAACTGTATTCACTTTAATTGTTGTTAATCGTCCTTAACAAGACGACAAGTCTGAAGCTCCAATTATACATTCTGAATATGCTAATTAATTTCAAAGCAGCTTGTGATGCACACGCTAGGCTCGCTCTCTCTCTCTCGCCTTTCCTCTGGAATTAATGGAATCCCGAAACGCTGCGCTTATGGAACAGTCCATTTCCATCACTGCCGTGCTCCCTCCCCTACCCCCCCCCAACTTCCCCCGCCCATCAAATTTCTCCTCAACCCCATCCCCCATTTCGCCCCTCCCCCGCTTCCTTGTTTTCGCTCCCTTGACTCGCTTCAAACAACGTTAAGCGCGAAATTTCGCATCTTCATGAAAATTAATGGTTATCTGTTAAAATGCTCGAGATGAATTAAACCATAAACCACGATAGGGGTGCGAGCGGAGAGCGTAATTGATGCAAGCGTAGTTCCGAATCATCCGTCATGCCATTATAAGCCCATTCTGACGGCTGTCTGTCGAACATTTTTTTCCCTTCAGAGTAAGAGTTGCACTTTTGTTGGATTTTTCCTATCTTCATAGCATTTTTTATCGTCTTTGTTGGTTATTTTTTCAGTTGTTATGCAAAAAATAATAACACGAAAAAGAGAAAAGAAGCAAGAAGGTATATCTTAGACCACCACATCTCAAGTGCAATGAAATTATTAAAGGAAATGAGTGATATTTAAGTACATCATAATTAAGGTAAAAGCTTGTAAAAAAGAGAAAAATAGAAATGTCTTAAACTTTGGAAAACTGGCCATTTGAGCTATTGTAATTTAGCTATCCTATTAAACATGGCATTTAAAGTAAATTCTTCTATTATATTACGTAAAGAATACTTACTATAAGAATTTCATAGGAATACAAGTCAACTATTAATTTATAATGCAAACCGGGAGCTATAAATATCATTAATGTACTAAGGCTGAAAATTTAATAATGATCACAATAATATAGATTAGCAAAGAAAAGGCGACTGCAGATTCCCTTTTACAATCCCTCAATATAGTCCCAAGCAATGTCCATGCCTTGTTCCATCGTCTTGGTAGTTTCGTAATTCCGTCAGCAACCGTAGATCTGTTGACGTCACGGATGGACAGGTGGACTGCAACCTTAACGTCGAGGAACGTGTGGAAACAAATACCGTGCAATGGTTCCTTAATTTTTGAGATATAAACCAAAGTCACAGGGGCTAAAATCTACAGAGTATGGAGGGTAGTAAAGCACTTACCAAGTCTATCTTGCGAGCGGGTCATACACAATACCATCCATATAACAATGGAGGATTAATGGGTGGATGGTGAGAAAGTGACGCCTTTTCCTCCACAAGTCTTCAATGAAGGGCGTGTTGCAATAAATGTGAATAGTAGGCAGCATTTACAAGCTATCCGTTGGGTATATCGTGAGTAAGGATCACACCATCGCAATCGTAAGCAACAGCTTTTTGCGTTCACCCACTTCCATATCATACTGCCGACCAGGTGGCCATCAGAGGGCTAGGGCGTAGGCTTTCTAGTTCTCGAGTCCACTTGGTCGTGGGTTCGAATCCCGCCGTGGGAATGGGATGTTTGTGTTTGTCCCGGGTTGCGTACAGATATAATTTGTGTAAAAGGCGCAAAATGACCTTAGTAGTCGACGCCATAAATTCTAATAAACCAACTTATACAAATGCATCAGCTCCACAGGCCTCCATAGCTTGCATTTCAATTTTAAAGCAGAAACGATGCTCCAATTTGGAAAACATATTTGTTCACCGACTTTCTGTTCTAAACAGAATGTGTGCACGCTCAGAGAAGGATAGGTATGGCCTTTTACCAATGTGTGCACTGCTTTTAACAATACAGTTAGGTTAGCACATTTCACCATTCCCCTCCAGTATTGTTAAATCGCCAGTGTTCGTATTCAATCGGATGTATCAGATCAGTTTTTTTAAATATTTGAAATGGCACCAAATTCACCGTTTTAACGGAAGCTGTTACGCCGTTCTTCTGTTTACAAACAAAAGACGAGCGCATGCCAACGGAGAGGCAACGAAAATTACGAAGAACGACGTAACAGAGAATGGACCAATCAGGGACGAGCAAAGTCGAAATGGAAAGAGAAGGAGAGACGAAAGAGGACTTTGGCTGTAGATACCGTAGGAGGAAGGTGGAATGGAAGGAGACGAGCTTTCATGCGAGAGACAAACCCAGACGTACCAGGAATGAAATTGGCAAGGCGAGCGAATCCGAGACGGCTCACGGGAGGCCTCCGCAGAGAGAAGCAAAACATTATTTTCTATTTAAATGGACTCCAGTTGCTTGCCACTGAAATTAATGATACCGATTGTTGAAATTTCTGAAGAAACGAGAATTAAGTGCGCTTTAATTTTTGATGTGTTATCTACCTTGTGCCAATTAAATTGCATATTGTGGCGGATTTTATTTCGTATCCCGTAGTTGTTGGAATTAAGAATAGCCATAGTGTTTTACATTTCTACATGATTTATTTGCTGACTCATTTTTTTTTGTTTTTTGCCTATTATGTATTCAGGCGAGCGTTCTTCGTTGCTGACTGCTGTGTGAAGACAGGAACATCGTCTTTGTCGACTGTTGCACTCGAAGAGGTTTACGTCGGAGCTGCAAGCGTTTTTCCACTGCGTTCATTTCTTCTTGGTTCCTGTTTGCAGCATCGCGACGTCATATCAAGTCAACTATTGTATGGAAATTTATAAGTGCCCATTGGGCTGAAGTATATGTGTACAATTTGAGACAAATTTTATTGATTATTTTCATTATTATTTGCATCACGATAATTATTCATCAATCTGTTTTTCATGTTATGTATTACAATTTAAGCTTAATTGTATGCTCGTGCTAAGGTTAAATTAAAATCTCTGCTTATTTATATATTTGAGTTCTTTCGGCTCATACTTCTGTTCGGCATTATTTACATTTTCTTACTCATTAATAAAATTTATCCCTTACAGAAGCTCATATGACTTTATAAAATAATTTATTTCAAACTTGTACATATACATACTCTAACTACTGAAAAATAACTCAATAACTTATCGTAATAGATTATTTTGTTGCTTACAAAATAGGAAAAGATTAAGTTGGTTCTTTCAGACATACTCAATTACTGCTTCCCTAATTTGCTATATCTATAACATCAGATAGAATTTGTCTTAACATTTTGAAGCAAAACTTAAGGAAAACAAGGCTTTCAATTTAAATCAGAACCAACTTAGGAAAACAATTGTTGGAAAGGAACCCCATTTTAAAGTCGGGACTACCTGTATTGGAAAACTCATTTTTATGTATGCAGTGAATTCACGGAACCTACTCACGTCGAAAACCCTGCACAGACTTGGTTCTCAATGTAGACTGCAACTTGATTTCGTGGCGGGAAGAAAAATTCTTTAGTGGGCAATTAAGGAATGATATAAAAGCCCTTGGAAGACCTGTATATGCGACGATATTCTTCGCAAAATTGACGGAATTGGAAAGGGACCAGAAGACTATTTCATTGCTCCCAAATGTCTGAAATCACAACTTGCTCCAAAGCTTAACGTAGCACTGCTGCAAAAGGTTGGAATTTAATTATCAAAAGGTCGGAATTAACCTTACCATGCAGCATGCACTCGTCAAGAATCTTGGTGTATCTCAAAGGGAGTGAATAGAATAATTCGAAAGATCTGCGTCTAGACAAAAGATTTAAGCCATGCATTCATAAACTCTTCCGTCGAACGATAGAAACAAAAAGCAAGCCATATACTATTTATTACTGCGTTTGAAAGAAAAACTTTTCAAGGGTTTAGGGATGCTGATGGGTTTTCGCAAGCTCATGTTTCACGAGATCTACTTAAAGGCAGTGGTTAAAGGAGCCTACTACCAACACAACGTGTGGACATCGTTTGCGAGTTGAGCGTCTTGCTCTCTACATCGCAGATTTTAAAAGGCATGGCTGGATCAGGATAAGGCGTCCAGCTAAACCTCTAAAGCAACTGCCAACTTGAATGATGAAACTAACGTCAACAATATCACAGACATAGCCGATTGTCCTCCAATGGACTTTCTATTGCTAAAACAAGCTACAAAAAATAGAAGAAAAATTATGCAACCTGGAATCGAACCAGGAACCACGAGTTTTACGCTCGACGCCTCTATCGCAAAAACGGTACAGCAAGGCTGTCTCCAGGTGTCAAGACTACAAAGTAGCCCAGAGATAGGGCGGGCACGCGACTAACAGATTCGGGATTCCGTCTTGCCAAACCAGGTCGCAGAATATTTCTTTCCATTTTTTAAATAATATCTTGACTTTATTTTTGGAGAATTAAATCCAGTTTTCATTTATTAATTTCTTAAGCTACAAAGACTTTTTTTTGTACCTTGGATGCCAGTCTCCAGTGAGCAGTTGTTAAGTCTGTCAGGACGTATGGTTAAAATAGACCACTCCATTATTCGCATAACTTTGTTGCAATGGAATTAGAGGTGTCGCCAAATATCAGGTTGTCCGGAAAGTTTCTTCCGGATTCTTGACGCGTGCGAAAACAATTCTGTATCTTGAGTGTTTGTTCAACAATCATCAAGACCAATCGCCGAAACGAGTTCAGAAGAAAGCCGGTTCTGTTCCATCATGAAAACGCTCGCCCGCACACTAGCGCCGCCACCTTCCGGACCTCGCATGAGTTCGAATGGGACATCATGGCTCCCCCCCAAATAGCCCTGACCTAGCACCCTCCGACTACTACCTCCAACTACATCTTCGGAGTGAAATTTTTAAAAGTGCAGAAGAGTGCAAAAAAGAGGTCGATTTGTTCCTAGGGTCAAGGGACCTAGGGTTCTTCGCGGAAGAATCGAAAAGCTCCCAAAACGTTGGGAGTAGATCATCGAGTTGGGATGGGGAGTACTATTTTCATTAATTCAATCATTTTGTACATATTTTTTTTTTCGAAATAAATATTCAAATCCGGAGAAAACTTTCCGGACAACCTGATAGTACAGCTGCAATATATCAACTTTAGCATAATCGACGATAGCACAGGGGCATTTCGTAGCAAACCGACAAAACTTTCTCTGCGGCAGTAATAATGTAATAAACTGTCTCTATACTTTAATAGAGCTTATGACACGAAAAAAAAACATTCAATTTTGGCGAGACTCGTCTATGCTCCAAACACGCGGTTTGACCCATATTCTCACATTGTAGCGGTTAAATGTGGAAGATTTCTCATCACAAAATGGGCGAGGGAATCATCGTGCATTTTCCATCTGTGACATCTGAACATTTAAACTTAAAATTTAATGATATGTCGCGAGTTTTGATAATATTAAAAGAATTTGTGACTCTTATTTTCGAGTCATTAAATGTTTCTTTTAGTATACAGGGTGTTTCATAATTGGTGTCCCGTCTTTAGGTCCAAATAACGACTCAAGGGGAACAGATTGAGGGAAAATGAATATTGATTATTTGGTATTAATGTCCCCTAATTCAGAATAAAAACATTTCGCGTCCCTGGGGGTGAAGGGGTAAATTTTGAAAATTTTAATTTTGTAGGGGTAGGGGTTAGACCCCATGTGTTATTTAGAAAGTTGTAGAGCATCATGTAAAATGTGGGTTTAGCAAAAAACCCGGTGAAAAAATCTCATCCCCTGCCCTTTATCGAGTGGGTAAAGTGAAAGGTATGGCTAGCTAATGTAGACAAAGAGAGAAAAACTAATTAGAAACTTAGAACTTTATTACTTATTAGAAAACAGTACATTTGAAAATGAATGAGAATGAATGAGTCGTTACCCTGAAAAGCTAATATGCCCTAATTTTTTTCATTCATTTTCATTAATTTTCCGAATGTAGGCCCTACTGTTTTCTAATAAGTATGGTTTTTGTCCACATCGGCTAGCCATGCCTTTCACTTTACCCACTCGATAAAGGGCAGGGGATGAAATTTTTTCACCGGGTTTTTTGCTAAACCCGCATTTTACATGATGTTCTACAACTTTCTAAATAACACATGGGGTCTAACCCCTACCCCTACAAAATTAAAATTTTCAAAATTTACCCCTTCACCCCCAGGGACGCGAATTGTTCTTATTCGGAATTAGCGGACATCAAAACCAAATAATCAATATTCATCCCTCCCCCCCCCACCTGTTCCCCTGGAGCCGTTATTTGGACCTAAAGACGGGACACCAATTATGAAACACCCAGTATAATTAGAATAACCATATATAAAGAATGTAAATTATTTTCAGATAAATTTTGAAAACATAAGTATTATATATCTTTTACGAAGCGTGTTCAAATGAAACATGTTCGAGTCAAGTAGGTGTTGTAAGAAGAAAGCAAGGAATAGGAAACACAAGCCAATAGAAAGAGTGGTATCTAATGAACAGTATTTAGACATGTTTCTCAAAAGAAGTCACCCATGGCATTTGGGCACACATCGAACTGTTTGGGAAGACGGGACCTTCCGTCCGCAGAAAAAGGACTCTGTTGCTGTCTGAACCAGTCCGTAACTGCTTTCCTCACCTCCTCATCAGTGTTGGATAAGTGCCTCTTGAGGAATTTCTTCGATGGTCCAAAGAGATGAAAGTCACAAGGAAACAAGTCCGGGCTGTAAGGAAGATGTTCGAGAACTTCCAATTTCTTCTTGGCTAGTACACGCACAACAACTTTCACAACATGCGGGCGTGCATTGTCATAGAGAGTGGCCCCTCCTGAAGGCAGCATGCCGGGTCTCTTGTTTTTGATAACCATCTTTTTCGCGAACGGATTTTCCCGTCTCCCCAAACAGTGGGACGCGTGCCTAAATACCAAGGGTGACTTCTTTTGAAAAACGTGTGTAGAAAACTGTTCATTAAATACTACTCTTTGTATTCGCTTGTGTTTGCTGTTCCCTGGCTTCTTCTTACAACATCTACTTAACTCGAACGGGTTTCATTTTGAACACGCTTCGTATATTAAGACGCTGTCATTCATGTACATGGTGTTTCTAAATGGTCTGTAAAAATTTCTGGATATGTTCCAGGAACCAAAACAAGCTGAAAATGTCATATGAACACTGGTTTGAAAATGCGGAGGCCATTTTGAGCCTTTGCTATAACATTTCCCTTGTTATACCATTGTTATAGCATTTTTCCTTTGATAACAAGTGTATTGTCTTGTTATACCTAACCTAACCTAAACACACAGTTTGCAATTCTATACACTTTAACGTTAATTTCGTCTACTTTAGGACACCTTCCAACCATTATAATTTTAGAAAGAACCGTTTTCGACCTCATGTTCATTCATACACGCTCTGTTCATTAAGTAATGAGACTGATGTTTTAAACAGGTGAAGAAATGCAATAAACACCGAAAAGTTTTTATGATCTTTCGACATAGTCCCGTACTGATGAGTTGCATCGATCGCACCGCTTTGGTAAGTCTTCAGTGCTCTCTGGAACTGGTCTTCCGTGATGGCCTTCAGTTGGCGCATCACCTCCACGTCGTCAAAACGTTTTCCCTTCATGGCCGACTTGACCTGAGAAAAGAGGAAAAAGTTCGACGGAGCAAGATCGAGAGAGTATGGCGGATGGTCCATGTCTGTAACTCCCTTTTTCGTTAGAAACTCGCTGATCTTCAGAGCACAGTGTGTTGGCGCATTGTCATGGAGAAGGATCCAGCTGGACAATTCCGGTCTGACACATTTCATGCGAGCACACAAGGGCTATATAACACTCAGATAGTAGTGACTGTCGACTGTTCTCCCTGGAGGGAGAAATTTTCTGTGAATGATCCCTTTAATGTCGGAAAAAAGCGATCACCATCGTCTCCATTCTCTTACTTCGACACGCAAAGTACATTTGGTCTTGTTTCAACCGCTGTTACTTCTGAAGTTTTACACGACACCATCGCGCACGCACTTATTGAACAAAGAGAATATTATTATAATATTATAATCTAAACAACCCGTGGGTTGTCCCCAACAGGCCGAAGCCCAACACGCGGTTTCCTTTTTAAAATAAAGGACAATCACAAACATCCATGCCCCAAGCGGGATTCGAACCGCGATTTGTGGTTACGAGAGCGATAAGATCTGTGCCTCAGCGCTCTCGGCCAACAAGCCGGCTAATATGTACATAATTACGACACGAGCATCGTCTACTTTTCTGTCGGAGTATGGAAGGTATATAATCAGTCTCATTACTTAATAAACAGAGGGTGTATAGTATTTTCTGCTTATTTTGGTCCCTGGAACATAATTTTTTCCACATTAATAATTTACGGCAAACTACACAGACTGCTCAGTTGAAAGTGGACACTTTTGATTTTAGACGTTTAGTCGAATATCTAGAAAAATATTCTACGAATTATCCTGAAACTTCAGGAGTGTAAAGAGCATATTACACCCCATTTATTTCAGCGAAGAGAAATAGGGAACCAGCAACAACTTGAACAGAAAAAATAACGTTTGAGATTACCCTGTAAAAAATAATGCTTGAAATGCGTTGTAGCTGTAGCATATGATTATGAGGCTTTTTTTTTAGTTATCTAAGTTCATTTGTATGAGAATAGCACGTATAATCATGGAGATATAAAGGTTTCTTTAAAAAATATTGATATCTTTTCTTAAGTTTTTTGTTTATAACATGCAGGCTTTTCAACCCAATGCAATGCCATTTTCAGAAAAGTTGACAAACTACAGTTGAGACAACACCCTGCAATCAGAATAGAAAAATATTAAATATTTAATGAAATATGAGCATTTTTATTATATACATTTTATTAAATATGTGCAAGCGTTACCTAAATGTCTTTTGCATAATTTATTAGCCAAATGTATAGAGCTACTCTTATAAAAAGTCCAAGCAAATATCGTGAAAATTCAGATAGAATGAGTTGAATTTCAGTTGCTCTTAAAAATAAACAAAAAGATAAAGGGTTTTCCAAGTTTTTATTTGCGGACCAACTTCTTATCCTTACGCTAGTATACTGACTTCATATCAGCGTCTAAGTGTCAATTGAGCAGTCAGTGTAGATGATTAATTCAAAACTATATCTTAGCAGCCTTACGCTGTGAGTTATCTCATTTTCTAAAAAATACAGGGCGATTCAGTCAATTTCTGACCATTTCACTCGAATGACGTGCATTAGGGATAAACAATTGAAAGAATATGAGCGCCATATCGAATTTCTAAATAGTTGGAGTTTGTATTGAAACCTATTTTTTTAATAAATAAAAGTTTACCATACATACATGAAAATTCTAAATTTGATATATTAATAATGTTCCAGATGATGTTTATCTAATTATTTGGTAGACGATACCGTAGACAGTATATTAGACGTTCACTAAGGATTAAATATATTTAGTGAATGAAAGTTTAAAATCCCCAATTAGTCACCTAACTTTTACATTTGGATTTACTGATAATGGCAGTTTAAAACCCCAATTAATCACTTAAATTTTTTTAGTTGGATTTACCGACTAAAATTTTCATTAATCGTGACTAATTAGTTTAGACCATTAACCATAATAAGCTTTTTGAAAACACTCATTGCCCAAAATGTCTGGATATTGTACATTCTGCATTGAATTCCAAATACGCCAAAAGCAGTTAGTCATAAATGTACCATTTAGTTTTAAAAACGATAAAAAAATCTGTTAATAACTATCAGAGCGTAACAAATAGCGGTTTGGAACAGAAACCGATTTATTAATTTATGTCTATGCTTTACAATGGAACGATGAACTAAATTCGCATTTTGTGTTATACATTAAAATAATTACTTTACTGTGTGACTTACATTAATGAAAGATTTTGTGATTGCTGAAATAAAACAATTTTATCCCTTTCCTTCTGAATAATATGCGTCTCGAGATGTCTTTCTGCTTTCTATCGAAGACATAGATAGAGGATCTTCTTCGTAATAGTCAAGTGAAGAACCGAAAAGGAACGAAGAAGAGAAAGGAGGAGTAAGGTAGAGGAAGAAGACGGTGGGGGTAGGGGTTGAGGAAAAGGGTACGGGGTAGGGTCTGGGGGATGGACTTGTTCGCGAAAACCGCTCTTTCAGCGGCAATGAATTCGCTCCGACACAAGTGGCAGTAAATAAGAAAAAGCTGTTTCGTGTCAAATTTCGAGGCCGAGCTAGCGTCGCTGTTCGTTCCCCGCCTTCGTCACTTGATCAAATTAGAAGGGATCATTTAGAACAGAAGTGGGAGGAAGCAAAACATTTGCATTCGATGAGAGAAATAGAAAACCATCGCCGCCACCAGCCGTACCGAACCACTGGTTCATCTCCCCACAGCCCCTTCCTTGTTCTTCCCTCCCGCCCATTTCAAACCGATTCTCTGCCGTTGAAAATGCTACAAAGAACAAGCAATTGGTAAGCGAGGAAAATTAAGCGAGCGATTCAAAACCCGAAGAAATGTAGCGGCTGCCATATTTAGGTCTTGGCTTTAAGCGCCGCACAGACGATAATAAGGTGCACGAAAGGAAAAGAGAGGGGGGGGGATATAAAAGAGACGGGTTGGGAATGAAGAAGGGCTCTGCTGAATGAAGAATGAAGCTTGGAACATTTGAAGTATCAAAAGGCACTTTCTTTTTTTATATAAGTTGCACTATTTTAGAAATATTTAAAGGCCTGTTATATTAAAAAAAATTGTTAAGTCTTTACATATTTTTACGTAAATCCATTAAGTTTTCATTTGAATAATTTATATATTTCATATAATTTTATGTACCCTTTAATACTCTCTAAATAAGGTACTCCAATTAAGATCGGAGCGTTACCAAAAGTGCTATCAAGAAGACAATTGCAGACTTATGAAGACATACTAAATTTTATAATAATGTAGCCTACTAGGAAATAAAAGAAGGCTGTTCAGGGACAACAGTCTTTCGTGGATCCACTTTTCTGTTACTCCTAAACTATATATACTGCATACAGGGTGTTTATAAACTTTATGTACAAACGTTTAGGGATGGTCAAGGACCTCATTTTTAATATATTTTGCCAATAAACTCAGGGTCGCAAATGAATTCTCAAATTGATACATAAAAAAATTCTCAAACAGCAAATTCATTTTTTTCTCGAATGGAATAACCTTCATAAATTACCAATATCTGGCTCACATGCATAGCTTTAAAATAAAACTGGAGGTCACGTATGAATCCTTGATAAATAATTTCGGAGGACCAATTGCTTGGCCATCTCGATCGCCGGACCTAAGCCCTTTAGATTTTTTTCTTCGGGAACATCTGAAGAAAGTTGTGTACGATATTCCTGTGGATTCAAAAGAGGAGCTGTTAGCGCGAATTAAGGCTGCAAGTGACCATGTAAGAGACTCCGCAGAGACTTGGCCGTATCAGAAATTTAGTGACAAAACGCTGCGAGGCATACATTGCTGTTCGTGGTCAACATCTTGAACACTTGTTATTTTACAAATATGTAGTATTTGGTTATTAGAAACGTTGTGACCATCAGTATTAAGTTTTCTAATTTATCCGTTTACTGGGAATATATGAACATTAACTATATATTATGAGTAACTCTCAGAAATCAGTTGTATATGATGTTTGACAATTTTTTTTTATATATCTAAGATGCATTTGCGAATCCCAGTTTAGTGGCAATATATATACAAAATAAGGTCTTCAATCGCCACATAACGTTTGTATACAGAGTTCGTAAACACCGTGTATACATACTATTAAATGCCTGGTTAGGGTTTCAATAATATTTTTGGCTCTAATATACAGGGTGTATCTGTAGAGTTGTAACAAACGTCGGACAGTGATTCCTTGGATCAAAACAAGAAAGAATGTCTCTATGAAGATTTGAACATAAAGTGTTGTTACTGATGTACAGGGTGACCCATAAATTAGTTCAGGTTTTTGACAGCCTACAACGTTTGAACGGAGCAAAGTAAATTAAATCCGTAAAGTGAGGGCAATAGCAGCAAGACGAGGCCCCGCATCATTACGCTTTGGATGCTCGCGCATCTCTGAATGAAACGTTCTCTGAAAAGTGGATTGGGCGCCGTGGCCCCATCGATTGGCCGGACAAGTTCCCCCCTATTTTTTCTTGTGGGACTATCTCAAAGAGAAAGTCTACACCCACCCCCATTGATGGCATCGAGAAACTGAAGGAACTGATAACCCAAGAAATTAACGCGATTCCTATTGAGTTTTGTCGTAAGGTGGGTGCAAACGTGGGTGCGCTTCCAAGCAGTATTCGATCTCTATGGAGCACAGATTGATACTGTACTGGAAACCGCACATAGAGCAATATTTTTGTATCCTTGATAAGGTATACGCTTCACAGTTTAAATAAATTAGGTTCTACAATGGAGTTATTGGTTGTCAAACACCTGAACTTATTTATGGGCCACCCTGTACATTAATCCGCCATCAGCAAGAACGCATGCGTTGCAACGCCTCAAAATGGACTGGCGAAGCCGCTCGAAGATATTTTTTTTATTTTATTTATTTTAATCCAATACGTCCATCCAGAGCCTCTATGGCCTGAGGCCGACGAGTTGGGTCCCTGGATGGACCTGGATGATGGTCACAGCAGCCGGGGTGTGAAGATCGTGAGTCAGTGATGAGTCGCCCATCCAGTGACTAGCCGTGCCTGATGTTGCTTAACTTCACAGAAGTTGTGTTTCAGTGAAAGCCCACCAGGCCACGGCCTCCCGAACAGCTACACAGGCGTTATTGATACGCTCTTCCAGATCGTTGATGTCGGTAACCGGAGTATTGTACACCACATTTTTCATGTGTCCCGAAGATAAAAATCCAGTGGATAAAGGTCAAGAGACCGAGTAGACCAATGCACTGGACCTCGATGCAAATATCCTGTTTGATATCTTTTGTTTGTATTTACCTGACTATATGACGACTTCTATTATAAAAAGAACCCACTTTTTGAGGCAAATTTTTGTGAAAAATTTTTTTTAATGAAGATGGAAGCAAAAATACTAATTTAAAAGTTAAACAACTTTAATTGAAATGTTTTTTGATTTCATAAAACTAAAAAAAAATGGTATACCGTCGATCCATAACTTAATCGTGAAAACTTGCTGCGATATGTGAGACTATTTCTCCAATCTCACGAGCACTATCACAAAATCTCCTGTGATGTCATTATTATCAAGACAGTAAATTGCAACACTACTACAGCCGAGGAGCAGTTTAACTTTAACTTGCAAAAGTTTCCATATGTGTGTAATTTGTTATTTTAAGACGACTCCTCTATTATTGACCCTTTAATTTGGGAAAAAACCTCGGCTTATAGTCGAGGTAAAACGGTAACATGATACAGGCGTGCTGCCATTTGCACGATCGTACATGAATAAACACAGGATTCAGATTTTCTCATACAAATTTGAACATGCCGTCGCACCCTTTTTTAAGGGGTGTTTTGAAAAATCTAAAAGTATGTGTTTTATTCTTTGTTTTGGAGAATATTTTTATAATGTTTCAAGTCGATAAACACAGAGGTTCAGATTTTCCCTACAAACTGCAACACTCCGTTTCACCCCTTTTTGTTCTGAAGAATACGTATACCAAGTTTCAAGTTCATACGCGTAAGAAATCCAGTTTTCCATACAATTTTACACTCCATTTCACTCCCTTAGGGGTTGATTTTACGGAAAATCCTTTCTACGTTATAAAATAAAACTACGGACGTTTCATATTAATAGCTTCAGCGGTTTCGGCTCGGCGATGATGAATCAAGTTAGTCAGTCAGTCAATCAGCCAGGACATGTTATTTTATATTTATAGATGAGAACGTTTTGAAAAGCAATGCCTCCATGGCTTTAACTTTTTTATTTGGTAACCGATTTTCAAAATTCGTTTTGTATCTGATACTTAAAGTTATCCTTTATGTATTGCACTATTCACTTTCGACATTGCACCACGACCTCTTTCAGTGTACGCTTGCGCGCAAACATAGAATTCGGTTTTATTTTGTGGCGCATTTAGAAAAAGATAAAAAATGACGAATTCTTATTTGCTAAGGACAATCAGTAGCTTTAGATGAAAAAAAAAATCAATTTGGTTTGTAACTGCTAGACACAGGTTCGGATGGCTCCCTTGTCAGTTTTGACGTAGAATACGCCTTACGTTTCGAAGCAGGGATGCTACGCTTAAAACGTGAATGTCACGAAAAAGTGTTGATCACGTAATTTTGTAATTTTTAAAAACGTTGAAAACTATTGAAGATAAAGAAATGAAAGATGTTTCATTATATACAGCATTAAATAAAGCATGTTTATAGATCCTGACAGACTTTCTTTTCTGTATCAGTCTTAATTCTAATATACTATTCAGTATAAAAATATTGTCTATAACATTCTTTCCACTTCTAAATCCAGCCTGTGTATCTTCAAGATATTCATTCTCTTCTATCCATCTTCTCAATCTTTCTTCTAGAATACTTGTATACACCTTGTATAGGCCGGAAGTTATACTCATTCCTCTGTAATTAGTCACCTCATTTGCACTTCCCTTCTTTTTAATTGGACATATCACCACCTCTTTCCACTGATCGGGAAATTCCTTTTTCTCAAAAATTCGATTATAAATCTCATATAGTCTTGCAATTATTGTTGGATCAGCATACTTTACAAACTCTCCTGGAACACCATCTAATCCAACCGCTTTCAAATCGTTCAGTTTATGTATCGCTCTCCATATTTCCATCATCGTTATCTCTTCATTATACCATATTTTCACATCTATTTCTCCTACTTCTATACTTCTATCCATTCTTAGAATTTGAATTCTACGTACAGTGAAACCTCTATTCTCGACCACCTCTTTAACACGACCCCCTCTTAACTCGACCACTTTTCCTTGGCACGGAATTAATGTCTCATAGGTATAATGCATTTTTTCCCTCTTTAAGCCGACCACCTCTTTACTCGACCAACGACCACCCATTTCAGGCACCAACCATCAATATACCCTCTTTAAACCGACCAGTAGACATGGTAAAATCGAGTCAAGATTGCCATGACTTGATTTTGCCATGTTTACTGGTCGGTCTAAAGAGGGAACATCAATGATTGGTGCCTGAAATGGGTGGTCGTTGGTCTTGGGATTGAAGCGTTAATATTGCCACTTCCTCTAATTTAAAGAGTATGCTCATTTTTTTGAAGGAGGAGTAGGAAACTGAGCATTGTTCAATCTGTTTCTTTGCTTTGTGTATCAGTGGCATTCACTCACACCGCTGCTTTATCTTACAGTTAGGAAGAGCCCAACATGTGATTGCAGTTGAGAATGCACGTGTTGGGCTCACTTTACATCACTTTCACTCTTCACATCACATTTCAATTTCTTGCCTGCTATTGTCACCATGTCAAAAAGAAAACTTTGTTTTTTATCGCTGCAAGACCAAGTCAAAACTTGCTGCATTTGTTTGAAGAGGTGAAAAAAGAATATCAACAAGTTACAGTACATAAAATGTTGAGCAGAAAAAAATAAACTTCAACGTTGCAGTTTTTCAACAAAAAATAGGGGAAATTTTTGATCCAATAATTGGGATCACTTCTTTTGCCATGTATTAGGTATTAATATTTTGTTTTCACGTCTTGTTTATTTTGAATAGCCACATTACTGCATAAAGTTATGAAAATTTCATTCAAATTCATTAATAAAACTTTAGTCCATTATGCAAATCACTAAAATAATAAATGAAACCAAAAGAGTAAGCTTTGTATATCATCAGATTATATCCTTATAATGTTAAACAATTGAGACAATGAAACTTTATAAATTACGCTTAGGGGGGCCCCCCCCCCCCTCCGTTAAGAAGACCACCTCTCCAAACGACCACTATTACGTGGAACCATTGCTGGTCGGCTTAAAGAGGTTTCACTGTATTTGTAAAGTTCATCGTTTATCATGGCATCAATTTGAAGTTCCATTCCCAAGAACCTTTTTTAAAATGAATGATTTTGCAGTTGTCTAATCCAGTTTCCAGAAATAATGAAAAAGTGTTTGCAATCTCAAAAATATTGATGCAACTGTTTTTTGTGCGGAGGCGTATATATTTTTGTCGCCCGGTTAGATCAGTATATGCTGTGAAATTTTATTGTTTTCTCGTCTGGTCCAGTTCGAAAGTGCCATTCATGTAAGACAAAATCAGAGAAGGCGCGGCTATTTTATATGTAACTAGTATTAAAGCCCGTCATACGCCGGTGCCACAACAAATGAATCTGTAAATTTGATTTTAAAATATAAAATTTCACCTATGATAGGACTGTGATAATTGACAGGACTGCCAAAAGTAAATAAGTCGCTGTCAATATGAAAGCCAGTCTGAAAATGTTTTCTTACTTAGTTTACGAACCTGCTTATCTGTTAAGATCGCGGGGGCAGCACTCGAGATTTTCCGCCACCAGGCGCATGTCCTCAATGCTCCCAGATGCTCTATAGTCTAGCCACTTAGTTCTAGGCCGACTCCTTGGTATCTTATGTGACCACCGACTTGGAAGACAATTTGCGGCATCTGTAATTGTTGTCAGTATGCTCGGTATGAAGCAACTGATCCCTCTCAATGCAGAGAAGTAGCGCTCAACACCTAAAGACTGCCTTATAGTGATGCTGAACACTGTCTAGTAGGGAACGCTTGCCAAACATCCCAGAATGTCAATTCGGCACTCTTTCGATCATTACCCAAGACTCATGACCATAGTTGAGAATGGGGACAAAGATGGATTTGAAAACGGACTGCTTGGCTTTCTTTCCTAGCTCAAGTTTTTTACAATGGATCACCACAGTTCGCGGGTCAGACACAGCTTGCTTTTGATTTTATTCGAAAGCCCGGCGTACGACGGTTACTGCAATAGCAGAAACTGTAAGTTCGATTTTATTTTAAAAAATTTTGATCTGTGACAGAACTGTGATAATTGACAGGACTGTGATAATTGACAATTTAGCTAATCGTAAAAAAGTCGCTGTCTATATGAGCAAGCTTTTTAAATCTTTTTATAAAAGATTAATAAAAATAAAATATCAAATTAAAAAATAATAATAATTAAATAGAGATCATAAAAAGTCAAAAGAAAAATCACGTATATAGGAAATATTAAACAACCATTTTTTTAAATTCATATTTTCCCTTAAGTGGACTCTTAATTTTCTTACCCATTCATTATTGGTATACTTTTAAAGAAATGTGGAGCTAAGAAAAAATATTATATGTACGAGCTAAGAAAATGTGGAGCTAAGAAAAAATATTATATATTATTATATATACTCGTATCTTTGCTACAACAATAGGATTATTTCCTGAAATCTGGTAAAATATTTGGCATTATGATTATTACAAAAATTCAAATTTTTAAAAGCATCAGTACATAAATAATAAAAATATAATTTTGTAAAGGTGAAAACAAATTGCCCATCTCTCATTTTAGGTAAGGATTTTAGCATTCTATTATACGTAGCACCCAAAACGGTAAAACAATATTGTATATATGATAAAAACATAATTAAAACTATTGACTTAAGGAGTTTAAATGATTAATTTAAATTTAAAATGAATTTAGTCTCCTTATAATGAGGAAAATCGTGAAATAATAAAAACAAAATTAAAATTAAAGTCACCAATCTTGAAAAAACTTGGGAGATGAAAGAAAACTCAAGGATGTAGTCTATTGAAGATGTTGTTGATGGTAGAAATAAAACCAGTCTATTGAGGATGTAGATGAAGTTCTTGTGCAGATAATGTTGATAGGGGAAAACGATAATCTTGAAGTACAGATGAAACTTTGAAGGGTTGATCCAAATTTTTGGGATAAATTTCATATAAAAACGTTTTCGAGAATTTTTTTCTCATCATCAGTTGATTAAATATTTGAATGTTGAAAAAAAGAAACAAATATTTAATATCTTCATGTGAAGAATCATGCTAGGTACTTATTATCCCTCATTTTATGAACACCCTGTATATACGTAGAAACGTTTCTAAGAATAGTACAGAAACTTCTTGGGTTGTGCATTAAAACTATGAACTCTAACGTCTCAGGGAAAATTATTACCAAACGGATATTGCAGTGAAAATGGCATAAATGTTGATTTTTGATAATTTAAATAAAGTCTGTTACTTGCCAAACAATCTTCGATCTTCTGTATGTCAGATATAAAAAAATTCGGGTGAATCACATGTTCCTCTATGCAGGGTGTTTCTAAATGAAAGGACAATAAGTACATAGTGTGATTCCATGCATCAATATAAGCAAAAAGTTCCTTATCGATGTTAAAATAAAAGACAAACAGTGTAACATGGTGCCATCTATCTTCAATAATGGTGCTATTGTTCTAAGCAATCTGTTTGTGTATATGTTCTTTGTATAAGAGCAGAGAGAATAAATCTTGCATGTTGTTCATGTGTTCTATGTGTAGCGCTCTTCTCATTTCTATATTTTTAAATCAGTAATCATAACAGGTTATGGGTCCAAGAAGCTTGAATGAAGGAAAATAACTGTAAATATGAATCCTTCTTTGCGCATGGCGAATTGAACTGTGTCTTTGAAAATTGCCTTCGATTAACCACGTAAAAGTTGACGATATAAGCAATATGGCCGCCAGCTGTGAGTGTAAAGTGAACGTGGATAAATTAGACGGTCCTGACGATTGGGCAAAGTAGAAGTGGTACATGTCCATGGTGTTGCGTTCTTATGGACTAGAAGACATCATTGATGGTACAAAACAACGTGTTTATTTATCCGCTATGCCAACAAATGAAGAAAAAACGCTGTATTTGGAGTGGAAGAAGGACGATGCGAAAGCAGCAAGCCTAATAGTAAGTGCACTTAACAAACAAATTGCTGAACTCGTGTTGACGTGCAACCACGCAAAAGAAATATGAGATAAACTCCGAGCACGATTTGAGCGTAGTAGTACACAACGTTTGAACATGTTAATAGAATCCTTTTTTCGAGTTAAACGGGATGACTCCGAAGACATCAGTACGCACGTTGCGAAATTACAAAAGCTGTTTGTTGATTTGAATGATGAACTGAAAAAACATAAAGATAATACCCTGTCTGAGAGAATTTTAAATGGACGAATTTTGTCGACTTTAGGAAAGGAATATGATAATTTTAAAGATCTATGGGACACAATTCCATCAGAAAATCAGAGCTTGAATCTCCTTATCGAAAAATTGTGCACAATCGAACTGAGAGATCAGAATGTGACGGAAACAAATACATTCGTTACACGAAGTCAACCCAGGAGAACACTGCAGCAATCCAGTAAAGAAAATTCTAAGAAAACACTGGAACGTGCAAAGAAAAAGTTTCCATGTAACAAATGTAAACAACTGGGTCACTGGGCAGCAGAATGTACGCAAAAGAAATTGGGCAGCACTAATCAACAAGTGAATAATAAAACAGTATTTTTTACACACGCCATGGGTGCTTCAACCAGTAACTGTACTGATGTTGATAAATGGTACTGTGATAGTGGTGCATCTAAGTATATCACTTCAAATAAACAATATTTTGTATCTTATACAAAGTTTGCCATTCCTGAAATGATTTCTCTGGGAAAGCAAAATACGAGTATGCAAGCTCATGGAAAGGGAACAATTAGAATCCAAACACGTCAAGGTAAAGTTTGGCACAATGCTGAAATGCAAAATGTTTTGTATGTACCTGATGCAACTGCTCATTTGTTTTCTGTAAAGACAGCTGCGGTAAGAGGATACTGTATAACTATTGATAATACAGGAGTCAAAATTAAAGACAAAGTCAGTGGAAAAACTCTAATGACTGGACATGTAAGCAATGGCATGTATGTACTCAACATGCGTGTCGTGAAGCCAAACCAACCTGTCCAAGTAGATCTAGTTACAGCATATAAAACGTTACAAGTATATCATGAGAGATTTGCTCATCAAAATAAACAGCACGTGAAGAGCGTACTGAAGAAAATGGGTATAAGTGTAAAAGACTGTCAGGAAGATTTCTGTGATGGATGTGCACTGGGAAAAATGCATCGACTTCCATTTAAAAAACGAAGAAATCGATCAACAGTAACCGGCGAATTAATCCATACAGATGTAAATGGACCAATGAATGTAGAATCCTTTGGAAGAGCACGTTATTACGCATGTTTCAAAGATGATTTCAGCAAATTTCGTCGAATCTTCTTCTTAAAACATAAAAGTGAAGTGAGTGATGTGCTTAAACAATGGACATGTAGTTAAGAGACTCAGATGTGATGGGGGTAAAGAGTTTGATAATAAAAGAATTACGCAGTTGCTCTCAAGCAAAGGAATAGAACATTGCGTTACTCCACCTTATACACCCCAGCAAAATGGTGCAGCTGAGCGTGAGAACCGTACCATCGTAGAAGCAGCTTGTTCCATGCTAAATCCAAGTAAATTACCAAAAGCGTTGTGGACTGAAGCTTGTAATACAGAAGTGTACCTTTTAAACCGCACTGGAAAATCCTCAGTTGAAAACAAAGCCCCTTATGAGTTGTGGTATGGACGACCAACAGGAAGATTAGATCACTTGAAAATCTTTGGCACAAGATGTTATGTCCATGTAAATAAGACTTTCCGCTCAAAGTTTGATGATAAAGCTATTTATGGATACCTTGTAGGATATGTTAATGACAAGGATGGATATAGAGTCTGGATTCCTTCTCAAAAGAAAATAGTCCTCAGCCATGATGTGAAGTTCAAACCTGAACTGGTCTGCAATCAACGCAATGATGGTGCAGAGTTTGCAATATATAAAGAAGAGACTTCACAAGAAGGCTTGTCTGGCATTCATCTACAGTAAAAGAAAAACTGGAAGAAGCAAACAACCATGAGGGGAATCAAGACCAAAATGAAGGTGAAGAATTAATCACAACGTCCACTTCTGGAGGAAGTCAAAACTTAAATGATTGTGAAGAGCAAATGGAACCAATCGGTGAAGAAGACAAATACTTAAAGAAGCAAAGTGACGAGTCTGTTGAAGAAGGTGTAAAAATCAAACGCCAACGTAAGAAACCGCAATGGATGGAAAGTAATGAGTACTTATTGTTTGCAGAAGCAGTTACTACTGAAAATTGCAACGATCCAAACTCGTATTCAGAAGTACTACAATCTGAAGAAAAAGAGTTGTGGTTGCAAGCTGTTCATGAAGAATTGGATTCGTTGGAAGAAAACAACACATGGGTGTTGGTTGAACGCCCGAAGAATGTGAAAATTCTAAAGAATCGCTGGGTACTATGTCGCAAAGCTGTAGACAATGGTTGTACTCGCTACAAGGCCCGCTTGGTAGCAAAAGGATACGTTCAGAAGCATGGAGTCGATTATGATGAAACTTTCAGTCCTGTTGCACGCTTATGACACCATACGTACTTTGTTAGTTGTTGCTGCTACAGAAAATATGAACTTGGAACAGTTTGACATAAAAACAGCCTTCTTGAATGGTGTACTTGAAGAGGAAATGTATCTAGAACAATCAGAAGGTTTTGAGGATGGCACGGGACGAGTGTGCAAACTGAAACGAAGTCTATATGGTCTCAAGCAGGCACCTCGCTGCTGGAACAAACGTTTCATTACATTTATGAAGACGTCTGGATTCCAAAATAGCAATGCTGATCCATGTCTATTTTATCGAAAATGCAACCAAAAGCGACTCTACATTGCAATTTATGTTGATGATGGTCTGGTAGTTGGCAGTGACAAACAAGAGATCAGTGATTTCTTGAGAGAACTACAAGTAGAATTTCATACAACCACCGGCTCTTTGAATAACTTTCTTGGCATGAAGATTCAACAAAATGAAAATGGATCAATTACTTTAAGTCAAGAGAACTACACCAGAAAAATATTGGAAAGATTTGGAATGCCGAATCAAATGCAGTCACAACACCAATTGGTTGTGAAGAAAATACCACTGATGAGGTGATTTCATCTAAGGTTCCGTATCGGGAAGCAGTAGGTTGTCTCATGTACCTTGCTACCGTATCACGTCCAGATATTGCTTTTGCAGTGAACAAAGCAGCCCGTGTTATGGAAAGACCGACCACCTGGGACTGGAATCAAGTTAAACGTATATTTCGGTACCTGAAAGGAACACAAGACTATGGAATCTCTTATAGAAAAGAAGAGAAACTAAGTGTTTATAGCGATGCTGACTTTGCAGGTGATAAGATCACAAGACGTTCGACAACTGGAGTCGTCGCAAAGTTTGCTCATGGAGCCGTGTCCTGGACCAGTCAGTTGCAGAAAGTGTTGGCAACCTCCACTACTGAAGCAGAAATAATTTCAGCAAGTGAAGGAGCAAAGGAACTATTTGGTTGAAAAGACTATTGCCTGAACTAATTGAAATGCCGAAACATGACTTACCACCTACACTTTATGTTGATAATGCTGGTGCAGTAAAATTGGCTAAAAATCCAGAGTATCACAAAAGAACCAAGCACATCGAAATTCGGTACTTCTATGTGCGTGAAAAATTTTTGAATGGTGAACTTAAATTGGAACACATCGATGGAAAGAATCAAGTGGCGGATTTATTGACGAAGCACTTGAACGTGTTCGCTTTAATATGCTACGTGAAAAGATTGGTGTGCAGAACAATGTATCACAAGGATCTGACTGTTTGTCTTTGGAGGAAGTGTTTAAATAAAAGACAAACAGTGTACCATGGCGCCATCTTTCTTCAATAATGGTGCTATTGTTCTAAGCAATCTGTTTGTGTATATGTTCTTTGTATAAGAGCAGAGAGAATAAATCTTGCATGTTGTTCATGTGTTCATGTGTAGCGCTCTTCTCATTTCTATATTTTTAAATCAGTAATCATAACAATCGAAAATGTCGAAAACTCAAAATTTAAATTGCGTCATTACGTCATTTATGACCTTTCTGCACCAACACTTCACATAATGAACTGCACTATGCCAACACCTCCTAGAAAGAAAGCCTGTGTATTGAAAATTCATACATTGTTACATGATCGTAAGAAGCACGGTCTATAGATATTCATGGTCATCGAGCTCCATTGTTAAAATGAAGCTAAAGTTTATAGCGCCCAATAGGGCAGGAACTCTATTGAAAAGTGGCGCTGCATGTACATTCGGCCCAAAAACGCTTGCAGCGCCGCCCTATCGACAGACAGAAAATTTTACTTTCATTTTCAGTTTCAATGAAAAACCTCTATCGCAGGTCACGGTCGGCCCTGATTCGATCTATGCGGCACCTGGCGCGATCTGTTTTCTTTAGCTTCTCGAAACAATGGAAAATGGCCGAAGCTCGATAACCATGAATATCTATAGACCGTGGTAAGAAGTCATGATTTAGGGCTTATTATTGGTAGAAATACGATTAACAATGCCTTTTTATGATGATGTAACAATGTATGAATTTTCAGTGCACAGGCTTTCTTTTTAGGAGGTGTTGGCTATGCTACAAGAAAACGGTGGCAATTGTTGAGATCAGGGCCAACGAGATAACAAGGCCTGGAAGCGAAAAAGTCACCTGACCAACTGGGTGCTAGCAACAATCCAACCTTCACTATCTCCATCTTGGATGTTAACAATCACTATTTTTCCTTTTGTTGGAAACAATGAAGGTTGGATTGTTGCTAGCACCCAGTTGGTCAGGTGATTTTATCGCTTCCAGGCCTTGTTATCTCGTTGGCCTCGGTTGAGATTAAATGACGTTTTCCGCCAGCTTTTAGAAAACTTCGCATGGTGTTTAGACTCTAAAAAATTGGGTTTTCGACATTTTGCATGAGAAACTTTTTATTTACTTTGATGTAAAGAATCACGCTAGGTACTTATTGTCCTTCCATGCAGAAACACCCTGTATAGGTAATCGCTTTATCATCCGCATAGGCAACACCGCCTAAAAAGAAAGCCTGTGCACTGAAAATTCATACATTGTTACATCATCATAAAAACGCATTTTTAATCGTATTTCTATGAATAATAACCTCTAAATTATGACTTCTTATAATCATGTAACAATGCATGAATTTTCAGTGCACAGGCTTTCTTTCTAGGAGGTGTTGGCATAGGCCTGGATTGCTCCGTAAAGAGGAGTTATTGATAAATCATTTACATAAATCTATATATACACTGTCAGATCAATGAATTATGACCAGCACCCCTTCAAGGCACACGTATGGTTCGCCTCAACAACGACTACACATTGCAAAATTTGCATAACAGGCTGAGATAGCTTTAAAGCTGGTGCATCAAACGACAGGTGCACGAGCCTCAAGATGGGTAAACGTCCGGATTTAACGGACATCCAAAAAGGGATGATAATAGGCTATCGCAGCAAGGGTGGCACCATCTCCGAAACGGCGCAGTTTGTGAACTGTTCACGGTCCGCTGTAGTGAAAGTGTACAAAGAGTGGACAGCAGGGACAGAAATCGCGTCCCAACGCCATAACTGTAAAGGGTCACGAGCCATCGACCAACGGGGTGAGCGGCGCCTATGATGATTCGTAAAAGGTGACAGGAGAGCCACAGTCCATCAACTGACCACCAGATTCAACAATGGTTCCAACAGACGTGTATTCGACATTACCGTTGAAAGCACCCTGCTACGGATGGACCTGAACAGTCGACGCACGGTTGCTGCACTCATCGTCAACGACGCCTAGACTTTGCACGTGAGCACCCCCATTGGACCATAGACGAGTGGGCTAAGGTCGCCTTCTCCGACGAATCAAGGTTTTTGATCCATAAGATTGACAGGCGATGGCGAGTGCGTCATGAACGCCATGAAAAGAGACTACAGGAGGTTATTGTGGGCCGGAAACAGGCTGGTGGGGGTAGTGTGCATGTGTGGGGATCTTCTGTTGGGAGCAGTTAGGTCCACTGATTCGTCTAGAGGGCAATTTGAATGCCTATGGCTATCTGTCAATTGTAGCGGACCAGTTGCACCCGTACATGCTCACGATGTTCCCCCAATGTGATGGTGTGTTCCAGCAGGACAATACACCCTGCCACAAGGCACGTCTCCTTCTGGATTGTTTCGAGGAACGCTCTACTGACTTTCGAGTGCTCTCTTGGCCCGCTAATTCGCCGGACATTAATCCAATTGAACATCTGTGGAAGCACATTGAACGCCATGTACGGCAGCTGGACCCTCCACCTATGACTCTCGAAGCTCTGTGGACAGCGCTTCAAGCGGAATGGACTGCCATTACATCGGACACATACCGCGCACTTCTTGCGTCCATGCCACGACGCCTAGCAGCAGTTATAGCGGCGAAGGATGGCTACTCCCATTACTAAGCGTGGTCATAATTCAGTGATATGACAGTGTATATAAGAAGAATGTGTGTTTGTAGGTTTGTATCTTATACAAATTTTATTCCGATCTTGATGAAATTTTGCATACTTGAACTTCAAGGCATGAGGAAAGTCACTGTCTACTTCAGATTTCGAAAAAATAATAATTGTCGATAATAAATCGATATACATGATGATGGCATTGCATAATAATCAGAAGTATTTCATGACCAATAATACAGGGAAAAGTTTGTGCAACAATATATAGGGTGTCTAAAAAGTCTGGTAACATGGCAGATATCTCAAAGCTGCCAGGTAGGCGAGATCTGATGAGTGTGGTTTATAGGTAATACGGGTGTGGGGAATACATTGCCACACTCAAATTTGACCTTGACTCCCAAATTTAAGGCCATCCATTTGCTAACTCGAAATCTATTAAACATAGAGAAAAATTTCCGATTGCTACCCTGTAGAGCAACACCACATTAATCTAAAAACAATTTTTAATCACACCCTTCCCCTTGAAAGATTTTGGAAAAATGGGCGAGAAAGAGTCACTTAAGGTCAGGTTGAGCTGGCCAGGTTAGCTGTGGTTTCTAACACATTTGAATTGCAGTGAAGCACGCCGTTGGGAAGGGGATGGGGAAGCACACTCTTGAGTGACTCTTTCTCGCCCATTTTCTCAAAATCTTTCAAGGGGAAGAGTGTGATTAAAAATTGTTTTTGGACTAATGTGCTGTTGCTCTACAGGGTAGCAGTCGGAAATTTTTCTCTATCTTTAATAGTTTTCAAGTTAGCAAATGGATGAACTTAAATTTGGGGGTCAAGGTCAAATTTGAATGCGGAATGAATTCCCCACCCTCCTATTACCTATAAACCACACTCATCAGATCTCGCCTACCTCGCAGCTTTGAGATATCTGCCATGTTACCAGACTTTTTGGACACCCTGTATATCAACAATGGTGTCAACACGCAATTCACCAACACTATGGACGGTCCATCAATATATATCTCATGACCAACAATGCAAGCTTTATAAATAAAGTTCAATTTGTAACAATGCAAATAGTTCCTGTTGGTCGGTCTTTTGTTGGAATTGATAGTTCTTAGAACTTAACATTTTCTTGAAAAGCTTTAAAAATGATCAGTAACTAGAGATAATAAAGAGTTAACAGACTATTGAGTAAAAGTGGAAAGGCGATAGAGGAAGCAGTCACTTCGCTCGGGGGAGAGTTGACGACATAACCGATAAAGCATACATCAACTCGACTCTTCAAATCAACATGCATTAAAGACAACAAGTTAACCAGGCGTCAGAAACATCTGAACAACGGGAGCTTCGTTTACAATAGGAAATTGTTGAATTACTGAAAACCGATTTGAGTTATTATCCCGGGAAAGCCGGGTGCCTCTGCTAGCACCCTAACAAATGTTCAGCCGATTTGTGCATTTGGAACCCTTGAACAGTATAGAACCTTCCAGATTCGAAGGCAATTTACCTCTCCTCATTGAGTATCTTTAGCGTACAAAGACGTCGGTCGCCATTAGGCGACAGTTTTCGACATAACAGCTAAGAAAGCATACTTCAAATCGAATTATCAAATCAATAAGCACGCTGTATTGTGGTCTTTAATGATCGTTTGGTTTACATGTTAATTCATATCCATCGAAATGCCACTGAAGAAAAGAATGAGTATTGCTCAGAGAAGACAAAAATTTATCCGGTCGTTGGAAATACCTGAACAACGGGAGCTTCGTCTACAGCATGAAATTGTAGAATTACTGAAAACCAATTCGAGAAATTAATTAACTTCTTGAGTTTGTTCCGTGTACCTACAACTGTAATTATCCCGGGCAACGGTGCAAACAATTGGACCTAAAATAGACCAATTGATCGTTTAATACGAATTTTTACCCAAGTCCGGATAATACGAAGAATTTGAAGAAATTTATTCCAAGAAAGTTTATTAACTGAGATTTTTATTGTAAAAAAGTAAAAAAAAAAAAAAACAAGTAAAAAAATTATATTGGTTTTTATGCTGCAAATTCGGATTGGTTCTTGTGTAAATAAATAATAGTTAAATAATAGTTATTAATTAAAAATACAAAATGAATAAAAAATAAGAGGTAATAAACAAAAATAATTAATCAAAATCAAAATAATTGATTTTTTTTATTAAAAATTAATTTATTTTTGATTTTGATTAATTATTAAAAACAATTAATTTATTTTGATTTTGATTAATTATTTTTGTTTATTATATCTTATTTTTTATTCATTTTGTATTTTTAATTAATAACTATTATTTATTGTATTCCAGGGTTCTTGTGTCTCATCCTTCTCTAAATATATATCCGTTTATTCTTGTGTAAATGAACAACAAAGCATGTCGAATTATGCGATTGTAAAATTTCTGCCATCCAACGCAGCCTCATATTTACAATCTTTGGAAAAACGGGTTATCCATTCCGTAAAGCAGTCATTCTGTAAAAAGATGATGCACGACGGATACCGAACAAAAGCAGATAAAATGGAGCGTCTTGGGCGCATAGTGAATGTCGCCAAGGCATGGCCTGTACTCCGTAAAGCGTCATCGCAAACTCCATCCTTCATCCTTTAGGAAGGCTACATTGAGCAACTAAGGCACTATATAGTGTTCTAGAGGAACTTACTGAGGCAAAATTGGGAGGGTGGACACATAGAATGGTAACTCCTTCAAAGTCAAAGAGACCAACTTGGCAGTCTGACATTCCAGGAATATGTCAGAATCGATGAAGATCTTCTGACCGAAAATCATTTGAGCGTGGAGCATTGTTGAAAAATGAAAATGAAGATGGATAATCTGAAGGAGAAGCAGAGAGTGATGACGATGATGAGACAGAAAATCTGCATCATCTAACAAGTCGCATGTTCTGTATGGCAACAATGTTAGGCAGATCTTTTCAATTTATATTGTTCTGAGAACAGTGCTATTACAAAAAAAATTCATTCATATAAACAAATTTAAATAAACAATTACAGGTATTTAACTAAAATTTAAAATTGACGAAAATTTTTAGAATTTATTCATGCAAAAACCGGATAATACGAAAAGATTTTTGGGTCCTTTGAAGTTTATAATAACGGGCTTCGGCTGTAAATTTAAAGTTAACAACATGCTTCCCATGTAAAAAGTATTATTATCTCAATGAATATTTAGCTGGATTTTGTATGCAATACATCATATTATTATACAGAATATTTCAAAAAATGTATACACACTTCAGCAAAAGAAAAAAACTACGGTATTTACCTGACTGTAAGACGACTTCGATTATAAGATGACCCCACTTTTTTTAATGACAAAAAATTTTTTTAATGAACGTTGAAGCAAACATACTTTAAAAATTAAAACAACTTTAATTGAAATGAGTTTGGATAGGGAATGATATTTTTCAAGACGACCCCTCTTTTAATGGCCCTTTAACTGGAAAAAAAACTCTTCTTATAGTCGAGTAAATACGGTATATAAAAGTTGACACTTCCAGGATACTTCTCTATTATCCTCTTTACTTTAACAAAGGATAGCCTCTATCTGAAACGTCAGCTTTTTCAGGGTCTTACCACCCTGTAATCAATTTTTTTTATTTATTATTTTTATTCTAGAGTTCTTGAGTCTCGTGCTTCTTTTTTTCCTACATTTATCATTCGTATATAAAAATTGTAACACTATATTCTTACAGACATCACGGGATCAATATAACTCCTCTTTGACTTCTACAATTACGACAGGTGTTCATATTGATTATCATAAGCATCGAGATACCTTTGAATATGATGAACAGTTACTGCTATCCCTTTCCCTAACAAACTCTTAACAAGTAATCTCCTACGTCTAGGTGGCAGTGTGGTCTTCTTCGATCGGGGTCGTCTTCATTCAATGGATGGAATAATCCTGGGATGTAAGCTTTCGACTTTGCTGTTACGGATACCATCTAGTGAAGTGTGTATAAATTTTGTTGAAACACTGTTTTTTTAGATCATGTTATTATACAGGGTTGTCCAAAAACATGTTACCACTCATCATTTTTAATTTTCTGTTGTTGCAGACTAAATATGGCCACCTGAATTTGGAAGAGAGAAGGAAGGTAGCAGCTTGGATGGAAGTGTTTGGGTCACCCTCAGTACATTGTGGAGTCTGATTTAACAGTATTATAGATCTACCTTAGAAAAATGTACATACAAAACTCTAGTGTTCCACATACAAAACCAAAAGATGTCAACATATTAAGGTGGCATATCCAACAAGCAGTTTCTAATTATAAAGACTATTTAGTATAATTTTGAATTTGTAAGAAATTCATTCAGAAACTTCTAGATATATATTATCTTAATAATTATTAATTAGCAACAGAATATTTCATTTAACTAATTTTTTGAAATTATCCTTTAAATATTATAGAAGTCATAATGCAGCATAAGCTTGAACGGATGATACCCATGATGTGTTGATATTTCAGCTTCTCCTCTGTTTATCTAAGAACGCGCTACTAATTTACACATTCTTAAGCACAGAACAAGTAAGGAGTGAAAACTTGCTTTGCACAAATGTTTTTAAGACTTAAATGCATAAATATTTCATTGATATATTTTTGGCATTATTTATTATCAAAGGAGTGACGTATATTTGAAAGATATTGGTAGGCTTCTCTTCTAACGATTCAGGTAGAGATTTTAGCGCGAAACAATCACTTTTCTGCCAGTGAATTATTTATTAGCACATCGATGACTTTGGTAAACGCCAAAATTGTTACCCGTAGATCTTCCGGCGTAAATTGTGTGCGATTTATATATTCTAGAAAGCAAACAGCCTCATAAATGTCGCACTATTTATTACCGCCATTAACTAAAATCGGAACTTTGCCATTAAAGTGTCGATACCGTTAGAGTGCATCGATCTTTCTGTTTGATTTTTGCAATATATACAGCCATATCATTGCAATTCCCTTTCCTCGTCTTATGAGTTTAAAGGCAACTTGCCATCCACCAGTCCATTGATTTTTACTTCTCCTAAAAAGAATTTTTTTTTTTTTCCCGCTTGCTCTTTGTCTATCTGTTTCTCTCTTTCGATTGCGTCCCTCTTTTAAGTGATCAAAGGATATTACAAAAATCTAGCAAGAGGAAGATTTTTCCCGAGACTTGTTTTGTCGGCGGTGGCTGATGGGCATTTAATGTTCGTAGCCTATCGCTCGTGGGTAACTCGATAACCACGAGGGAACGCGTGCTTCAAATTGATAACCCCTGTTTGCAGCGAGCACGATATTTTATGAGGATGTCCAATCTCCTTAGGAGCCCAATATGTTGGCCTGTCATTCATTGTGCCAATCGCTTGTGACGGGAAGGCCCTCTTGCGAACGAGCTTCTGCGCATGCGCCCTTGCTTGTGCGTGCACGCAGTCACACACAAGCACACAGACACACATACACACATTCTCTCCTTCTCTCTCTTGTTTCCATCAGCGGTATATCGAGTAATTTTAGAGAATAAACGTCATAAATGGAAGAGAGGCTTGCCTGTTGACAACATCGATTGGGAGAGATATCGCGGCAGCTAATCTGCTATAAAACAAACCGAATTTTATGTTTTACTTCTGTTAAGTCTATTTCTGTTTGTCATTTGCTATCATTCTCGTGACCAATTGATATGTATATTTATTTATTTATTATTCATAGGTTTTTCCGTATTTCTTCTCTTTAAATTTAATGTTTCATGCTGCTGATTCGACGGCAAAAAAAGTAAAAAATAGTGAAATCCGATAAATTTTTGATATGTAAAGGAAGATGCGTTTCGTGGAAATTGCTAACTACATGGTTAACGGACTGCCATTAAAATTTCAAGATGGGTTGTATTAGCCATATGCTTTTAAGACACATGATAACGTTCACTGAATTAGTTTATTTGATGAAGTTTTACAGTTAACCGCTTCAAAAAATGTCATCAAACAAATTAAATAAAACAAAAGCCCCAAAACGCTACACCAATTTCAGTTTCTTACAGAAATGCAATGGAAAATCATGGAAAATCCCTTTGGATTTCAGCGTGTTTTCTTTTGTAAAACCTGCAAATCGAATAAATCGTCAAGGATCCTAAGAAATAGCAAAACCATCATTCTGAGCAATATCAAACACGTTATATAGCAAGATATTGTCGGAGGTTCTAACTAATGAATACAACTGTTGCAATTTCTCGACTGAAATTACGCATCTTCTCCACTGGACATCGGCGACGCTTCTCCTCTTCTATAACCGTAAAATCATCCACCTATGTTTCTTTTCTACTCCTATTTCCTTTATTTCGGCTTTTCTCTTTTACGGATTTGTTTGCATATTTTTTGTAGCTTCCCAAATACATATAAAAATTTTTCTAATGACTAACGAAAAATCTCTTAGGTTGATATATTGAAAATAGATGACACTTTTTGTGAATTTACTATTATAAGGTATTCGTCTGGAATATGATGAATAAATTTGATTTCATTTCGTACACTTTCATTCTTAACACGAGTATAACGTTTATTTCGATTTTTAAACCCGTCATTTCCTAACTTTTAAAATTTTATTTTATAAGACAAATTAAAAAAAAAATGTATCCCCCCTTTCTTCATGAAAAGGCAGAAAAATTAGCTTAAAATTATGCCATATACTTTTTTTTCACAAATAAGAATACCGTAAAGCGCTATAGATAATTAGATATTTTAAAACAATGTCATTAAACTACAACTTTCAATGAAATTAAAATTATTTTGAAATCTTTTAACAAAGAACCAATCCAATATTGTGTGTAATCAGTTATATGGGAACCAGATCCCACTGTTCTCCTCTCCCTCTCGACAGTCCTTTAGAACGCATGCGCAATGACACCCTTTAAGAGCGCCTGAACCGATTGTTGGTGGATTGATTATTCGCTCTAGAGCCCGGGGTCGCGAGTTTTGAGCGTGCACTACACACACACGCGCTGCTCTTACAACACGGATACCGCTGGGAATCCCTTGGAACAATCGCAAACGCTGACGCCGAGCGGGTCGTGCCACCAAACGCGCATGCTCCATGGATGCAGGATGGAAGGAAGGAAGGAAGGAAGGAAGGTTGCGGCGCCGCTTCCTATTTCGAAATAGCATTGTTCCATTACGTGGATGAATATTCAGCGGGCGAGCTGGAGTGGAGGGGTGTTTATTATCATGGAGAATTTAATTTTCCGACCGTGGCTGTAGTCAATCATCTCAGGGCTTGTCAGATGATAATTGAATCGAGTAGGAAGGTAACCTTGTTAGGAGGGCGGCAAGCACCCGCCTGACTCTCGTGAAGAATGGACCGGCGAAATTAATTGGCTTAGAGCTACAAAATAATAAGGAGACGTCCCATTTAACCAGCAATCAATTGCCATTACTACATGAAAAATGTGATAGACTTGCCTGCTCTAATGAAAGAGAATTACCCACTGAGATAGTCCAGGGCTGACCATTACCAGTTATTGATAGAATGAAAGAGAGAGAGAGAGAGGGAACAAGTACGCACACTCCCCACTATCATTTTCTATGCGCCTTTCCCTCCATTTCCAGATCAAGGCCATTTAATTTCGAACCTGTTTCTCGTTGAAGACTATTCGAAGCCTCTTACCATTAGCAGTTCTCCATTTTTTTTCCTTCTTTCTCCTCCCTTCTCCTTAAAATCGTTTTATATTTTATCAAGAACGAGTCTTCTGCTTTTATCGTGTTCATTTTATGAAAACGAGCGATTATCCAATTTAAGTGAAATGTTCTGTGTCATTTACATTTTTTCCCCTTTTCTCTCTCTCTCTCTGTTAGTATTTTAATAAACCCATCGGCTCCATTATAGGCGTTATTTAATCAGTCTCGTTGTTGACAGATGTCTGGAAATTGTCCCATTTGCAGATGGATAAAGCTCTTCCATCTTCACCAGACGAGTAGGCCTAATGCTGTTACTAACTCATTCAATTTATTAAAAACAAATACCATTATGTTTATTACACTAAATGCTCCAAGTTCTGTTGGGTTTTAACATTGAATAGCAAATAACGAGGAAATGAACTGTTTTCCTTTTATTGAAAAAAATAAATAAATAAAGCCAACAAAAATAATTTCATTAAAATTTAAATACATTTTTTTTTTTATAATTACTACAAAACTATTTTCTCAATAAAATAACATTAATAAATACAGTATCATTCTTAAATCTTGTTAGGCAACACTTCAGCGTTTGCCAATGTTATCAACAATCCTCGAACAATACATTTTAACAGTTGTAATGCATAACCATCTGTCTGTGTATGTATTTAAGCACACGCTTTGAATGTAATTTCAAGTTTGGATATTTTCTGCCGTGGCTTGGTATATTTAATTTAACGTCTATTACCCCCTTTAAGAGAATGAGAATGTCAAAATACGTTATCACAAGAGAATTATTTTAAAATTATGGAAAATATCACTATGTAAGAAAAAATTTTTTCCTCACTGTTGAAATAAAATTTTACTAGCAATCATTTTGTAAAAATAAACCATCACAAAGACAATGAAAGTTTGTAAAAATAAACCATGAACTTATCTGTATATAAGCATGGATGGATGATTTCAGGATGGGAAACTTCTTTTTTTAAAGCGCGATTTTTTTTTTCTGTAGACAATTGAACGATTTGTATGAAACAGCTAGCAAACAAACAATGGCGACAAAAATAGAAAAGCTATGATTTCTAATTTGTTATCATGATTTATTCTTATTATAAAGACTGTAGCCACTGAATGCTGGGTATTGTCATTATTATATTTCTGCTAGACCATTTCCTCCTTTATTATTAACAGACTTCAAAAAAAGGTTATCAATTCGACGCGTATGGACTTCGCACAAAGCCAACTAAAAAGACAGGCCGGGGCACTAATAAGTCACATGACCAAAGTAGATCCAGCAACAATCCAATCTTCATTGTTTCCAACAAACGAAAAAACACTGATTGTTGAAATCCAAGATGGAAACGATGAATATTGGATTGTTGCTAGATCTACTTTGGTCATGTGACTTTTTAGTGCCCCGGCCTGTCTTTTTCGTCGGCTACGACTTCGCACGAGGCCAACGAGATAACAAGGCCTGGAAGCGAAACAGTCACCTGACCATCGGGGTGCTAGCAACAATCCAACCTTCATTGTCTCCATCTTGGATGTTAATAATCAGTATGTTTTCGTTTGTTGGAAACAATGAAGGTAGGATTGTTGCTAGCACCCCGATGGTCAGGTGAATATACAAAAAAGAAAATAATTGTCGACAATCGACAATCGAACAGTGTAGTGAAAAGACACGAGTGGTCAGGGAGCAGAGCTTCCATAGCACACTCGCCCATAATGTAACCAAGGGAATTATACTGAGTTAGACGAGAAGCCTGATGTCCATCGAAAGTCATCTATTTCGCTTCCAGGCCTTGTTATCTCGTAGGCCTCGGACTTCGCACGAGTGACGTAACAGTTAGCTCCACCCCTTGGCAACGCGCCATCTTGGTTCCACACATGTCGTTGCTAAGCATTAGATATGCTGATTCTGACACTAGTTTGCCTACATAAGTGATCAGAATGTCTGTAATAAAACTATATTTTATTGCGACGTTTCTTATGACGGCCAAAAATTAATTTCAAAAGGAGAAAATGATTTAAACTCTTCCTAGCAACGGCTGTATGGAACCAAGATGGCGAATCACTAAGGAAGTGACGTCTCTTCATACGAAGTCCATGTAATATTGTTGGAATTGCACAATATTCGTATATGTTAGTCTATGAAGCTTTTTCTATCATAATAGGCTACGAAATTTGTCGTTAGGCGTTGCTAAATCTTGTTATTTGCGACTGATTTTTTTTGGGAACAATGAGGGAAGGGCAAATAGGCAGGCTTTCTCTTATCATTATAGGCTATGGCTCGACAAAGAGCAGTAAACAAAGAGACTACGTCCAGCATTGAGAATGAGACTACGTATGTCCAGCATTGAGACTATGGGCCAGTTCATTATCTACTTTCTCTAGTGAGTCTTCTCAGCTGAGTCTTCAGCAAAATGGACTTGTATTGTTGAGATGGGGAACACTTGGTTACAACAACGTCTCTGTATTGTTTCTGAACACTAAATTGAGAAGTCTCAGCTGAATAAGTAGATAATGAACTGACCCTATGTCTCATACAATGAGAAATAAGAATATGTCCAGCATTGAGATCTTCTTTTGATCAGAACAACGTAATTTTGTTATATAATGTACTCATTATTCACCTTATTTTGACAGATATATAAATTCTGAAGACAGTAATTGAAGAGAGATATTTTATAACGAATAATGAAAGCTTGAAAAATTGAAAAATTAAAAAAGAAAAAGTAATTGTGTAAAAGCACGTATCACTGAATTTAGTTTACTCAATAGTGCGCAAATCCTCTTCAGAGTTCATCTGGAAAAAACATTTCATTGTTGTCTTCCGTTTCTTCAGATTTCAAAGACCTATAGAAACTGTGATAAGGATTCACAGGAACATACTACAAAAAGGGTAACATGTCACTCAACTTCTTCTTAATGGCCTTTAGAATACAGGACTTTCAACATGACATTCATAAGAGAATATCTCTTTACGTCCACGACATTGCGCCACTTTACGTTAAAATTCATAATGAAAAACCGAAAAAATTTGTTTTAAAATGCTCTCAATGGATGGCTCACTCCAAGTATGGCACAGCTAGCCTAAATAATTTGTTGGTCACGTAATATTACTTTAGATGTATACTCGCCCTGCTGTAGTGAACTTCGACGATGTAATTTTCTTTTTGGGCGGTAGTGGATGTACGTACCTGATTGCCTGCGTGCTCTGCAATCCCAACAATCTGAATGAGGTTATTCGCTACTTGGTGTTCCGTTGTTGGAATTCGCATTCTTGTCTCGATGTCTTGAAGCAAAACTTGCCCATTCATCATATTACTAATTTACTCCATAATCATTTTCTATACAATTTGAAATCCCAACAATGATAAATTAAAACTTAAAATTATTTTTTCCCAACGTTTATTGTGAACTATGTATAATAAATAAAAAATTGTGATACATTTTTATGGTACGCTGATTTCCTTTGGTGGTTATCATGTGATTTCCAGTTTCTTATGTTTTAATTTTTCTAGTTTCCTTTTTGTATCACAATCCATTCCATTACCATCCTCCGGAAGATGCGTGAGAGTCACTCGAAAACGTTTGAGGAATTAATGTAGAATAGACTAATTGTTATAATCTCAGGATTTTCTCAACTCATGGACTTTTTGAACTTTTATGTAATTTAACAGCGATAGCCCATGTGTGAGGTTGCATTTGTGAAAATGTTCTTGCTTGATCTTCTGTGGGCAAGAAATATTGTTCCAGCTTTTAAAATCCTGTAATTATTACTACAAGAAATAAATTTTTGCCCATTGATATCTGTAATAGAACCAAATGATGTAAATTAACTAAATTTCTCTCGGGTGAGTTGGTTGCATTACGAGGATGGGGTAGGGAGTTGTTTTTTCAACTTTTATTAGTTTTTAAGTTTTAATTTATCACTGTTGGGATTTCAAATTGTATGGAATTTGATTATGGAGTAAATTAGTAAAATGAAATTATTTTCTTCCCAACGTTTATTCTAAATTGGCCATTCATCTCTTTGTATGGTCATAGCCTACAATGATAAGAGAAAGCCTGCCCATCGGCCTTTTAACTATGTCCGCAAAAATCGAGACGCAAACATCAGGATTTAGCACCGCCTAGCGGGACAAAATTTAATGCTGCTTTAATCGCTTATGCTGTCAAATTATGAAAAATGAATAAAGAATACTTGATTTTTCAATCAAGTATAAAAAACATGTACTTGCTGATTTTTTTTTTGTCGCGGTGTGAATGAGCAATTGTAGAGTATGGAGCGACTGAAAAATGCTAAGTTTTGTCGTTAGGCAGTGACAAAATCCTGATGTTTGCGTGTAGATTTTTGCTGACACATTTGAACAATGGAAGAAGGCTGATTGACAGGCTTTTTCATATTATTGTAGGCTATGGTATGGTCTAGCAGTCATCGTTTCTTCTGTTGAAAGTCAGTCATTTCCATAGACATTCTGCATCCGACGATGAATTTCAGAAACTGAAGCTCCTTCACATTTCAAAAAACGAATTACTGCTCTGTTCCGTTGACTCCATTTATTGTTTGGACGAAACCATCACTCGCAGAGCTTCGAAGCGCGAGCTATCGTTCTTTCTCACGTGATGCAACACTTGAAACCTATTGTTCAATTTGCACGTGGGGTTTCGCAGTTGTTGAAAAAAACGATCCTACACGTCTTTTTTATCCCCCACACAAATTTTCGTTTTCATTTGTACGATTCTTATATATTGCACAAACTTTGCCTTTTATTATTGGTCAATAGATATAAATTGTTGATCCGTGCATATATATTTATTTATTTATTTACATTGCCTCGCATTGTTGTCCGTGAGATCTTCGTATTACTATATCCTGGCATCATTACGAATATCTATTATCGATGATTTTTTTCGAAATCTAATGTAGACAATGACCTTCCTCTTGCTTTGAGCCACCGATAAAGATCAGAAATGCCAATTAGGCTAATTAACCAGATTATTACAATTTAGTTCATCCGCACAGACCCGTACCGGAGAAGATGAGATTAAGAAAGAAATGCCTCATTTTGTATATAAAAAAAACAAACAAACCCACAAACAATCCGCAAGAAAGGAAAAATTGGTCTTTCCGACACGTACAGCCAAAATCTCACCGCTAGTACAAACAGTTTTAAGTGGAGGACGGCTTTCTTAAAATATTCATTAAATATTAATAAAAGGGGGGCAAAAATTAAACCAGGATAATAAGATTAAAAAAACAGTTAATTAAATTATTAACTCGTTATCATTAATTATTAAGAAACCCTTCTTGCAAAAATATCCCTTTTAAACCTTGTGACCATCTAAAGGGAAAAAAAAAATCTGAATACAAACTATCCAATTAAATAAATCTTTTTATTGCGGGATTTTTGTTAATTAACTTTTGGTTTAATTCATTCTTTTCTTTAATGACTCAAAAGAGAAACTTAGGCCAGTGATAAGGAATTCGTAAGAAGACATAACACATTGACCAAGGTGAGAAACAACAGGATCGGATCCACAGTGAGATGACAGGCCGAACGAGCGACGCTGGAAGATTGACGAAGTCGGGAAGAGAAGTGCTGGCACAACGATCACAAACTTCTATAAAAAAAGAATAAACCGCAATAATATTCATTGGAACTAAAAAAAAGTTTAAAAAGAAATCAAAGAAATCAAAAATAAAGCCTTTCACAGAAACAGGATCGTCCAAAAATCTAAGTTGACAGCACTGCATCGTAGTAGAAAGTTCATAAGATGAAGATAGAGGTCAACTCCAACGGTCAATCTTTTTTTTTCAGGCTTCGGAAGAGAGTTCGAAAACAATAAACGCAATGATACTGTCGCAATACAGTGTTGTGAGCAAGTAATATGATTGGATAAAAAATACAAAGAACGGCATGACAAAGGCAATGAGTAATAAGTACAATGAAGGTAGAAGTAAAATAAACAACTAAAAAAAAAAACAAACAAAAACGAAAGGCATAATATATATCAGCTTAAAAGTAAAAAAAAAAAAAAAAAAAAAAAAAAAAAGAAAAGTATATGCAGAAATTAAATCAAATTAGCTTACGAAGAAAATTCAGTAGAAAAAGAAAATTAAGCGCAACTCACCCAAACAGCAACTAGAACAAAACACCGGACAAATAAACAAACAAGCAACTAGGGAACAAGGACGCAGACTAATAGTAGGAAGGAGCATTCATACCAGGAAACGAGAAACGAGATGAGAGGCGCGCACAGCAGTTCTAAGAAAAAAATAAAATTAAAAAAAAAATTAAATGAAAGACATTAACAATTGATTAAAAACAAAACATTAGTCTCGAGAAAAAAAAAAAACCAAAACACATGGAGTGAGTCTACTCCGTGATGAAGGACTACGACAACATCTTGCTAGAAGTTAAATAACAGTCGAACTGGAGGACGTCATCTTCCTTTTTCTCAGTTTGAAAAGGAACAGTTTTTTTAATGGTGGCAAGTCGAATCCCCAAAACTATGAAGACAGCAGGCAGTCAAAATCACCTTTAAGTCCTATAAAGGAGAACGAGGGAGCTGCAGTATTTACACTTACAGCACAGGGTTCACCGGAACTCCACAGACAAACGTTCGAGAAGGAAATCCATAGTCGTCGTTGCTGGCAGTATGCACGGTTACGATACCTGAAGCAAAGCTCATCCCATATTCGAAACTCCAAAAATGCTTGACGAGAGAAGACTGAGGCCGGACAGGCGACCTGCGAAATCAAGCGGGGTTTTCCACATCCTAGAAGAGTAATGGCAATAAAATATAGAGAGTTCCTACATCACGAAAGTTGCTCATCCATATCAACCCTGACTACGACTCAAATCCGAGGAGTAGCCAGGTTGAAAAGCCGCAAGAAGACTGAAGGCTCAAAAAAACAACAGTTAGAAAAGCAAAAAATAAGTAAAAACACGCGCGCACGCGGGACAACAAGGATGACAAACGAAACACGTAACAATAAAACCACACGGACAGGCAAATAGAACTAAAGGCAAGCAAATATATCTTAACGATAAGCTATTACTACAACAATACTGGTTGACAAAAAATAAAAAAATCACCAAGAAAATATTTAAGAAAGCAACAACAAAAGCTGCAAAAAATAAGACCAAAGATAAAAATAATAGATCTTTCCTTTGTGAAATAGAAATTTTTTTTTGCGCGTTATAATAGATAGATAGATATGATGAGCACAAATTAAAAAAATTATTTCGATGTGACCATTAGAACAAAAGTTATAGCCATTCGAAAAAGGACAATCTTAATAAATATTCTTACCACATGGGTATACAAATGATTTTTTTTCGTATTTATAATGTAATTTTTAAAATTTTGAAAAAGAATATGCTTTCTTCACATATCAAAGAATTAATTTATGCAAATCAAATTTTTTTCGAGATTTTTTTTGTGAAATGGACCAAATCTGCACTGAAGTCCCCACTCCTTAATGGGTCGACGAGATCTACTGTATTCCTTATCACATTTCAATAAGCAAAGACCGTATTGAGATGTAATAAAACATCCGCATATAGACACTATGGTAGTCGAAAGGTAAAGCTGGATGATAGGAGCAGAAGAACATTTCATCGAATTGTAATCCGAAAACATAAAACAACGGCGACAATAATTACTGCAGAATTGAATGCACTTGTGTCAGTGAAAATCGTCCGGCTTGCACTGCAAAAAGCAAGTCTTTGATGTCAACACAGAACATGCCACAGCGTCATGAAAGGTGCAACGACCACAAACAGTGGAAATATGTGATGAGACAGATGAGTCAAATCTCACGATGTTTCCGACTTCACTTCGCGTGTAAGCGTGTGGAAATCACCACGTGAAACATACAACAGGGATTGCCTTAATTCCACTGTCAAGCATGGTGGAGTGTATCAAGGAGCTCAATGGGACCAATCATCATTCTGGAAGGCCACGTTACAGCTCAAAGGTATATACTTGGATATTCTCAACGACTGAGTCCAGCTCACTTTCCAGGAATTATTTACCAATGAAGATGCAATATACCAGACGGCAGTTCTCCAATCCACACTGTTCATTGCGTCCAATCGTGGTTCGAGGAACATGACAGTGAATTAAAACATCTATCCCGGCCAGCCACTGGCAGCCAGTGTAGAGTTATCTGGAGAACGCACTTAGGAGAAGATTCCCACCGCCTGCTTCGGTCCAGGCATTAGCGCCATATTGGTTGAAGAGTGGTATAAAATGGACATTACTGTTGTTCGTGATTTCTATTTGTCTATTCCTCACCAAATACAGAGTGAGTCAAACGTCTGTGATCTCCCATACAATTTCAAAATGAGTAGAGATACGATAAATCTGTTGCAGGCAACACATAGGAAGTTAGGAAAGGGCTAAACAATGGTGGTGTCAAATTTGACTTTTGACGTCGAATTTTGTATCTTGCACCTTACAACTTTGTAACCTTTACAGGTAGAGAAAACGTTCCAGTTGTACATTATAGAACTCAAAACGCTGATTTTAATTTAAAAAAACAGATTAAAAATAAACCCACTACAAAAGAAACTAATAAGGAAAATAATACCATAAACAGTGGCACACAACTTGTCCTTGATGTATCCCCAAAGGAAAAAATCAAGTGATGTCATATCAGTCGAACTTGGTGGCCATTGAGCTGCACCTCCTCGGCCAATCCATCGATGTGAAAACATGTCATCCAGTCGTTGACGTGCAGTGCTGCAAAATGTGGAGCTGCTCCATCATGCTCGAACTAAGGTGCGTCTCAAAAGTTTAAAGAAACATGTTTTTGTTCAAAAGAAAAAAGACTATTGAAGGCACATACAATTACTGGCTGTACAAAGCACTTAAAAGAAACTCCTGAAAAAATTATTCATGAAAACATAACAGAAATAAAAATATTCAAAAAAATGGAATTTTGCGTGTCTCAAAAGTTTAAAGAACGACTGAAAAAACACTGCATAAATTAAACAACAGCTTAAATTGAACGACCATTTGTCTTGATTGTTTCAAATACTCTGTTCGGCATTGAGTCTATGAGGTTGAACAATGTTTCTGGTCTTACATTGTACCATGCATCTTCAATTGCTCTTTTCAATTCATCAGTCGAAGAAAATTGACGTCCGCTTGTATAAACTGCACGAGACATGATTCCCCATAGATTCTCCATAGCGTTCAAGTCTGGGCTTCTTGGGGCCACGTCATAACGTAAATATTTTGTTTTCTGAACCACTCCATTGTTTATCGTGAAGTATAGATGCTGGCGTTATCCTGCTTGAACACGAATTCCAGGCCACACTAATGACCACAGACGGGTAACAGATGCTGTGTAAGGGTTTCTTGGTATGTCAGCGAATTTTCTCTTCCACTGATGAAAGCCAAATTGGTGGTACCGTTGAATACCAAGTCGCCCCAAACCATGACAGAATCATCTCCTTGTTGTCTTGAGTAAAAGGTCTTCGGTTCCTGTCGTAGGTCGTGCCTGTATGATGCCTACCCATCAGGACCATTCAAGTTCCACTTTTTTCAACACTGAACAACAACGACATCCATTCGCCTTTCCAGGCCATGTGTTCTTGTGCCCATCTTACCCTTTCTTGAATGTGCTTGGCAGTCAGAGACGGTTTCTTCATCTTATTTGGAGACAACATGTCCACTCGCAATTATTCGCCGGTGTATAGTGTCTTTCGATATGTTTAACCTAGTCACGTCTTGTATCTGGCGAACAGAAAGATTTTGGGTGGCTGCCAGTCGTATAATGCGTCTGTCATCGCGAGTTGAGGTAACTTTGGGACGACCAGATCGTGGTTTTTGGTGGAACGATGAACTCCTCTTCAAAACATTATAAACCCCTGCTGTGGATCTTCCAGTAATTGTGACAATATCAGCAACAGATAGTCCGTTGGCTTTCAATCGCCAGATTTCAGCCTCTTCATCGGTTGTGAATTGAGATTGGCGAGGCATTGTCGTAGGTCAATTGTGAGTGGTAGAAAAGCTTTCTTTGAAAAAAATGACTAACTCTGCAACAGATTAATACCCTGTCACTCGCAAATTTACATATTGGACGTTTCCATTCAGTATCTGAGGGTGGTTCTTTAAACTTTTGAGACACGCAAAATTTCATTTTGTTGAATATTTTTATTTCTATTACGTTTTCGTGAGTAATATTTTCAGGAATTTCTTTTAAGTGCTTTGTACAGCTAGTAATTAAAGCATTTGTACGTAGCTTCAATAGTATTTTTTCTTTTGAACAAAAACATGTTTCTTTAAACTTTTGAGACGCACCTTATATGCGGCGATACTGCACGATAGGAAAATTGTCTAAAAAGTCTGAGACAAAGCCGTCCAAAATAATTTTCTTACACCTTACTCCTGTAAGGCAACCGTTGTAGAAAACAGGTCCTACCAAGATGCCATTCATAGTACACACCAGGCATTTATGCCTTAACGCTCTCGGCCACCGCGCCGGCTATAGTGTGTTTATTTTTTAATCTCTTCTTTTGTTAAAATCAGCGTTTTGAGCTCTACAATTTTATAATTGGAAAATTTTCTCTACCTGTAACAGTTACAAAGTTGCAAGGTGCAAAAGTCGAGGCCGAAGGTCAAATTTGACACCACCATTGTTTAGCTTCTACCTAATCTCCACTTTTGACTCATCTTTTATTTAATATAAAAATTTTGGACATCTTTTTTCCTCTGAAAAATCATATAAAGCAATGAAATTATTAAAGGCAGCCATAATTTATTTACTGGTGGATATTTAATTATAAATTTATATTGGATTTATAAATTTAAATAAAGTTTAGAATCATTATGAAATGGAGAGTTTTCTCTATAGTCCTTCTTGATAAAGTTCAGAGTACCTGGAAAATATTTTCCTTCATTTTCTCTCTATATTCATTTATTCTCGCATTATTAAAATCATAGTATTTTTCATTCAGTATATGTTACTGTTAGGCAGACAAAATTTTTTGAAACATTTGCTGGACTAATCATATATGTAATTAGTTTTCATAAAGCTTGTTTTGATATCTTTAGTACTAAATATATGAAGGTAAAGAAAACCTTTCCAAATGAAAACATATTATGCAATAAACCAGACGGTAAAGGGTAAATTCAGGCTCAAAAATTATTGTTTAATATGAGAGAGAGGGGGTGACATTTTTTGTTGCTTGCAGCATCATCCTCTTGGAAGTCTTTTGATAAAAACCAGAAAGGGATGAAGATTACCATCTGATGAGCAAAATCAGTCATCATTGTAGAGCAACAAAACATCCGGAGAGTTCCTGGAAATAATGAATTGATGAATCATCCAATTAAGAACTCCATAATATCAGTAGTGTCGGTTTAGGCGATACAAATCTTCTCTAGAGCGTAATTGGAAATTTAATTTTAAAATTAGTGATTAATTTAATTTTAATGTTTTTAATATCAGAGAAGTAAGTTACTAAAATAACTATAAATAATAAATAATGTTAACGTTGGGAAAAAAATTATATACATGAGACGTTTATCTCCTATATTTTATTTAATTTAAAAATCCAATACAAAATTCAATCAACAAAGACCATGCAATAAAATTATTAAAATAACCCCCCCCCCCCCCAAGGTTCAAATCTTAACTGAGTTTGCATAACATCGTGATTTCCTTTTCTTTGTTAGGCAAACTCAGTTTTGAACCTGGGAGGGGGTGTTTTAATAATTTTAATGGTCGATTAAAAGTTTTGTTTATTTTTTTAAATTTTTTAATTATAAATAACTCTATAAATGAATTATAAAATTTCCCAGTAAGGTTGTTGCATTTTATAAAATATTTCTTCCCTAATTCTTTTGTATTCACTAATCGAAAGTGTATAAAAATTAATTAAGGTTTATCTGTCATTATTTTTTTTTGTTTCTATGAATTTCAAACGAAATTAGAAATGCAAGAAAATCAGGCTATTCAATTAAAAAGAAAACTAAAAATAAAACGAACCTTATTTAGAATAAATACAAAAGCAATATGTGTTGTCGTTTTGAACAACGACAACTACAGCCATTCTCAATTCTGAATTTTTCAGATTGCACAATAAGTAAATATGAAGCATTCAGGCGGAAAAAATGAACTACAGCTGTATGTTGAATTTTGGAATCTGTTCCTTCGAAGTTGGATTGGTTCAACGGAAGCAAACGCAGGGCGAACAAAACCGCAGAAGCAATGAATCAGCTGTGTCGTCAGCCGGTTTCAAAGCGACACGTCCGTTAACACCTGCTTAGACCACTCGTCAGCCCCTTCACTGGTGGGTAGTATACAATGCCTGCCCAGTGTTATTCAGATAATAGACTAGCCTGCCATAATGCTAGCACTTATATCCCCTCGAGTTTCCTCCTTTCCTTTATTGAGCTTTGATATATTTTTTGTTTTGTTATGTGCTTAACAGCGACTAAAATCATATTATTTTACGTATACATGATACAGATTTAGTAAATTTCTTGGAAACTGTTCTAGATTACAGACCGCCTTTTTATTTTGATTTGTTTTTACTACAGTTGTACATTATTATTAAAGTGAGTTGAATATAAAGAGCAATTAGAATTATAAATTTTATTATTTTACAAGAGCTGAAATGCCGTGAATGAGAGAAATGGGATGTGAAAATATAAAAATTAATGCGTTGTTTAGAAAAAATCAAGAAGATCTATCCAGTCCATACTTTTCCATTTCTTATTACAACTACTGAAAAGTAAATATTCAATATCGAAAATCAAATACGAAATCACAACCAGACAAATTTCTAAAATAAATTGCTGCTATCTAAACTACTCTTACGGTATTAGAACCAATTAAAACCACTTTCATTTATTGGAAACTAGCTGATATACCCGGCGTTGCTCGGGTTCTTTTTCGATGAAAGTTTGAAATATCTGAATGGGAATACACAGTAAAAATTAACATATTAAAAAGCTTAGAATTAAAACAGTAAAAATTCATATAGAAAAACCGAAAACAATCTTTTAAAATGTTCCTAATGGATGGCCCTCTAGCTGTTCTCCCCGGTTCGTGTTGGAATGTTGTGTATAACTGAGCGAGTTTACCATAGTGCCGGAGAAACATTGTGTGGAATGATGTGTAAGGCTACGAAAATGGGAAGAAATAGAATGAAAATGAAACAATAGTTTGATCTGGCTATGGCTGTAGTTCTTCTATTTTGTGTGACCAGACCTTTAAAAATTCATTTGTTTATCTAAAAATTCAGCAATTCCAAAATTCTCTTCTTGGGTGGCGATGGATGTACATGATCGTTTGTGTCTGTGTACTCTGCAGTTCCAACAATTGATAAACTGTTAGGAAATAAAGAAATTAAACTGGAGCAAACTCCAAGCATGAGGTAAATGATATTAATTAGAAAAATGGTTGGAAAAATTCTGCAACTTGGACCAGAACCTCGACTATCATGGTCGACGCCTCTACTAATTGGGCTATCGCAGACACCTGAACAGCCATGCTGTCACTAAGTGTCTTAAAGACAACCAGGTAGTCTTTACCTGATGTTTGGAGTTTGCTCCAGTTTAATTTCTTTATTTCGTATTGTGTGTTCATCGAACTTTCTGATGGTTTGGATAGGAGGAATTCACGATCTGTAAACCGGGTGCCCTTCTTGGCAACTTGGTTGTCTTTAAGGCACTTAGTGACAGCAAGGCTGTTCAAGTGTCGGTGATAGCCCAATTGATAGAGGTTTGATTTGGTTTGTTTGATATTAACGTCCTTTTCAACTGCCATGGTCATTTCTGGACGTCCTTTAACGTGCAGCCGGCAAACTACTACATGGGACCAACAGCTTTACGTCCCTTCCGAAGGAAGTGCGTGATCTCAGGATTTTCCCCCTGAAAAAATCCTCGTCGTCCTCGGCCGGGGTCGAACCCGCGTACTCGGGCATCAGTGGCGATCACGCAACCACTGAGCCACCGAGGTCGATAATTGATGGAGGCGTCGACCATGACAGTCGAGGTTCTTGGTTCGAATCCAGATCGCAGAATTTTTCCATCAATTTTTCTAATTGGTATACTGTTGCAATTCACACTTTGCTCTCGAGGTCTTGAAGCAAAACTGGTGCATTTACCACTTGGTGTGATCTGGCAGTCGCAGTTGCTTCTGTTGACACATTTGCATCGACGGCCACAGGGTCACTCACCACTTGTTTAGTTGAAGCAGTGGAAAAATCGATACAGCACCGAGTGATGGGGTAGCTTTCTCTGCCGCCTTTCCACTGTTTCTCAATAGTCTGCTAACTCTCCACTATTTCCATTTACTCTACAAATCGTTACCCCCCTCCCTAAAAGAGATTAATATGTTACGTTTGTAGTGCCACACCAGTTAATGTTTTAATTATATAGTGCAACACCAGTTAATGTGTTAACAATCTTTCAACCCCCCTTTCCCCCCCTTTTCCGTGAATTTCCCCGATATTTTAATAGTCATTCTGATATTCGGGGCGAAGACGAATCCAACAAATCAGAGATCATTAAAATCGGACCAGCCGTTCTTGAGTTATAAATGGTGTAACTAACCCGACTTTGTTTTATGTATATAGATAAAATAATTTCATTGAAACCTTTCTTTTTCGATTTTAACTCAACATTTCAATTCTATAAAGCCAATCCTCGTTCCCCACAGAGCCTACATTACTGCGGGAAAACATGTGGATTCGAAATTTGCTGATACATAAGCAGTGACTATTGTGCATAGAATCAGGCTAAATCAGTACGGTAGATTCCGGTTAACGGGTTAATCAAGGAAGCCGTTTATTTGGGGCAAAGCTCAAAGAACAGAAAAAGTCCTGGTTTTCTTTGCTTAATTTGGATAATATGCAGGTCATTTGGGACATTTTTCCTCGCAACTCATCTTTGGAGTTTTCAGTGGAATCTTCAACTTGCAGGATGTAAGTTGTATCCAACCAAAAAAATAGGTAAATCAGAACTTCGTGGCAGAAATTTTTATCTGCTTTTCAACATTTGGCTAGAATGTCAAGTATACACCCACTCACCAAAAGTCGTGGCACACTTGCCTAATAACTTGTTGGCCCCATCTAGCCCGGATAACGGCGGCGACCCGTCATGGAATAGAGTCTACCAGTCCCCGGAACACATCCACAGGCACTGCAAGCCATGCCGCCTTCACTGCACTCCATAACGATGCTGCATTTACCACTTGTGTTGGTGACGACCTGACAGATCGTTCGATGACATCCCATAAATGTTCAATGGGATTGCAATCTGGGGAACGTGGAGGCCAAATCATTATCGTGAAGTCGGTAGCATGTTCCTCCAGCCATTGCCGTGTCACAAAGGCCGTGTGTGGAGGCGCATTATTCTTGCTGGAAGATGCCGTCGTCCGCGGGATAAAAACACTTCATGAAGGGGTGCAGGTTGTCCCCAAGAAGATCAACGTAGGAAATAACACGCATAGTGGACGTCAGATACACCAATGGACCCATTGCATGCCACGAGAAAACACCCCAGATCAGTATGGAGCCTCCACCTGCCTGAGTGGTCCCCACCTGATAAGCGGGGTCCACGGTTTCCTGTGTCCTGCGCCAGACACGACAAGACCATCGGCCCGATACAGCTGAAAGCGTGACTCGTCGGACCAGGCAATCCTTCGCCAGTCCTCAGCGGTCCAATGTCGATTTTGGTTGGCCCAGGCTGGGCGTTGCCGACGATGTGCAGCTGTGAAGAGTTGCACCCGTCGTGGCCTCCTGCTCCCAAAGTCTGCAGCTGCCAAGATTCGCCGAATTGTCGTCACGAACACAGTTGTGAGACGTCCCTGGTTGTACCGCATGATGATTTAGCTCACTGTCGCCCTTCGGTCAGCAGTTGCAAGCCGGGTGCCTGGCGAACACCTCTGGCATCAATGAGGCGTGGGCGGCCCGTGCGCTGTCCGACATGGGTTGTAACCCCTCGTTGGGCGTACTCTCGTTAGACCCTTGCAACGCTTGTGCGGGAAAATTGCAGGGTGTTGTCTACATCGAATATTGAGGCACCCATCCGTATGGCACCAACAATCATCCTCCGTTCAAATGCGGATAGCTGTCGGCTGATTGTGTGATATTAAGGATTTCTGTGCACATGCATTCTGAGAATGGAAGAAGCGGGATCTGTCTCATTACGGACAGGGAACCTGATTGGAGGGGTGCGCCATGACTTTTGGTGAGTGAGTGTATAGTCCCTACTGGATTTTCATTGGTTATTGTCTTTTCTCATATTTATTCTTTATTTCGTGTTCTATTACCGTAATCTGTAGAGCCTTTAAATTAGATTATTGTTTATCGGCAAAACTATAGTCCCTAACCGCAAAGACCTATTAACCGAAAAACTGTTAGTGGATATTAACAATGAGTTAAAATGGAAATGCGTCTACACAAAGGGTCAGTGGAAAAGAAAGAGACGTTTTGTTTTTTGTATTAAAAAAACAAAAAAATATAAATTTTATCATTATAACATGTTTTGTCATAAACATTTATTTGCTCATATATTTTTGATTTTGATCAAAAACACCATTTCTTCCTGTTTGTTTAATTTTTTGCAGTCTTTATCTTTGCTGCTGCTACCTAAAACAATACAGTACTGCTTGTGAACAATACATATACACTATGTACGCAGAAGAACATCAGAAATACATATAATGTAACAGATTTAGAATATATATTTTAATTTAATCACAAAAAATATGCAGAACAATAAAATACATCATTTTATACAACTCGAAGACCAATACAGAAGAGTATTAAAAGCTATGAAAAATATCTGTAACTGCAGTGTGCTTTGTTTGCTAAACTTGCCTTCTCAAAAAATCGTCTGTTGCTGACATTAAAGAGAAATGCGTCCGGTGACCAGTCGGAAAAAGGCTTTCAATCTATGATTGTTGTAATGAAGGGATAGCTGACCTAAGGAGCGTTATATTAGAGCGTTACTCTGAAGTTTACGTTAAGTTGAGGTACGTTAAACAGAAACCTTTAAAGAATAGGATTTCCGCCGGGGAGTTATTTTGAAATGTACGTTAAAGTTAGGTATATTATCACGGATTTAACGGTATAGCCATTGACAATTGTGTATGGAGCAAAAAGATTAAGGGGAGAACTTGTAACATGCGGACGACGTGCACATTTTTTTTGCCAAATTTCGCTGTTTTCCACCCAAAAATCACCGAAATGTGCAAGCACAAATTAAAATTTTCCCCAACACCATACGCAAACCTTTTATGAAATTTGATAAAGAAATACAATTTGTATATTAGAAATGCACATTAGATAATCATTGATTATTTTTTGATATCAACTCAATTATTTACTAAAAGATTTTCTGAGAACCTTAAACACAACCGTCAAATGATGGGTCTTCCTTATTGTTATGACTAGACAATAGATTCAGAATACATATTTCGCTCCAATTTTGTTTTTCATTCTCGTTTGCACATTACTTCATTAATTTCTGTTTAAGAAGAAAGGTTAGGCTTAATCTCAACAGTTAAGATAAATTTTGGAAGGTTTACAGAAATAAGGAAAAGAAACTGTCAAATTAAAACTTAATGTATGAATTGTTAACTGGCACATGACGTCACAGTTAGGGACGCCTCTAACAAACCTTGTTTTTAAATACAGCAACTTAAACGACTTTTAACTATTTTGTTAACTTGAATATCTCTCCGAAAGGAAGATATAGGTTGAAATTAAATATCTCTGGGTTAAAACAATGTTCTTATAAATATCAAAAAGGAAAATATTACGATTTCAATATCAAGATATCTATCATGTATGAATCAAATCTGGGATCATTATTACACCATGTTTTCAAAACCATGAGTTTGTTTTAATTTTATTATAAAAAATAAAACTCCTGGATTCCAAAGGGTAGTTTGTTTTGTGAATTTTGACAGAAGAGTTGTTTTAAAAATAAAATAATGAAGACTTCATAAGGTTATTTTATTGTACAATAAATTACGAGGGCGAATGAAATGAAAGTGAGCGAACTCATCCCGCGCAAAAATGGTTCGGACCATTATCTGCGACGCATGTGCATAGCACACAGGCATCTCTCATTTACGTAGGTGTGAGGATAAAAGTTGTTTAATGCTCTCATACACTGAATTGAAAGAACACCACCTCCACTCAAGTTTTTGAGTGGAGGTGGTGTTGATTGAACACGGTTGCGAGATGTAATGGACGCTCCAAAAGATAAATAGCCTGGTGTGGTCAGGTTTTTGACAGCTGAAGGTGTTTCCCAACACTGGATTGACAGCGTGTCGCAATCAAGAACAAACGACCTAGAAAATTGACGAATGGGGTCATCTTGCTAAACGACAATGCCCATCCCCACGTTGCTAGTGTGGTTAAGGATAAACTGGAAAGGTTCAAGTGGGAAATGCTGCAACATCCACCATATAGCCCCAACCTCTCGCCTTGCGATTTCCACATTTTCGGGCAATTTATAAAACAGGTCAAAGGAGCCCGGTTTGTGTCGGACGATGACGTGAAGGCGTCAGTTACAGACATTTTGAAGCAGCAACTCAAGGAGTTTTATGAGAAGGGAATCACGCGACTCGTTAGTCAGTGGGACAAATGTCTAAATGCTCATGGAGACTACTTTTAAATAAAATACTTCGTTTGTCATATATTCGCATAGGGTCATTTTCATTTAACTCGCCCTCCTATTATTAAAATATTATTAGTGTAAGTATATTTTTATATTCTTATAATAAATTATTATTGTTTCTTTATTTTTTATCAAATTGCTTTTATCCAAATTTAATAAAATAATTTCTAACAGAAAAATTTGAATACATTATTTTATGGAATTTGGCTATGTAGTAGTAGGACATTAATTCACTTGCATTGCTCCTTGATTAACTTTAGCAGTATTGAATTTTTTGTCTGTTCTGGAATTCAGTAAAACTGTTCATTGCTCTTCTTGCTTTCTTGTGACTTTTTTCGTGGTAAAAATGCACGTAATCAGGACGATTTGGGTCTTATTCGGTTTGCCTAAAATAAAAATCTGTTGTGGGCACCACGTGCTTCCTTGTACGCTTATTAAATTACATATACACATTTTTGATCCACTTCATTTAAACTTAGTTCATTTGAAAATGAGATACGATCCTCCAATTCTTTAATAAAGTTGCACAATTACTAAAATATTAGTTTTCATTAATATCAGATATTTATACACATGAATTTATAACACTTGTCACTACAGTTTGTGAATTTTCAATAGGCCTCACATCTCGTTTGTACACTGGTTTCAAAAGAATGACTTTCAAACATTTAGGTAAAATTGCAGAAATGTTTGTTTCACCATCAGTATATAGTATGGATATATGCTTTAAAGACTTTAATTCATTGTCATTGGAGTCATTCCACGAGAACTCGACCAGGTGGAGTTGCTCGACCATTTTAGATTTTTTCTTATTTTTACATCATGGGTAACCCTATCACTGAAAGTTACAAAACAATTTTTATTTTATTTTTATCTTCAGCCATCTTGGTTCTAGACGCATTGTTTGAAAAGTGGCTACCATTTTACTCCAGTATAGAATAAAAAGTTCTCTCAAATTTCGTAAAGAGGGCATCACAAGCTTTCAGAAAATATAGAGATGTTTGAGAATTTTCTCGATACTTGATTTAATCGACTTTGAAATCAGCAATATTCGCGAGCGAAATTCTCATTTTTGACGACATATTAAGATGACTGGGAAATGGAATTAAAAGTTATAAATTTTTTTGTGAATCCTATGGGTAGGGTAGTTATTACCTATACAGAAAAAATATTTGGATTTGGCACCGTTCCTCTTTTATCTGAGCTCAAATTTGAGAAATTTTTCATTTTTGCTGATTTCAAGGTTAAATATCTCAAAAGAGGGACCAGGAAAAAATTTTATTATTTTTTTTACCAACATACCTCTTCCAGTGCTCAACAAAACTTGTAAGTATCATTTTGGGCATCAAAAGGGTTTAGAAGTTACAGACCCTCAAATATGTATAAAAATTAGTTACAAGTAAGTATTCGAAAAACCTGAATAAAACTGAAAACGTTAAATATTGAAATGTTTATTATCTTGTTAAAATAATTTTCTTTCTGTTATATATAATAGTAATTCTCAGTTATTTAAATACAACTGCCTGAAAATACAGCAGGAGACGCCTGAGGCGCAATGGGTTGATTGATTGGCGGGAAATATGACCTTTGGACTGCTTTAACTCAGGGTCACGAAGATAGTGGAGGACGGACAGTAGGAGTTTTTCACATGTGGTTGTTGGTTGTGGTAGTTAAGAACATTTTCATGCGGTTGTTGGTTGTGGTAGTTAAGATCATTTTCATAACTTCAGGCATAATGTTTTTGATTCACCTATGACCAGAGAGTATGAAAATGATCTTTTTTTTATTTTCTTTCTTTTTGTTGTTTATTGTTTTTGTTTTCTTTAGTTTGTTGTTTTTTAAATGAAATAAAAATTTTAAGATGAAATAAAAGTGTTTGTTTCTGTTTTCGTGTTTTTTATCAAATCTTATAAGGAAACAAATGAAATAAAAGTTTGTTTTTTTTTTCATGTTTTTATTAAATCTTATAAGGAAAAAATACAGTCGTGACATTTGTTTTGCTTGCATTTAAAGCAGCTTTTGGATGTTCAATTACAAATCGTTCTAAGCCTATTTGTTCATATTGATCATAAATATCAGGTTTTATACAAAATTGAATGTCTATTTCCGTGATGAGACGCACTCTGTATTTGAATTTCATTGTCCCTGTTTCGTCAGGTATGGTGGGCCGTCCGATCATGAGAGCCGGGTAGTTGGAGAGATGTATGTTGTGGTTTTTTATCGTGAAGCACTTGTTTTTGTCCACTTTTTGCACTATCGAAGATTGGAAATTCGAATTGTTACTTGTATTCGATTGTTCTCCTGATGTGCCTTGTCGCATGGTGTAGTTGGTTGGTCCAGGTATGTATCGTGTGTATGCCTTGTCGTCAGTCGGGTACGGTTGATATGCGTTGGGATGTTCATTCGGAAAGTCTATCGTATAGTCCCATCGATGTTTGTCGGGTATTTCGTATTTGGTTATGTGGTCTATTGTTGTTTTTTCCCACTCGGTTGCTTCGTGTCGTTTGGTGAAAGGTCCCGTGTCTGCGTTTTTTCCAACGATGAGGACGTGTCCTTGTGTTGTTCCTCTTCCGACGACGAGGTTTTGACTGGTTTCGAAGTCCCAAGTTTCTGTGTTGGTTTGCCCGGTTTGGATGAGTCGTTTTCGGAGGACTGCATGGTTTTCAAGTGTTAGTCTCGCTTGTACAGGTCTTATGCCCCAGGATATTGCGTTGATTGCTTTGTAATTTTTGTAGTTTTCCGTATCGTATGCGGTTTCGTCGTGTTCTCCCGTCCAGAAGGGCCAACGCACGTACGGTAGTATGTAGGGCGCTTGGTCGTCATTGAAATTGAGCGTGTACCATTTTTGTGTTTTTATAGTGTATGTGAATGTCACGTGTCCGTGATTCCAAACGTTGAAAGGCGTGATTGGGTAAATGGAGGGTCCATACCCGTGTTGTTCTTCTGATGTGTTTGTCATTGGTAGAATATTTTTGATGACGAATAGTCTAGGGCGCTTTATGACTGGTCCTGTTTCGTGTACTGTTGCCATGCCGTTTTAAGTGCATTTGCTTGTGTGCGTATTTTTAACTGTTTGCGTTTGGTGTCGTCATATCCGTTTATGTCTCTGGTGTGAGTTTCGAGAAGTTGTCTTTTTTTGTGTGTTATTTGTTCGAAATGTAGGTGATGTAATAAAGCTAAGTCGTGTGGCGTGATAAAATGGGGAGGTTTTTGTATGTAATCTGGTGTGAATGTCAATGGCCGCGTGTAGTCCTCTTGTCTGTGTTGTATGGTTTTTTGAAATTTTATAATTTTGACTCTCTGATGTATTTGTTCCGTCTCTTTGTCGTCTATGTTGTTGGTTATGGGTCTTGCTGTTGTTATGAAAATGGGAATTCTTTCTATGGATTCTTTGTCGCTGTGTTTTATGTCTGTTTTGATGGGTTTTCCTTCTAGTATTAATTTCCATGTTCCTACGTTTATGGGAGTTAAAATCGGTTCTTCGAAAAAAACTATTGCTGCATCTGGTAATTGATCTAGGTGGAACGAGCTATTGTCTCGTTCTCTGGGGACTAATTCAGGTTGTAAAGGTTCTATTATGGTTTCTATGAGTAGACTCTTGCCAGCGTTTGTATCTCCTTGTAAAATGAACGTATTTATTTTTTTTAATTGTTTTGTTTTAAGGATTTCTAACCACGCAAAGAATTCTGCTATATCTATATTGTTTTCGTGAAAAAATTGTTCTAACCATTGCTGTGTTTGTTTGTCTTTTTTTGTAAAACTGTTGATTATTGGTTTTTTGAGTAATCGTTTTTGTATCAATTTGTTGAAATGCGATTGCATGGTTGTTTTTTTGATTATGTTTGTGTGTTGTTGGTTCCTGAAGCGGAGTAATCGTGCAACATAGCTTTGTTCATTCAATCCAAATTCTTTTAATAATTGTTGTTTTGTTTGTAAATCGACTATGTTGTTCCATTGGGCTTTTGTTTTTATATTGTGTTTGTCTATCAGGAAATCGATGAGTTCGATTATTGTAGAACGTTTGTGTCTTCCAAATCTTTCGTCTTTTTGTTGTTTTTTCTGATCAGTGTATGTTTTACAATTGCTGTGTTTGCGTATGTGTTGTGGGTCAGCTAATATCCCCTTTACGAGTTCTGCGAGTCTGTTGAGGTCCTGTGTGATCTGAGTACCATATCTATTGTATCCCCTGTAATGAGTATTGAGTAAATAGAGAAGGAAGTTTCTGATATGTTTGATCGATTGTGTAGAGGCAATAGCCTCTGCAACGCCTCCGCTTGTTGCACCAAGAAAGTTAATGATTCGCTGTCGTGTTCTTGAGGCTGTGTTTCCTCCTCCGATTGCTGAGATGTAGATGATATGTTAATGGTCTCCGTGGTCAAATGAGAGGAATGAGGGTCTGCTTCGTCTGTGATTGGGATTTCCGGTTGGGTATGTGAGATTTGTGTTGTGAACGATGAAAGTTTTAAACGTTTTGTTTGTGGCTGTAACGGGAGTGTTGGTGGTGATATTTGAGTCATCCAACGAGGTTGAGGTGCTTGGTCCCGGTCTATTGGGTGATGATGGAATATGGTTAATGTGCGTTTCGTCCAGGGCATTGACATTTTGCGATTCATTAGACGTCCCTGCTGATTGAGAGTCCAATTGCTCAACGTCACTGCTTCCTAAATTTCCTCTATGTTTGTTGCTGAATATTTGTTGGGTGGTTGGTGTACGTTCAACTATCCATAAAATTGTGGGGGCATAGTGAGGTAGTAGAAGGGTTGTCATCTCCGTGAAGAATTGTTTTTTGATTACTTGGCTGCTTATGTTTGTGAGATAAAGATATATTGTTGTGTCCATTGTTGTCAATAATAATGCACTGTGGCTGTCTAATTGTTTCAGGGGTTCTGGTGCTAATGTGTATGAATGGTTCTGTGTCATTGTATTGTGTAGTTGTGCGTATAAAGGGGATGTCTTCGGTATGGTCTGAGTGAAGCTCAATTTCGGGTCGTGGGGAACAAGTTTTAGAACGTACCTGCGAGGCACTATATACACTTGATTGCCATGCTGCGTTGTTATTGATGGCGAATCCTCCTTGCGTTCTTGTTGGTCCATCCATGGCCATTGGTATTGAGTGAATGTTGTCATCGTTTGTGAGTTCGTCTGCTGCGTCGATTGGGAAGTCGTCTATCCAATACGGGCACTGTGCGTTGTTATCCCAGCAGTGGATGCACTGGCACGTATAGGTTTTGTGGATGCAAAGAGTGTGTTCAATACAGAGAGAGACTACGCTCATTGTGATGAAGAGAGAAATGGAAGCGGAGCTTATATAAGAAAGATCATGTGATTATTGAGGTCAAGGCAGTCATGAAGACAGCTTAAGAACCAATAGAAACAACCAGTAATTAAGACCATAACCTAGAAACTGCTACTGTGCCTCTTCCACTTTAACAACAACCACAGCCAGAGTCCGTGACCCACTCCCGGTCAGAATATTTTTGAAAAACCCGTCAAATTTCATGACTAATCTGTAAAGGAAGCAACAAAACATACAAGAACAAAAGCAGTCACAAAAACAATACAGTATTATTTATTAATTCTATTACACTTGCATATTCGAATAAAAAAGTTATTCTGTCAGGGTGTTCAATCTATATATAATTTTTGTAAAAAATATAACAACATCTATATATATAACCGGCTAATGTCATCGCTATGTTGCCAAGGTTACGTATACATTGTTCGTATCAGCATTGCTTGATGCATTTTTATATCAGCACTAGAAGAGGTACCCGGCGTTGCCCGGGATAATTACACTTGCACAAACTTTTCCTTTCATTGTTAGTCATGAGATATATATTGTTGGTTCATGCAGTGTGTTTGTGAATTGCGTGCTGATACCATTGTTGATACCTATTGTTGTACCAACTTTGCCTTGCATTGTTGGCCATGAGATATTTCTCATTAATATGCCTTGCCATAACCATGAATATCGATTTTTTATCGATATTTATTATTTTTTCGGAATCTGAGGTAGACAGTGACCTTCCTCATGCTTTAAAGGTCATGTATGCGAAATTTTATCAAGATCGGAATAAAACTGTAGATTTGTATAAAAAACGTACACACAGATCCACAGACCCACACACAGACCCACCCACAGACCCACAGACGCACAGACCCACAAACATCCTTCTTTATATATATAGAAGATTGTTTGAAATTACAATTGGTAGGATGTTTACCGTAAGTCCCACAGAGAGGGAGAAATGGTTCTTCCGAATTCTCCTTCTACATGTTCGAGGAGCCACCTCATTTGATGATTTAAGAACTGTTAAAGGAAATCCTGTTCCATATTCAACCTTCCCAGGGAGCCTGCATTTAAAGGGCCTTAACTGATGTTGACTCTGAATGGGATACTTGCCTAAATGAGGCTGCCAATGAAATGGCAATACAGCTTAGGCAATTATTTGCATTTATCTGCATCATGTGTCAACCATCTGATGCAGCCAAATTGTTCAATAGACATAAAGACAATCTTTTGGAAGACTATAAGAGACGCTTTCCTGATGGAGAGAAAGCTCTTTATATGACATTCAAAAAAACATAATCTGTGTTGCAGACACATGGAAAGTCACTGGCACATTTTGGGCTCGAGGTTCCACATGACAATTATGACGAGCACATCCACTCAAACAAATATTTCGACACAGACCCAAAGAATCTCTGTTCGATGGAAAATAAGAAATGCTAAATCGAGGACAAAAACGGGCTTTCGAATAAATTAGGGAAGCAATTGAAAATCCTAAATTAGCAAATGGTCTTTTCTTTATTCACGGGCCTGCAGGAAGTGGTAAAACCTTCCTCTACGAAACAATTATGCATTAGGTTCGTAGCACAGGCGATTTAGTTTTGCAATGTGCATTTACGGGCATAGCAGCGATATTGCTTGAGGGAGGCAAAACTTCTCACAGCCTCTTCAAGCTACCTGTCCCAATTAACGAAACAACGAAACATCCATCTGTAATGTTCGATATGAAAGTGATACAGTAAAAGAACTGAAGAAAGCAAAAGTCATCATTTGGGATGAAGCACCCTTGGCCCCACATCATGGTGTAAATGCCGTTAACATAGTATACAGGGAACTTTTCACTGAAGGCGCTCAAGTCCCTTCCAATACACCATTTGGCGGTGCCGTGTTTCTTTTCGGTGGAGACTTTAAACAAATTCTCCCTGTTGTTCCACAAGGGAGTAGAACTAAGATAATTTCGTCATGCATGAAGAATAGTAAATGTTGGAAAGATGTTCAGATCGTGCCAATGACAAGAATGTTCCAGAAGAATACGGACGCCTCTCCCATTGGCTTTTAAAACTAGAAGATGGACAACTTCAAGAGCCTGGGTTAGAAGAAGGATGCTTCAAATTGTACTCCAGTATGTGTTGAAAATGGATGCATTGTTGATGCTGTCTTTCCTCAACTCATCCAACCTGACGATAACAGCATCGCAAATCGTGCAATCTTGACTCCAAAAAAATCATGAGTCTCTTCAACTGAATAAAAATGTTATTGATCAAAGGAGTTTAAATGATTAATTTTAAATTTAAATGTGGTTAGTCTCCTTTTAATGGGGAAAATCGTAAAATTAAAATTTAATAAAAACAAAAAAATAAAGTCACCAATCTTGAAAAACGATGAAGAAACTTGTGAGATGGAAGAAAACTTAAACGATGTAGAACGATGTAGTGTATTGAAGATGTTGTTGATAGTAGAAATAAATTTAGTCTACTGAGGATGTAGATGAAGTCTTGTAACATTCTAAAGCACTTATGTAATTCTTGTATCCCAAATAAACATAACGATAACGAACGGAATAGACATGACCCATCCATCACTTTCTGTTTTCACTACTGAGAAATTTTCTCTTAAAACATCATAATTTTTTTTTCTTTCGTTGTAAAACAATAGGATGAGACCTGAGAACTGTATTATTTTCTGATAGAACATTTCGTTTTGTCATTTCCCCAAAGTCTTCGTATGCCAAAAATATCATTTCTAAACGATTACAATAATTTTCTTTAGACAACGTTACATTTATTTTATGAATCTCCGGCAGTTTTCTGTCAGCAATTTGTAAAATTGCTTCATCTGAATTTAAAAGTTCAATCGAATGTAATTCAATATTTTCTTTTACGGTATTAGCTTCATGAATTTGTACTACAATTTGAAATAGTTTTTTATATTATTAACATTGATAGTTCATTTTGAGCATAGCCAGGATCATTGCTCTGTAAATTTAATTTTTACAAATATTGCCCTCTCACACAATCAGTTGAGATCCTTATAATTTTTTAATATGGTCGATAAACATTATCTATAACTTCTCTAAAGGAAGTTACTATATTACAAAACCATATGAAAAATGAATTTTCTCTAGTTATTAGATCATTAGGGAAAGTACATTCACTTTTTCAGCAAAAGCTTGAACAGCTGCACGCCCTGGAAGTTGTATATTTTCTTATTTGTTTTATAATAATTTATTACATCTCTCCATAGATTTTAATAAAAAAGAAATATTAATGATATTTATTTATTTATTTATTTATTTATTTATTTATTACTTTTTACAACTATCTTCCTTAAAACGTGAATCATTAAGGCAAACATCGTAGCTAACGAAAAAGACAGGCCATGGCATTGAAAATTACCTGATCTTCTTATGCCTTGTTCACACTTAAACCAGCATTGTAGAAAACCCGCCCACTTACAGAAACTTCGGCGTTCACACTTGAACTCATTTTGTAAAACTCGAACCAAGATGGCGACTTTTCTACAACTTAAAGTTCTAGAAGAGAGTTCTACAAATCTATGTCAGCATGACGCCACAAGTGTAATTCCCGCCTCTACTCGCCGCTCAAACTCTCTCGATCATAATGGCTGCCAAAAAGTAGGCAAATTGGTCAGAAAGCGGAACGAAAGCTTTGCTGGAAATATGGCACGAAGATAAGGTGTAGGACGATTTGAAGTCCATGAAGAGAAATAGGGCGGTATATGATAATATCGTGTGGTGAAATCGTTGTTCGCCGAAATCGATAAGGCTTATCGACAAAAGTTAAGTGTGGGGAAATCATTGTTCAATTGTGAACGCATGAAATTAGAGTTTGACAACTTTACTTTTCTTAAAGTTTCAGAGTTCTAGAACTCGGTTTAAGTGTGAACAAGGCATTAGTCAAAGCAACAATGTAAATCTTCGATGTTTCCTTCTTGGATTTTAGCAATCAGTACTTTTCCGTTTGTTGTGAACAATGAAGGTTATATTGTTGCTTGGTGTTTCCTGGTGAAACACCTCCTAGACAGAAGGCCTGATAACGGAAACGTCATACATTGTTACATAATCATTAGTCGACCAAATTTTTCTATTATTTTTTTCATTATTTTTCTATACTAGGCATCTTCACAATCGATCAAATTTACACAACAACGTCGACAATAGAAGAACAATGGCAAGCGAGAGCTGGAATTACGTCGTGATGACGTGGAAAACCGAGATCAGGGAGTTGGCTGCAGAGGAATCGGAGCGAACAGAGGGAATGTTCGCTACGCATTCCAAAATGCCCGGACCAATCTTGATGAAATTTTGCATGGCAATTCAAATTGACCCAGGGAAGGTTTTAGGCAGGTCAAATTGTTCCGTCTCAACTTATGGTGGAGATATAACGGTAAACCAACGAAGTGCTCAAGTGATGGCACCATGCAAAACCACCTAGACAGAAGGCCTGATAATGGAAACGTCATACATTGTTACATCATCACTAATCGACCATTGTTAATCCTATTTCTACCAATAACAAGCTCTTAATTTGGTCGACTAATGATTATGTAACAATGTATGACGTTTCCTTTATCAGGCCTTCTGTCTAGGAGGTGTTTCACCAGGAAACACCAAGCAACAATATAACCTTCATTGTTCACAACAAACGAAAAAGTACTGATTGCTAAAATCCAAGAAGGAAACATCGAAGATTTACATTGTTGTTTTGACTAATGCCTTGTTCACACTTAAACCGAGTTCTAGAACTCTGAAACTTTGAGAAAAGTAAAGTTGTCAAACTCTAATTTCATGCGTTCACTCTTGAACAACGATTTTGCCACACATAACTTTTGTCGATAAGTTTTATCGATTTCGGCGAACAACGATTTCTCCACAAGATATTGTCATATACCGTCCTATTTCTCTTCATGGACTTCAAATCGTCCTACACCTTATCTTCGTGCCATATTTCCAGCAAAGCTTTCGTTCCGCTTTCTGATCAATTTGCCCACTTTTTAGCAGCCATTATGATCGAGAGAGTTTGAGCGGCGAGTAGAGGCGGGAATTACACTTGTGACGTCAAGCTGACTTAGATTTGTAGAACTCTCTTCTAGAACTTTAAGTTGTAGAAAAGTCGCCATCTTGGTTCGATTTTACAAAATGAGTTCAAGTGTGAACGCCAAAATTTCTGAAAGTGGGCGGGTTTTCTACAATGCTGGTTTAAGTGTGAACAAGGCATAAGAAGGTCAGGTAATTTTTCAATGCCATGGCCTGTCTTTTTCGTTAGCTACGATGTTTGCCTTAATGATTCACGTGTTAAGGAAGATAGTTGTAAAAAGTAATAAATAAATAAATAAAAAATAAATAAAAATCATTAATATTTCTTTTTTATTAAAATCTATGGAGAGATGTAAGAAATTATTATAAAACAAATAAGAAAATATACACCTTCCAGGGCGTGCAGCTGTTCAATCTCTTGCTGAAAAAGTGAAGGTACTTTCCCTAATGAGCTAATAACTAGAGAAAATCCATTTTTTATATGGTTTTGTAATATAGTAACTTCCTTTAGAGAAGTTATAGATAATGTTTATCGACCCTATTAAAAAATTATAAAGATCTCAACTGATTGTGTGAGAGGGCAATATTTGTAAAAATTAAATTTACAGAGCAATGATCCTGGCTATGCTCAAAATGAACTATCATTGTTAATAATATAAAAAACTATTTCAAATTGTAGTACAAATTCATGAAGCTAATACCGTAAAAGAAAATATTGAATTAAATTCGATTGAACTTTTAAATTCAGATGAAGCAATTTTACAAATTGCTGATAGAAAACTGCCGGAGATTCATAAAATAAATGTAACGTTGTCTAAAGAAAATTATTGTAATCGTTTAGAAATGATATTTTTAGCATACGAAGACTTTGGGGAAATGACAAAACGAAATGTTCTAACAGAAAATAATACAGTTCTCAAGTCTCATCCTATTGTTTTACAACGAAAGAAAAAAAAATTATGATGTCTTAAGAGAAAATTTCTCAGTAGTGAAAACAGAAGGTGATGGATGGGTCATGTCTATTCCGTTCGTTAACGTTATGTTTCTTTGGGATACAAGAATTACATAAGTTCTTTAGAATGTTATGTTGTTATATTTTTTACAAAAATTGCTTATACTTTGAACACCCTGACAGAATAACTTTTTTATTCGAATATGCAAGTGTAATAGAATTAATAAATAATACTTATTAATGATGAAAAATAGGAATTTTTTTTTTTTCTATTTTTCATCATTAATTCGAACAGCTGAGGTAGGCGTACCATTAAAACCCTCACTGACCTTTTAATGATTTAATACTGTATTGTTTTTGTGACTGCTTTTGTTCTCGTATGTTTTGCTGCTTTCTTTACAGATTGGTCATGAAATTTGACGGGTTTTTTTAATACAGGCAGTTGTATTTAAATAACTTAGAATTACCATTATATATAACAGAAAGAAAATTATTTTCTAACAAGAAATAAACATTTCAATATTTAACGTTTTCAGTTTTATTCAGGTTTTTCGAGTACTTACTTGTAAATAATTTTTATACATATTTGAGGGTCTGTAACTTCTAAACCCTTTTGATGCCCAAAATGATACAAGTTTTTTTGAGCACTAGAAGAGGTATGTTGGTAAAAAAAAATAATAAAATTTTTTCCTGGTCCCTCTTTTGAGATATTTAACCTTGAAATCAGCAAAAATGAAAAATTTCCCAAATTTGAGCTCAGATAAAAGAGGAACGGTGCCAAATCCAAATGTTTTTTCTGTATAGGTAATAACTACCTTACCAATAGGATTCACAAAAAAAATTATAACTTTTAATTCCATTTCCCAGTCATCGTAATATGTCGTCAAAAATGAGAATTTCGCTCGCGAATATTGCTGATTTCAAAGTCGATTAAATCAAGTATCGAGAAAATTTTCAAACATCTCTATTTTTTCTGAAAGCTTGTGATGCCCTCTTTACGAAATTTGAAACAGAACTTTTTATTCTATACTGGAGTAAAATGGTAGCCACTTTTCAAACAATGCGTCTAGAACCAAGATGGCTGAAGATAAAAATAAAATAAAAAATTTTCAATTTAAAAATGGAAGCAAAAATTCTGCGAGCCGGATTCGAATCAGGAACCTCGACTGTCATGGCCGACGCCTTTACCAATTGGGCTATCGCAGACACCACGGAAAGCTTAGCTGTCTCAAGGTGTCTTAAAGACAACCAAGTTGTCACGGTTGAAAGCCCAATGGGAGACGGGAACCTGGCCCGCAGATCGAGAATTTCTCCACTCCAAACCATCAGAAAGTTGATGAACTCACAAGTAAATAATAATTATTATTATTTAAAATAAAAATTGTTTTGTAACTTTCGGTGATAGGGTTACCCATGATGTAAAAATAAGAAAAAATCTAAAATGGTCGAGCAACTCCACCTGGTCGAGTTCTCGTGGAATGACTCCAATGACAATGAAATAAAGTCTTTAAAGCATATATCCATACTATATAGCGATGGTGAAACAAACATTTCTGCAATTTTACCTAAATGTTTGAAAGTCAATCTTTTGAAACCAAATAACAAACGAGATGTGACACCTATTGAAAATTCACAAACTGTAGTGACAAGTGTTATAAATTCAAGTGTATAAATATCTGATATTAATTAAAACTAATATTTTAGTAATTGTGTAACTTTATTAAAGAATTGGAGGATCGTATCTCATTTTCAAATGAACTAAGTTTAAATGAATTGGATCAAAAATGTGTATATGTAATTTAATAAGCGTACAAGGAAGTCACGTGGTGCCCACAACAGATTTTTTTACTTAGCAACAATGCCTACCAATTGAAATCGGAAATTTAATTAGACATGTCTAGTTTTTCGTTGAACATATTGTCTAGTTTGTAATTATCTTGTTCTACTAACTTATTGTAATTTTATTTGATTTAATAAAGTATTGTCGGTCTTTGACCATACTGGTTTCCCGCGGGCATTGATGTAATCCATTTATGCTAATCTAAATAAATAAATAAATAAATAAATAACATTCAGCACAACAAAACGATCGTCGAAACAAAGTTTAAATTAACCACAGCGCAACAATAGGCAAAGGGAAACGAAGCCTTTGTTTACATGACCGCGTCTGCAAAGACTTTAACAATGCCTTTGGTAAAGATAACAGAAAGAACTATTAAAATCATAATAATCACAGAGAGAGAGAGAGAGAGAGAGAAGGACTCCGCATTGAAACGTAATTCATTGCTACATCATCATAGATAGTGCATTGTTATTCGTATTTCAACCAACAATGTATTAAGTTTTAATGCGAAGGCCTTCTCTCTCGGCGGTCACGACTATCGAAGCCGACGCGATCTATACAAAGCCATGGCACTATGTCACTTGGCATTGTTGAAATCCCATCGGTTTTCATGACGTATTTTAAATATGAATTTTGTATTTTAGATAACTAAGTAAATACAGTAGAAAAAATGCATTAGTGCCATACATGGGTCATTTACTTTTTTAAGAAATCATTTTACTTTAAATTTTAAATATCCTTATTTTGTTCTTAAATTTATTTTTGCAAGACGTCACAAATTCCATCTGTTTGCATGATGTCACAAAATCAGTGCCACGGCTTGATTATATCGCGTCGGCTTCGCGACTATACCAACACCACCTCTACTCAAAGCCTGAGCGCGAAAATTTCATACATTGTTACATCATCATAAAAAGTCATCTTTAATCGCATTTCTATCAATAATAAGCTCTAAATTATGACTTCGTATCATGATGTAACAATGTATGACGTTTCCGCGCTCAGGCTTTCTCTTTAGGTAGTGTTGACTATACGCTGTCCAACAATCAAACGCCGACGTCACAAATTGCTCGACGCAAAAAAAAAACCCATATACATGTAAGAAAATCTATTGTGGAGACCACAAATACACATTTTTGGCCCAGTCGATTACAATGAAAAGGGGAGGTGCACAACTAGATGGTACAACAGTCCTAAATACAAAATTATAACATTCTACAGCTTATAGTTTTTGAGTTATGCGAGATACATACGTACGTACGTACAGACGTCACGCCGAAACTAGTCAAAATGGATTCAGGGATGGCCAAAATGTATATTTCCGTTGAAATCTGAAAACCGAAATGTTTCGCGATTACAATACTTCCTTTACTTAGTACAAGAAAGTAAAAATCGGCAGTAATATTTAAATTTAATTCATTTAATTGCATTCACAAAAAATATATATTTTTCATACATGTCATTATTTTTAATTGTAAGATTTGGCAATCAAAGGTGATATTTAAAGTTAAAAAGTAAACAAAAACTAATTAAAAAAGAACTCAATGTTTTAACTTCATAATAAGAGTAATTTCTAATCTAAATAATTTATCATCTGAGTAATTCTTAATATAAGTTGAAATTGTTTTGATTATTTAATTTTAAAAATCCTTTTATGATACAAGGTTCGACAATTAATAAACAAGACTGACACTACTCTGAACGTGTTCAAGCATGTGCGACCACGACAATGCATGTTTTCGATCTATGAACTATCTTGGTTGCCGTGTGTACAAGTTGCAACAATAAAATTGTGCGCGCCTATGTATTCACCTGCTTCAACCGCAAGCAGTCATTAGTTGACATTCCAATATTAGAGAGGTTCAGCACCACGTAAACGCGAACGTGACGCGAACGCGTGTGACGTTTCTAGTCTGAAATGACGTAGCTTTTTCATTGTTTACAGTTGTAAACAATGAAAAAGCTACGTCATTTCAGATTGGAAACGTCACACATGTTCGCGTTTACGTGGTGCTGAACCTCTCTATTAAGCATGGAACAAGGGGCAAACATTAAGTTCTGTTTTAAACTTTAAACACAAGAAACGATCGAGAAGGTGAGAGAACTTTTGTTAAGTGATCGGCGAATGAACCTGAAAATGATGGAAGAAGCCTTAAACATTAACCGAGAAACAATTCGCCTAATATCTACACAAGAGTTGGGCAAAAGGAAACTGTGCTCCGTTTGTGTCACATTTCTTAACAGATGAACAAAAAGGAAACAGAGTGGATGCTTGCACAGAATTCATCTCGGCCGCAGATGCCAACCCGAACTTTCTGGATTCAATTGTGTGAACGAAACCTGATGCTATCAATATGACCCCGCGAAAATAGAAATTCGGTTTGAAAAGCCAGGAACAAAAACAATGCTTATCCTTTCTTTGACAGCGCTGGCATTATCCATGAGGAGTGTATTCCGCCTGAACAAACAAGGTGTACTACAGGGAGATTTTGCAGCGTCTGATTAAAATGAAGATTAAAGCTAAGATGGTACATTGAAGAGGATGATACAGCAAATAATAGTGGACCTATGCCGGAACCCTGAAGAACTCCTCTAGTAGATTCGTGGTTGATAATTTTATGACCTGTCGGATGGGCCTAAAGATTGGAGGTCTGCAATCAAAAGGCCTTTGAGATGTCAGTTTGTATGCTCCTCGTCAAAAAAAAAAAAGTTGCTGCCAGAAGGAATCGTCAAATTGAAAAGATATTTGAAAGGAAGTTAGTATTCACCAGCAACAACAAATGACTGGGTCTCTGGAAGAAGGGCATATGTTACATTTTTCCAAAATGTTTTTTTTAATGGAAAAAGGTAAAATATGATGTTACAAACTTAGTTGCAAATATAAAAATTGTGACTAAGAAATTTTGAATTTTGAATCGTTATCATATTCTTGTTTTGATCAATAAATGACTGTGAAAATGCTTTCCCTTTCAAGCCTCTTCCTTTTTCTAATCACTATAATTCCATGATAGTACCTTCTATGAAAGTTAAATAATGGAAGAAGGGCATATTTGATTTTCGCAGTAATTACGATCTCTAAATGAGATGTCTTTAATTTTTGGAGTTTCCTGTAAAATTTTAAAATTGTAACATATGCCCTTCTTCTAGACACCCATTCAAATGATTAAACAATGAGAGTGGGTATAACAAAATTTAATGGTCAAAATACCAAAATCATTACAACTCTCAGTAGGATGTTGGGCCGCCATTATTTCTAATGCATTCTGCCACACGTCGTGGCACGGAATCGTACAAGTTCGTAATTTGTAGCTCTTGCAGATCTTGTGCCAGTGCTGGAGTCTTAACAGAATAGGTTTTCTATGAGTGCAACTTTTTTTCTGACGATTCCTTTCCATAGCATGCGTTGGTAATTTACATAATTTTAAAAGAAGCCATTGGACTTTCACTTCGGGCCGAATTCCGCATTGTTGAGTTGGAATGAAGTCCTAGAAATGTTTGTATAATTCGCTAAATATTACTCATTCTACCCCTTTTTTCAAAATTTCACAATTTTACTGGATATCACAATTTCCTTTAGACTGGGAAGGATACTTGGTTAATGTCTTTGAAGTTTACATCCAGAATGTGCCGCAGCTTCCGATACTTTGTTTGCCACATTATGTCAAACGAGTGATTTAGAATTCATGCCACTAAGCCGTTGCTATGAGTCTTTATGTTCTGTATTATATTTACCAGGAGATCTTGAACGACTTCCCCGCCGTGCATCATTTCGAAGTCGCCGTGGATGGACCGATTCTTTACAGTTCTTCTACCGAATTGGGCAATAGTCCTCAGTGCAACACTTTAAAACGACTGGGGCTCATTCCATCTACTTTTGGAGATCGTCGTCCATCCTGACATGCCATAGATCAGGATTGTCTGTATAATACTCTTGTATAATAGCTTGTTATCGGCACCAGGTGCACTTACGGGCCATGAGAGCAGTAAGACTGTATTCGGGCTTTTTGGCTCTATTTAGTGCGTATGTCACTTGATGATTCCAGCAGGGCTTTGAATCTATTATCACATCGAGGTACTTGTAGATGTCTATCCAGTCTATCGTCTTGTCTTATAAAACGAGGGAGTTCGGGGGACATTTACATTTCTTGTTTACGTACATGGCTTTGCACTTGCCTACATTTAGCTTCAGCCTCCTTCACAAAAATTTAAGACATGCTGTAGACGAATTACGCGCCCATATTATCATCAGCATAGGAATATATTTTGCACTTATACGGCTTCCTTACTGGAGGATCGAATAATTCAAGAAGTTATTTCGTTATTTCGAAATCTACTAAAAAATTATTTTCTAAAATCATATCTTTCAGAATTTTATAATGCATCTATCGTAGAAAATCTGATAAGGATCTGATAATATGGGAGAATTTCAATTCCTTCACACGCTTAATTTGCCTTTAGAAAATTTCCCGTAGGTGCTAACATTTGACTTTATGTGCTCTGAGTAAAGTGAGTGCGAACTAGAGTTAAGTAAGCTCTCTCTGCATTTCAAAAGAGATGCATAATTAATATTTAAAATTCATACTATATACGCGTTTACTTTTTAATATTCATTTTACATTTCACAAAAAGAGTAATAAATTTATTAAAAAAAATGAAAATTTATTTAAAAATTATTAGTTTCATACAATTTTATTCTGCCACAATCTTAAACAAAAGGTTAATTGAAGCTTATTCTTTCTGAGCTGACGTGTATATGACTGAGATTCATTATTGATTATTTCGCGGCATGTCCAACATAGTACACAATATTTATCACGAAATTAATTTTGACTTCAAAATGTTTTCCCTTTCTGTTTAAGGTTTGAGGCTCGAAATAGCTTAATAAGTCAAATTCATGTATGAAAATGATTTTTTTTTTATGATTTAATATAAACTATTTTACGAAGCGAATATTGTATACTTAGCTTTTGTAATGCATTCAGAAACCGTTGCTGCAAACAGAATCGTTGAAAGTAAAGCCAAGAAAATGCTTCGCAAACCTTACTAAGTGAACTCAAGATTAAATATTAAAATTAAGGCAAGAAAGCGTTTGAACGAATCCCTTTGAGGGAATTCTATAATAATAAGTTGAAACAGAACACTAATTGCGGATTGAGTTTTTCCATTTTTTAGTAGCTAATAACTATTCTCATCTTTGGAGCGCGACAGATGTGACGTCATCACGCCGTAACTGTCACATGAAGCAGAGAGTCACGTGGCGCTCACGCGTCCTCTTCCTCCTCCTCGTCTTGTCTCTTCGGCGCTGTCACTCGGGGCCATAACGACAGTTCATGTCGTGTCGCTCTTTGAATTAAAAACCCATGAACGCCCGCGCGAGACAGATGTTGTTGCTGGCACCACCTGCTGCTCAATCACGCGAGGGGGCTCACGGGCTCCTATCGGTCACATCGCTCCCTCCCACCCCCACGACGCTCGTTATCGATACGAGAGTGCGGGGGCGGGGGGCAGCTGGTTTACGGGATCATGGGACGCGCGCGCCAGGGGTCATCACGTGACCCCATCAGTGTAATTGCTCGGGGAGTTTAAACGCGGCTCCGTGGCGTTAATGCACCAATGAGGGTTCTCAGTGACAAAAGTTTTCACGTTTATTAAATCTCTTTCGTATAACCAGCTCGGTCGAGAGAAGGAGAGAGAGAACGCCAGGAGGTTTCGAATCCAGAAAATTTAAAACGAAAAGGACGCGCGATTTAAAATTTCACAAAATACCTTCCAGAAATATGACGTTGCTTTTCCAAGAGGGGTTTAATGTAAAAGTTGCTCCGAAACGATTAGATGCAGTGAATTTAAATTAATTAAAAATTAATTCAGTGAGGGTTTTGAACTTTTCGAAAGCCAGTTTGCACTCCAAATTGAAGAAAGTTGCAGAAACTTCATTTTCGTGTTCATGTCTCTCCAAATTCATCTCGACTAACAAAAAAACTATTCAAATTCGTTATCTCGTCATAAAAAGCTCTTCGGCTAACAACTATCCCTCATTATGTTGATAAATTGCCACGCCAGTTGTAATTTGTATATACATGTATGACATTAATTGTATAGTATTGCAATAAATAATATTAAAAGGAAAATCCAAAATATTGCAATACAGCTAACTAATCAACACAATAATTCAGCTAATAAATGCAAAACCCATTATCGAAGGTCTCATTCTCTCTGAATATTCAACGTGTACACTCGAATTAGCTCTGAGTCGACCTTAAAACTAGAATTACATTGAGTGAATTCTGAGCTATATAATGGTATAGCGTAAAATAAAAAAAATCGAGAAAATATAATATGTGCATAATTTTATGCAAATGAACAGTATCATTAAATATTAATTTAATTCAATATTCTATAACTCATTTGTTTATAATTTTACGATACCTTCTTCAATTTCAGTATTTAATCAGTTACAACCGTTCGTTTAAACATTTTAATTTTAAAATTCTGAATAGTTTATGTGCACTTAATGACCACTTTATTAGAGACACCACTCATTTTAACATGGATCTTCCGTACGCAAATCACGATGCCGTAATAGCAAAGTGCAGTGAATAAAAATCATGTTTGCAGAACTATTTTGCAACACGGGATTGGCAAAGGATTTGAACGACTTCAAGCATGGCTTCATCTCAATATTGTTGCATGCCAAATGAGCCAGTTCATGGTTGCATTGTTCCCGGCGCAGTGTTTCAAAGCATAATGCATGTTCGATTAGTTCAGAATTTTTCAGTGAACATGAGTGAATTCCACCTGTTTCATTGGCCGTGTCTGTCACCTGATCTGAAACTCAAAGCTTTTATGGGTACAGGGGAGAAATAACCATTGAAGCATAAGAAGATCCAATTTGAACCAAATAGGGGCTGATCATATGTCAGTATGGTTCAATATTCTTGTAGAACGATTCCAACACCTTGCAGAGCCTGTGGCTACAAGAATCTCGGCTGTGATCACCGCAAATGGTGGAACAATGCATTATCAGTAAGATCACTCAGTATACATTTCAATATTCATTTAAAAATTATTTATAAATATTTACTACGAAATAGGCTTTTACATTAAAGTACACGAATATCTTTGAAATTTACTGTAACACTTGAGACAAGCAAGATTAAACAGAGTATAAAAAAACCGACTTTAATGAAACTTTCACTATCGCCTAGCTATATTATCAGTCCATATCTTGAAAACTACACGGAGAGAAATTTTTTGTTGTGACAACCTTATCTATGGTTAATCCTGTCCCATCAATATTTATTCTTGTGTGGACAAAACCGTTTTGATAGTGTGTTTTGATCAGAGAACAATTCTTTTTATTAATCTCATTCAATGAATATTGTTGTCAGAACAATAGTCTTCTGTTACCACACTAATACATTACTGCTAGAGCAACGATTTTTCCTTGCATGGATAATGGATATTGATGACACATCAATAGTTTTCTGCTCCTACAGCAATAGAGCTATGGGCTCGTTTACAGTTTATATTTTCATGATACCCTATTAAAAATAGTCTGTATGTTCTGTCTGTTTCATGAATTAATAGTTGTAACATAAATTACAACTTGATCTTCAATCGATTGAATCATGGTGTAGCGAAATTAGAATGTCAGTTAATGATAAATAGAATGTCACGGAGCGAAAATAGAATGTCAGTTAATTATTTATTCGCTTAAAAAAACTGTTCATACTTATGATTATATTTTAAATAACACGCTTCTACAACGAAAATCAAATACTAAAGATCTAGGAGTCATATTCAACTCAAAACTATCTTTCAATGACCATATTAATTTTATTGTTACTAAAGCTTACCAAACTACGTATTTTATCATTAGAAATTCTCTAAGCTATAGTAATATTAACTTTTCAGTGTTTCTTTTTAATGTTTTGGTCAGACCAACATTAGAATATGCCTCCATCATTTGGTCTCCGTCTCATGTTACATTGCAATTAGATTTAGAAAAAGTACAAACAAATTTCTTGCGTAATCTTTTCAAATTATTTCATCCTACATTTTTAAATAATAATAATAATAATAATAATGATAATAATAATATGTATATAACTAATACTTATCTTTTAAAATATTTTACATGTGACAAATTATCTAAAAGAAGGCTTATATTTGATGTTTGCTATTTATTTAAGCTTTATCATAATATCATTTACTCTTCTAAATTTCTTAATTATGTTCAATTACGCGTACCTAAGCTCAATTCCCGAAACAATGAAATTTTTTATTTACCTTTACTAAAAAAAACAATTGTTAAAAATTTACCCTTCTATAGAATGTTTAAATTGTGTAATATTATATCCAATCTGATTGATATCAATGCAATGAGTTATAACCATTTCAAAAAAATTGTTATAGAAAATATTTTTCCAATTCTGTAATTCTTAATTATTTTTCTTTCATTACAATTTTTTTTATAATAATATTTTCATTTTTTTTTATTATCTACAAATTTATTGTACGTTAATTTTTTTTCTTTCAATTTAATCGTTCAGCTGTAAGCTATTACTGGGCACTCAGCCTGTTGCTTACAATTTTAAATAAATAAATAAATAAATAAATGAATAATTCTCTTTCTTTTATTGGTTTCAAAAAAAGGCTGTTGGAGCCAGAGCTGGTGATAATGCTCCAGCATACACCCTTCGGATGGTCAGTAATCAGGACGCACAAGTGCCCATGCCTTGAGAAACAAGCAGCTCTTAACAGGTTGCATTATGCCTAGAGAAAAGGAAATTTAATGACCACTTTTTCTTTTAAGAAAAATTATTTTTAACAAATACCTTCAGCAAACCTCCTTTCGGGAAGGCACACCATTCTACTTGCACCCCTCTGAAACTGATTAACATTAAAAATAACCAGTAAGGAATACAAACTGTTTTTCATCGGAGTCGATTAGTGGAAAATTTTCCTATGAAATTCATTAACTATTTATGAGACTATCCGAATAAACCATGAATCATATAGCTAAAATTAACTAAAGGGGATAAAAATGGAAATTCTCGAGGTTATGAAACGGAAATTCTCGAGCGCTTTTCGCGACATCTAGTGAGTGAAATTTATAACTGTTGTCTGTTAGTAAATGTGAAATCAGATTTATGGTAAGAATTATAATAATTTTCATACACTTTCAACAATCCGACCTTCATTGTTTCCAACAAACGAAAAACACTGATTATTAACATCCAAGATGGAGACAATGAAATGGTTAGATGACTTTTCCGCTTCCAGACCTTGTTTTCTCGTTGACCTCGTCGACAGAGCGAGTGACGTAATTTCTCGACCAATCAACAAGTAGATTATGATAAGCAACTTCCGATATCGCTGAATGGGCATCCGTATATTGATGACAGAACAATATATGAAATAGTCTTCTTCCGATATTGGTGCTGCATCAATATTTAGTTGACGCTGCATAAAAAAACTACATATTAATAGTGAATTGTAATGGTGACAATTTGATTGTGTAGTAAGATCAAGTTTATTCATGATGCATCAAATTGTATTTTTGTTTCAACAATCAAGCACTCATCAACTCCCTTATTGTTGCTACATCCAAAGCATTTCTCTCCGTGTACTGAACCGATTTTGATGAAACTCGGATTTATCCCTAAGTTGAAAGATGCTTAAACCAATAAAAAAAGAATTATTGCAATTCGATTTCTAGTTTCTGAGAAATTCGTGGACAAACATACATACATACATACTGTAACGTCCCACTTTTCCTTACTTGGGTCCGTTTATGATAAGTGATTAATTTTTTTTGATCTACCGTTATTTTTGGAAATTTAATTGGTATGTTTGGGGATGGGTTTGTTCATTTTAGTATTCCTGTAATTTGTTGAGATGGTTTTCCATATTTTTTGTTTCTAGAACGAGAGAAGTTTGTCTTAATTTTAAGCTATATTTTTAGTTTCTTATGCCTAACTGGGTATTAAGCCTTTTTTTCCTTATGTATTTAATTTATTATCTTTCGGTCTCGTGCCTCAAATTCTTTCATTGTTACCATAAGCTTAGGTTTTTTTTATTTGCCCAACAATGTAATCGTTTTATTTTTAATCATCACTGGTGTTTTTTTTTATTGAGTGCGTGGCCCATGCCGCGTGAGTTGCTGCGGCACGTACTATTGTTTGGACAGTTTAGCTGTTAAGCTTCAGAACGAGGATTGAGCAGTCAGGCCGGCGGTACCGCCTAGGCAACGAACCTACCTCCCGACAGAAGCCTTGGAGTCTGGCTTGGATTCTTGCCGAGATGGAATTTCCCCTCCAAGCCAGAGCCAAGCAACCACTTCTACCGCTGACCAGAAGGAGGAAGGACCTGCCTTCCTGCTCCGCACACAGCTAGCAGTCCTGGATCTCATGCTTAGAGTCACCAAAGGAAAGCAGTAGCTATGGCAATGAGTGCTAGAAACACTGGTAGAATGTACCCAGACGGCGACCGAACTTACAATGAAGGTTATGACTATGCATTCTTATTAATGTAACTTTATTACCATTCGATATAGGGTTACTGTAGGCCTCCCCCTTAAAAGGTCGACACGACGCGTTCTGTTTTCGGCGTCCCTTTTACGACTTTATGAACAGAAGCAATTGAGCTACATGAATTTCAAGCCTCATCCTGATATATAAGACGTTGGAACTTCAGAGGATCGTCAGTGACTCCAGGAAGCGAACCGCTCTACTATGGCAGAGAAAGACTACCGTAGAAACGTTATTTCCGTAAAATTTGTGTGGTATGTAGTAACGTAAGGCCTTATGATTACCGAGAGATTAATCTGTAGCTTTGCGTATATGTTATAGTTTGGTTTACCGAATCTAAGCTTAGATGGTTAATTGTGTTAAATGTTTGTTGTATTTAGAGTTTGTTTTTTTTAAAAAATGGCACCCTCCTTTACTTATTCATGTATCATTTTATTTTTGGGAACAGGACACGCATCGCAAAAGAGTAGACCCAACTAAGTGTTGTTTAGGATAGCTAGTCAAGGCACGATCTCGGATGATTTTTCTAACAGTAGTAAAGATTCTACTGACTACTTTGGTTCCATTGCCGAGTTCGTTGTTAATTGAGAGTTACGAGAACCTTGAGTAAGTAGCTTTCTCCTTCTTGTAATAGTTGGAGGTTTCGCCTTGATAAAATTATGCTTATCAGAGATCGTCGTCTTGGTGGTTATCACCTCTGCTTTAACTTTAGTCTGTACCATTGTGTTTTACTGTAGAAAATAGATTTTTTGTTCTCAGATTGTATTTATTTAGATTCGAGAATTTTTCTTTTAGATTTTTTTTCTTTTTTTACTTTACCCCTGTGGATCTCTGTTATGTTGATCGCAGTATAGGAAGAAGTGATTTTAAGAGCTGTGGACCAAAGTAATCTGGAATCTACCGTTCGCCTATTTACCGACCCGGAAGAATTCAGGAAGAAAAGAAAAATTTTCTCATTACATTTGTAATCGCTCTTAGCTGAATTTGCTATCGTTTGTGTAACTTAAATTGATTTTTCTTTCTCTTTAGAATGTTAATTTAAGTTTACTCTGTATTTTAATAAACGTTTTGGTCTCAAGGGATAAAAATATCCGTTGAGTTCGTTTCTACACTGATTGGAAGAAAGTAATTGGACACTTTCGATTTTAGACGTTTTGTCGAATATCTAGAAAAATACTTGACGAATTATCCTGAAATTTCAGGGGTGTAAAAAGGATGTTACACCTCACATATTTCAGCGAAGGTTTTCTCCCGAAGGCAAATAGGGGACCACCTAAGAAGTGAACCAAAAAAATAATGTTTGGAATCACACCTGTAAAAAATAATGCTTCAAATGCATTGTAGCTGTAGCATATGCTTAAGAGGCTTGTTTTACTTATCTGTGTTCATTTGTATGAGAATAGCGCGTATATTCATGGAGATATAAAAAGGTCGAAATGTTTTCGTAAGTTTTGTTTATAACACGCAGGATTTTTAACCCAATGCAATGCCATTTACAGGAAACTTGATAAACTACAGTACAGACAACACCCTGCAATCAGAATAGAAAAACATTAAATATTTGATGAAATATGAGCATTTTTACTAAATGTTTAACTGCGCATGCGTTACCAAATTGTCTTTTGCATAATTTATTAGCCAGATGTATAGAGCTACTCTTATAAAAAGCCCAAGAAAATATCGTGAAAATTGAGAAAGATATCGTCGATAGGATGAGTTGAATTTCAGTTGCTCTCAAAAATAAACAAAACGATAAGGGGCTTTCGCCAAACTTTTTATTTTTGGACCGGACACCAGTATTAATTTCTTCTTCTTACGCTGATCTGAAGTCAATAGTTTTTCATAGAAGTTAACGTAGATTAACATACACTATATGATCAAAAATATCCGGACACCCCTCACAGATCATCGATTGGCCCAATGTCACATGATAATGACTTGCACATCATTTAAATAGCTTCCCACACCTTCAGACACAACTCTGCTTGGACGTTGGCAAGAATGGGTCGTTCGGCAGAGCTCAGTGAGTTCCAACGATGGTTCCACGTTGGATGTCACCTATGCGGCAAGTCCGTGCGTGACATTTCCAGCCTTCTTCAGATACCCAAGTCAACAGTAGGCGATGTCATTATGAAATGGAAGACCCGGGAATCAACAACAGTTCAACAACGAACCGGTAGACCCAAGAAATTAACGGACAGAGACCGTCGAGTGCTTCGTCGTGTCACCCGCAGCAACCGGAAGTCCTCGGCGGAAAAAATTGCCACAGAGTTTCGAAACGCCTCTGCAAATGATGCCAGTACCATGACAATTCGTCGGGAACTGCACACGATGGGATTCCATGGCCGTGCTGCTGCCCACAAGCCCCACATTAGCAGGGTCAACGCCAAGCGACTTCTGGAGTGGTGCAAAGCCCACAGAAACTGGACAATGGACCAATGGAAACGTGTAATGTGGACAGACGAATCTCGCTACACACTCTGGCAATCCGATGGACGAGTTTGGGTTTGGCGCATACCTGGAGAACGCTTCTTACCTGAGTGCACAGAGCCCACAGTCAAGTTCGGAGGAGGAGGAGTCGTGGTGTGGGGCTCATTTTCATGGTATGGACTGGGCCAGCTCGTTCCTGTGCAAGGAATCATGAACTCCGACCGTTATCTGAATGTTTTGGACAACTGTGCACTTCCAACGTTGTGGCAATTTTTCGGAAACGGGCCATTTCTCTACCAACACGACAATGCTCCGTGCCACAAAACGAGGCGTGTACAGCAGTGGTTTGCGGACTCAGGGGTCGAAGAAATGGGTTGGCCGGCACAAAGTCCCGACCTCAATCCTATAGAGAGTCTGTGGGATGAATTGGAAAGATGCTTGCGGGCCAGATCACATCGGCCAAATTCTGTACCTGAACTGATTCTCGCTCTTCGGGAGGAATGGAGGAACATTCCGGAAAGTACCTACCAACATTTGGTGGAAAGTCTTCCCCGAAGGGTGGAAGCTGTGATTCGGGCAAAGGGATGTGCAACGCTCTATTGATTTCCATGAAATCGTGGCTAGAGCGCAAGCGTCCGGATATTTGTGATCATATAGTGTATATGAATATTGTGCAATTCCAACAATATTACAAACATACACATCGAATTGATAGCCTCCTTTTTTTTTGAAGTCTGTTAAAAAGATTCGGAAGGAGATCTGCATATTGTTGAAAAACAAACCGCACACATTTGATGCATTCTGTGGTAATTTGTTGACTGCACATACACAAACAGTAGAGTTGTTGCACGATAATGCTAGGCATTGGCATTATGTTTGGCAATCTTCATCTACCGTAAATCCCGGACTTTCATCTGTTTGGCAATATTAAGAAACATCTACGGGTACAAAAGAATTAGAATTTTTATCGAGTGCGAACATAAGAGGCATCTAGAACCACGTCATCATCTGATCGTGGCTTTGAAGAAGAATTGTCCGGCACCTTGCTATCAGACATTGGCAGAGAAAATACCACGACGTCCGGTAAGTTGGCAAAGGACAGCCCCACTTGACATTGACATATTGTAAATAAGAATATGAACCGTTTCTGTACGGTTTGAAATTATTATTCAGTTTATTGAGATGACTGGAGAATACAATGTGTAATTAAAATCTTTCGAGATTATATTCAGAATGTGTTCAGCGTTTTACGGCTACAGTACGTTGTCTTCCTCAATGTAGGCCTCCCCTCAATTTCACACTTTTATTCCAGCGTTTTTAACACTGCTAAAAAAATTTTGAAAGTTGTTCGTTAGTGATGACATTCAGCTGTTGCGTTACATTTAGCATGAGGGAATTTTTCGTCTTCTCTGACAATTTACATTTTTTAAAGTAATTTAAAAAATCATACGGATCGATTTAGAGTGTTTGGTACTAAGCGTGAGCAATGGCAGTGCCAAGTGAAGCAGTTCAAATTAGAAGTTTCGATAACGTGGTGGGGATCATGCATGAAAATTTAAAAAAATTGTTTTCGATACTTTTTGTTATCAGTATCAAGGAATGACGAATCCTTTTTTTGAAAAATATGTAGATATTTTTTAAAAAAATTTATGAAATACAGAACCTCATAAAAACGCTACGTCAAGGCCAACTATAGATAGGTTCGCCACGTTGTTTTTATCGTTGGCACTCTGTGCTATGACGTGACGATTCTCCTGCTCTCTGTTTGGCTGACTAACGCTTACGCATTTCCCGAAAATACTGACAAGAAAACTGTGTACAAACTCAGATGGTATTTCGTACCCATGTGTACAAGCATTTCTAAATGGGCACTTGATAAATTTTTGTAACAGACCCCAAAAACCCTAAGAAAACAAAGAAATTGTTGGCAGCGAGAAGGGATAGCTCTCGTCATAAAGAAATGGGAATAGCTCTTTCTCCTTCTCCCCGCCACCCGTAGTGTTATTGATATGTTGTTTGATTCTTTAAATCATATAATGCAAATGTGCTTTTGTTTAATTTTATACGTAATATGCATTAAAAGTATTAAACGGTCCTCGCAACAATACATTTTCGATTTCTTTTTGCCATTAGCTGCATTCAAATGTTCTATAAGAAAATTAAGCGGTTTGCGTACGACTTCCGGGAAATCGCAAAAAAGCATTCCCTGCCATAGACAATAATGTTAACTTCAACTGGACCAGTATTAAATGGTCAACGTTCAAAAGCATTTGCTTAATTAGTTACAATATCTCATTATGGTGTAAACTTGTGGGGGAATTCCAGTGGCAAATGGGAATAGCTCTTTTCCAATGAAGAATTTTTCTAAATTTAATTTTGTACTTCATCGTTAGAATTACTTCGTTGTAGTCAAGGAATATTGAATTTTATGGCAAAGAAAAGTCAGGGAATTTGACTTCACTAGAATCGTCACCACCCTGATTTAGAATTGTACTTAATATTGTTTAATGTCTATGTAACCGGAGGATAACATACTGGTAATCCTTTGTTTACAACAAATACAGAATAGATAAATGTTTTAAAGTTTTACTCTCCTTCGATGTATTCAACAGTTAAAAATAACAAAAGAGGTCAGAAACTATGGACAATAGGTTATTAAGACAAAAGTGGTTTCTATTGTTACAAGAGTGGTTTCTGTTGTCAGTTTATTTATTTTTTCTTAATAGTACTCATCAGTGTTGTGTACAACCCGTTGCCAGCAATATGAAATCCGTTGACAGTTCGAATACAGTGGTCTGTCGCCTGAAAATTCCCTGGAACAGTTCTAAAGCTAATCCTGTGTCCAGGATTAACTTATGAATTGTATGGCGTCGATCCATCTGCAGTAAAGCGGAAACATCTTCCACTTCTTCAATTACTCTAGGACGACCTGGCTGAGGCATGTTTATCACGTTTAGCGTCCCTCATTGAAGGTTTTGCTACTACTGTTCTTAATGGTCCTGCATATTTCTCGCAAGCCTTTTAAAGACCAAAATGACACTGTCATGTTCTACGACTTCTAACCCATTCAATCTTTATCCAACTCCGCTGCTCCTATTTCGAAATCTTTTTGATAGCACTACAACTACAACTTCCTTTCGAATAGCGCTCAGTACCTATCTTTTCGTTATTTTATAAACAACTGAAAAATAGTATTTTCTGATGTTCGTGGCATAAAGGCTGTTGTTTTGTAGTCGGGTTTATTCTTACTAGATTGAAGTTTTTCTCGGTTACGTTAAGCGGTCTCTTTACTATTTTTGTTCTTAGTTTGTGGTTTATAGTTTACCTAAAGATACATGTTATATCGGATGTTTCCGTTGTGAAAAGCTATTAATCTTACTGTTTATAATTTTACCTTTGAAGAGCTTACGCAGTGCAAGCTTTTGCTTTCTGGATCCCACCAGCCGCATTTATTATATACGAGGGTTGGAACTTTAATAGTGGCAACAATTTATTTAAAACTGATACAAAAGAGAAAACCTGGTTCAAAGTTTTACGTTTTTCAATGGAGTCACCAGCATTGTGAATAACCCGTTTCCAGCGATGTAGAAGTCGTAGGATAACTTTAGCAGCGCCTTTTGTGTTGATAGTTCGAATGGGGCGGTCTGAGAAATCACAAGAACAGTTCTGAAGCGTATGCCTCGAAGTGGTTCCTTCATATTAGAGATCAAGTCGAAGTCATAAGGGCCTAAATCCGGGGAGATCCCATTGCAGAACCCACCCATCATTTTGCAGGACGATGCTCGGCTGTAGTTGATTTGTTCGTTCGATCGGCTGGAAAGTGCTGTACCATTCACTTCCCGGACTTAGGCCTTGTGACTTCGACCTGAACCCTAAGATGAAGGAACCACTTCGCGGCATTCGCTTCCGAACTGTTCCAGAGATTCTTCAGACAATAGACCGCTCCATTCGAACTATCAACACCAACGGCGCTGCTAAAGGTATCCTACGGCTTCCACATCGCTGATGACTACATTGAAGGACAGTAAAACTTCGAACCAGGTATCTCTTTTGTGTCAGTTGTAAATAAATAATTGCTACTATTAAATTTACAACCCTCGTATACGTATATATACCGGGTGATCCAAAAATCAGTAGACTTTTAAAACCTTATAATTATTAAATTATTTACAATAAAACGATGCGTTTTGCACAGAAATGCTCAGAAACACAGGAGATTATTGTTTATAATGAAAAATATTTTTATATTAGTTTCATTTTTGACGAGTTAGAAATTCGTCTTAAATTCAATTTATTGAATCTTCGAAAATCGTTTGTGTCGAAGCGTTTCTTAAAGCAATATCAAATTAACATCCTTAGAGCTAAGATAATGCGCAATTAACTCACCTGCTTATTTCACGCATGATAAGATTGTATTCTACATGAAACTCCAGCCCCATCTTTTGGTCAAAAATGTAACTAATATAAAATTAATATTTTTCATTATAAAAAAAATCCCCCGTGATTCTGAGCATTTTTGTGCAAACCGCATCGTTTTATTGTAAATAGTTTAACAATTATAAGGTTTTAAAAAGTCTACTGACTTTTGGATCACCCGGTATATATGTATTTTTGTCTTTAGTGTCTTTAGTATACGTATATATCACTTTCTTAATTTTTTATTTTATATGATTTTGTTTTATTTTGTTCACAGTCTGTATTTTTGGACCCTCCGTGACCTACATGTCGGTCTTTTTGACCATACGGATCCCCAGAGGGCTCCCCCTTTCAAGTGTTTAATAAATAAATAAATAAATAAATAAATAAATAAATATAAATATGAACTACAACCGCCAACTAACACAAGGCTATGTTCTTCTCGTCAATGTGCAAGTGGCGTGAAAAAGGAAAAGAGACTCTATTTGATCTGAGTTTTGCGTATTGAAAAACATTTGGAATAACCTTGCGGTATTATCTATTATATTATAGCAGTTTTGCCTCTATTAGAATTCCAACCGTTATATATTTAACTACTTGAATTTGTTTTATTACAAAATGTACGAGGGTATATATCACAGTAGAATTGAATAGGCAACTTGAGGAAAGTTTCTATTCAAATTTTTTGTATGCCAGGATCAAAAGGAACAAAAGACATGAAAATTTTAGCTAGCGAACGCAGAACAACGAGAATATTACTTCCCCGTCCCAAATCTGCTTGGTTTCTTTGACAAGCTCAACCCAGTAAGATAGTTTTCTTCAAAGAGGCTGCATTCAGCCAATGCTTGCTAGTTAGCTGAAAGAATCTTAACATACATTAAAATGACTGCGATCAAAGAGATTTCCTCTTTTATAAGTGAGAATGTTGAATTTTGGTGAGAAACGATACTTTTCAGGCAATGAACTCCTCTGCAACGCGACCGTGCAATATTTTCGTCCTTCTCAAAATCATCGAAGATTTGAAATTCTGGACTATTATTGCACTGACGGCCGAGTTTATTTATGAAACTAATTACAGCGAATATCTATGTAAGGTAACCATTAAGGTAGATTGAATTACACTGTACAACAAATTTGAACTTTTTTTGTCCTTTAGATGAGACTGTGATTCTGTATAAACAAAAGGTGCTTGATTCATATATCAAAACCAATATGGTTCATGACGTACCGTTTTTGTAGAAGACCCACTTCTCAGAGGAAACTCCAACATGATTTTTTGTCCGTTTCCTCTTGTAGGTATCTGTTGGTGTGTCCCTGAAAATAGACCAGCAATATTCAGCTAGTATACTTCCATTCCATCGTCCACTGAAACGCTTTTCAAGCATAAAGATGTCCTGGTGAAACCTTTCCCCGTACTTATCACTAATAGTGCCAAGGTTTTAAGGAAAGAAGTCCAGATATGAGTCCAAAAAAGTGTAGCTTTAATGACATATTGCAACCTCTAACACGAAAGCATTCACCATGTCACCAACAAGATCTTCATCATTAATTTTAACAGCTGACGTTGGCGTACAATAAAACCCTCACTGAACATCTTATGATTTATTCTTTAAAGATCTTCATAGTTTTCAGCTTCTCATTTCCAAGGAAACGTGAGCACACTGATTTGAATGCCAGCCAGGCTGGTTTTTTTTGCTTCTGACAGTTTATTTTCAAACTCTTCATCATGGAAGACTGCTTTAATTTGTGGGTCAATAAAAACCCCTTCTTTTACCTTTGCCTCACTTAAATATTTGAATTTGTTCCTGAGATGCAAGAAAGCCACTCCTTCTCTGTCCAGAGCTTTTACAAATATTTTTATCAAACCGAATTTAATGTGCAATGGTGGAAGAAAGAAACATTGCAGATTCACAAGTGGTAATGTGATATGTTTTTGGTGCCAGGAATGAAGTTTTTTCTGGGAGACCACTGTTTACGGATGTAGTGATTTTTTCTGTCTCGGCTGTCCCATTCGCAGAGAAAGTAGCAGAATTTAGTATATCCCTGTTACATGCCTGTTAATATCGCACTGATTTCAAATCTCCAGAGATGTGCCATTTGAATGTAGTGTACTCAATTAACTTCAGTATAGCCCTCATAACTTCGTAAGTTTCCTTTATATTTGTAGAATATGCTACAGGAACAGACAGACAAACACTGCCTTTATGGAGGAGCACTCCTTTGAGACTACGTTTGGACGAGTCAATAAACAGGCATCACTCTGCTGGATTATGTTCATGTCCCAATGCCTGAAATAGGATATTCACATCACAGCAATATACGATATCTTCTTTCTTCGCTAAATTTTCTACATAATGGCTTTGTCGTCCTCTAAACGAACTATATCTTTCTCTAATAGATTCCAACCTTGAAGTCTAGAACCCAGTAATTCTGAGTCTGTTTGAGAGAGTTTTAAGTCCCGTATGAGATCGATAAGCTCTGCCTGTGTGATTTCATGATATGAACATTTCATAGATGTAGATGGTTAAAGTCAGGATATTGATGGTTTGGATCATCGGGGGTGTCTTCCTCTGAATCAACAGTATATTTATCTGGAGCTGTAGGTATAGGAACATCTTCAGAATGAGGAACTGGTCGCATAGCACTTTTATATGTGCTACAATATAGATACGTAAAAAGCTAAAACGTGGATTTTTTGGAAAATGGTGCGTGGTAAACAAAAAATAATTACAGATTCGTTATTTTCAGCCAAAAATATACAAGGAACACATATTTTCATCTAAAGGATATTTTTCATGTCGTACAGCGTTATTCTTTTCGTCCCTCGAGGCAACTATTCGTAAAATCTTAAGTAACTTATTTGGTGTTCAAGGATACATTTAAGGCTCTCTACTAGCATACTGAAATTGTGTGTTGCTGTTTTAGTCGTACAGCATAATTATGATGAAAGTCGTACCCTCTGGAGCGCATTCTAATCAACATACGGTAAATAGGTGAAACTTGTTATAGAGAATATTCAGATCACGATGAAGAGAATTCAGAAGAAAAACTAGTTCAGTTTTCGATACTACGTGGCATTTTTCACCATACACGACTCTGCTTCTGAATAAACCGCGACAGTGAATGCCAGAAAAACCATTCTTCGTTGATAGTCATACTTTTAGAAAGAAAACGCGTGCTCTGATGGTGAAATTATTTCATCAGAAGGGCAGCAAGAGTTTAGCTCCATTGAAAATATCGTCGCTTGAAAGGACAGCTAAAGATCTATGATGAATGACGGGTGAAGAAAGATGATGATGAAATTTGAAGAGACTGATGAGTTGGGGACCATTCAGGCTGATTGAAGAAATAGATCTTGCTTTAGTTGACAGAGTTTAATGTTCCGAAAATTCTTCTACCAGTGCTCAAGTGATGGCACCTGTCATTATTTATCCTCTGTTCCCACGGTGTCAAAGGTGGCGCGGACCATTTTACATCCTATATGATCCTTAAGGTTAACAGTTATAGCCGCAAGATCTTCACGACCCTTGGATTTTGCAAAGCAATTTCGATTCGCGTATGGTGACATGGCCTTGAAAAATTCTGTGGAGAGATGAGGCACATCTTTTCCTGGAAGAGGAAGTTAATACTCAGAACTATGCATATTGGCTATACGAATAGTTGCTGCTGTCACCGCTGAATTCATTCTAGGATCATCCGTTTTCACATCTACCAACTTTCTTGACGGGAAACTGTCAATGTTAAGGAAAGCATTGTTTCCTCTTTTCGTCAAGGTCCAATTTCCTAGAGTCTTGCTCCTGTACAAGATTTTTGTTTACATTGAAGCGGTTTCCATTAACTTCCATATTTTCCTTTGGTAACCAATTAGAAAAGAAAACTAATCGTTAAAAACACAGAAATTGGACGATGAAACCTCGCTCCAGTTCAACCTACAGATATCATTAGGATATACAAGGTCTTTATAATTAAAGTTCCATTTTGACATGGCCATAAAAAAACTACTGAACCAAAAGCTATAATACTAGGTAATATTATACAAGAGAGCATGGGAAGTTCATATCCACCAAAAAAAAAAATTAGTTCAAAAGGTCACCACCAGCATGGAATGGCGCTGTATGCAATATTCGTATACGAAATCGAAATTAGACACGAAGACATACGTTAACAAGTCTTTAATCGTTACTAAAATTATTTACATGTTGAATGTGACCTCCACCATTTACTGAAAGCAGATTACACCTAATTACTGCGTTCTCAACTGTAGCTCGTAGCATAACAGGAGGAATGTTGCGCACCTGTCGGCGTATCGCATCTTTCAGTTCCGCCAAATTCCTGACGTTATCACCATAAAGAGTAGCTTTGAGGTAACCCCAGAGCCAGAAGTCACAGGGGTTGATATCTGGTGACCGGTTTCGGCCTATAATCCGTTCATCTGTGAAATGTTGCTGAAGTAACTGTTTGACACATGTACCAATATGAGGTGGAGCCCCATCCTGCATAAAAATCGTTGTGTCTAAAATGCCACGTTGCTGAAGTTCTGGTATCACAAAACTTCTTAGCATCGACGCCAAGCGAGCAGCAGTCACAGTGCATGTCACGAGTCCATCTCTCGACTGCTCTTCAAAAAAATACGGTCCAATTATGACATTTGCTGTCATACCACATCACACGGTAACTTTAGGAGAATGCAATGGAATTTGGTGGAGAACATGAGGGGGACTGCTGGCCCAAATCCTGCAGTTATGGGTGTTGACATCCCCATTCAGGTAAAAATGGGCCTCGTCCGTCCACAAAATGTTCCATGGCCAATGCCCGTCCACCTCTATCCGTGCAAGGAATTCCAATGCGAAGGTTTCTCTACGAGGAAGATCGTTAGGTTCGAGTTGTTGGACAAGGTGGATTTTGTATGGGTAGTACCGCAGCACTTTACGTACGATCTTGTACACCGTACTCAGTGGTAAGTCCATTCGACGTGCAACAGCACTTACGCTGCACGCCCCTTATGAGGTTTGCATTTTTGCTTCCTATACGGCTACTGAAACAGCCTCCACGGTTGCCTCAGAGACGGGTTTCCTTCCTCGGCCAGGTGCTACCGATAACAAACCTGTGGTTTCGAACTTTGTCATCATCTTCTTCAAACTCTGCGGTGTCATTGGCCCCCGACGTACATGTATTCGTCGAATGGTACGATAATGTTGCAAAGCCTGCCGTACATTGCTATTGCATTCATAATAACATTTAACCAGAAACGCACGGTCTTGCATGGTAACAGGCATCGTCGAATAGTAACAAATGAGGCGTACTGACAACGAGGCTCCCTTTCTTATTTCTGAAAACCAGATGACTTGTAAAGCGCCTGTGCATAAACCACATTGTTAACCTGTGTTTTCGTGTCTAATTTCGTATACGAATATTGCATAGAGCGCCATTCCATGCTGGTGGTGACATTTTGAACTAATTTTTTTTTTTTGGTGGGTATGTCCTCTTGCATAATATTACCAAGTAATTTTGGTCCAGTAGTTTTTTTATGGCCATATCAAAATGGAACTTTAATTATAAAGACCTTGTATTTCGGGGCTCTGTTCAGGCCAGTACATTTCTTCCACCCCTCTCTATCGAACTATTTCAGCGCACATTTTACTTTGTGATAAGGAACACAGTGATGTTGACACAGGAGTGGTCCAATCTAAAGTGCTACTACAATGCTGCTGCCACATTCAATGCAGAATGGTACAAAATGTCAAGGGTAAGCTGCAGACTCTTGCTAATGGAACTAGCGGCTCCAAACTAAACCATGAAAATGAGTTTTATATCAGAACACGCCTCCTCCGAACTTCGCAGAGGCATTACGCAGTCAGCCATAAAAAATTTCCGGATATCCTCCAGATCAAACTTGACCTTCTGATTGCTGAAATGTGTACCGAGATCCGATGCACCATACATTGTTCCATGCTTCAGTTTCGGTGAGCTGCGTTCTAAAAATCGCAAAGCATTGATTGCAAAGGGTTGTTAGGGATCTATGGTAAAAAGTTACAGAGGGCCAGAAAAGGTGGGAAACCTCTTTCGTCACCATCGAGTGTTTGCACTCTGGTAGCCAAGCATCGCTGCTACCATGGCCCACTAGATTATAGAAGGTCTGTACATTCGATGCTTTTTAGCATCTAAAATGGGAGGCAAATAGGTTTCTTATTTTTGCCACAATGGCGCTAAAACTCGTCCCCATGCAATTGAAAATAATGCATTCTGAATAGGCGATATAGCTATTTAATTTAGCCTAAAATGCTTCTGTGTCTAATTATAGGTTGTAGTAATTTATTATTTTAGTTAAACTTTCTATAATAATTTTTACTCTTTTAATTTATTAATGTATGACGTTTCAGTGCACAGACGTTCTTTCTAGGTGGTGTATCTTCTTGCATGCGTTCCAGGAACAGGCGAGTTGACGCGGTGGTGACTCGATGCCTTGTCTTGGTGCAGCCATGCCTTGTTTACCTCTGTACCGTACAAACCGGGGATGTCACTAGTAAATATGGGGATTAGAACATTAGTCTGATACTACATGGTGTTGACTTTGCCCTTTGAGTCTGTGTATATTGTTGACTTGCCATTGTATCTGTATGCCGCCACGAGCGTCCTGCCTTACCATTTTCTGAAGTCCTTAGAACCCCTTGAGTTGTAAAAAATGGCTCAATTCTTGTTGCACTCGCTTAAATAAACATACGCCTCATCTAATGTGACCACGTATTTCCACTTTTCATCCGCCAGGTATCGTTCATACAGTTTATGGCAGTTGGTCCGTCACTTTGGAATATGGCGCAGCAACAACTTATGAACGCGCCCTTGTGTCGCTTCTCACGGTTGATAATTGTATTTATTGTGTACAACGAGTTCCTACCTTCTGTGAAATGGTCCGTTGTGTTAGTGGGTTACATCCGGTTACGAGAGCTTAGACTTTCCGGACGACTTCAGAGTACGGCTAGTGGATGCTCTCGGAATGGCCTTCTTTTAACATGATAATGTTTAAAGGCTGGACATCTATCTACAAAAAACGTGATGCGAAAAACGACACCAAAAAGTCTTACGGAAACAGTTTTCCATTGTTGATGCACGTTTAACCATTGTTGGCGCCGGCTTGAAGCACACGCCGGAACTGAAAAGACACGTGACCATTCTTGTCTGAGCAATAGTTTTTATTAGCACACAAGCAGAGGTACCCGGCGTACTGAGCACATCGGTTCGGGTTTGCGCGTGCTCTAAACGTTAATGAGATGGTGCGCGTGGAGGATGCAGAACGATTATTGAAAGGGCAGAACGGTCTCTAAATCAAAAGAATTTTATTATTCGTACGGAGCGTATTATTTATTACGATAACTTGAAAACGAATTAACTTTTTTACACTCTGTTTTCACCAAACCATTACTATGGGACAGAGCACGAACAAGTACGAACAAATTTTATTTGTTCAAATATATAAAGAATAACTTCACTCTCCATTTAACCTTTCAGTTCTTCAAGTTTATTTGTTCAAATTCTCTCTATACACTTGTTTACATAAATAGTAATTTACAATTTAGTTTTCATATTTATATATTTTTTCTAAAGTGTTTTAAAATGTTGGTTAATTCTATATAACCATGTATGATGCTATAACACGAAAATGTGCTCCATTTATCCGCTTTGGCGGTAAAATCATTCTTGTTTAAATCTTTACTACACAGATATTATGAAATATATTAATGTGTGGCAACAGATAGCGCAACTATACTTCGCTCTCTTACCTAACCATGTAATGGCCTACTGTTTTGTTTTTAGCGTTTTGAATGAAGACTAATGAATCCTAGTGTATTGGAATAAACTCATTTCCATTACAATAAATATATTTTATATTTCACAATTAAATTAATAATTTATTATTTTGAAACATTTAGATCTTTTGATGGTTTTTGAAGTCTTCAACTTATCTATAATTTACGCCCTGGTTACATAATTTCTATGTACATTTACTTTGAAGTGCTTAATTTATTCCTACAAATTCCTTCCTCTCTATAGTTAAGAATAACTTTCCGGCCAAAAAGAGCGTTACGCGTGAATAATTTTAATTTTTCGTCATGCAAAATACACTCTTTGTATTATTTTAGATACTGCAAAACGCGACGTGTTTTTTAGATACTGCAATTTTAGATACCGCAATTTTAGCTTACACGCGCCGTGTTTGTTGTCCCGCATTCGATTGTGACCACAGACGCGAGTAAGGAGAGGAACCTTCAGTATAGACACTGTGTTTACTCGACATTTCATACATCAGTTATTCTAAGCCCTTATTCAGTATTACCGATGTACATGATTCTGTAGACTCGTCCATTGATAAATAAATAAAAGGGTTATGTACTATATAAAATATTTATTTATTTGTTGCATCTAAAAACATTATCATGATTCAATGTTTCGGGTTGCAGATTCGAAACTAAGTCATTTTTTTACCCTCAGGAATGGCACCTCTTCTGGTTTTGTCAATGTTATTTAGTACACTTGATATCCCTTTCTTGGAAACTACAAAGCCTCGCTTCTTGCAGGCTTTCATAATTTCGAAAGAGCTGAATTTGATGTCGGAAATGGCTGTTAAGTAGCCCTCCCAATACCTGCCAATTTTCGGTGGCATAACTCAAATTTTTAGCTCATTGTTCAAATACTATTTTAATACCTGCCCTAACAATACTCCAAGTGATACTCACGTGAAATGAACGCGCGCGCCACATTTAAATATGCTAATTGTTACCATGGATCCCTAACAACCCTCTGTAAGCCGATGTGGGCCTCTGTACTCCGTTCCCGGCGAATGGCAGGTTTCCACACATTTAAAATAAAAGGTTATTATACTCTGTCCAACGAAAGTTAGAGTGGGCGTGTCCAGTTAAACTTCCTATTTCAATTGTTACACATTGTTGATTCTACTTTGGCAACAATGTCTAACAATTGAAATAGGAAGTTTAACTGGACACGCCCACTCCAACTTTCATTGGATAGAGTATAGAAATAAAATCCAAATAATTTGCAATATTTATTACTTCGTTTAATTCAGTGAGTACAAGTGAGTGAGGATACACACATTTCAAATACAGGATGCAAATAAATATATTACCAAATAAAAGTTTGCAGGATGCAAAATATACTGAATTAACTGTTGTAATACGGTGATCATGTGCCCACCTCTTATACTCTGTGCATGGTATCTATTGTTCTCCAAGTTTTGACTTTTTATATGGCCTCAAAGAGTGTGTAAATCTTCCCCGTGCTTCCTGTGTAAATTTGTCCCACCGCCGTGTTTGGTTACAACTAAGCCTCTAAGCTTTGTTCTTAAGATTAACAATCAACTCAATAGCTTAAAATAACCGCAAAGAACGGTCTAACAGGATATCCAATACTGTTACGATGATTTGTTACGATGATTTAATCGTACAAATCCTATAACTGCCAATACATTAGTGGGAAAATTTACTTATCAGAAGAAAAATTAGAAAAAGGTGTTTATTTCACTGTTTTCACACGCGACTGGCTCCAAACTGTTGTGATGGTACATGGCGGTGGTAACGTTTCTCCTGACTCAAAGACGGTGCGCTTCGGCCAACGGTAAGGCAACTATAGCGAATGCGTAAACCTACCCCTGTACCAAATCTGCACCGGTCTCCCCTACTGACTTTTTGCATAGATCACATTCTATAATACTACTACTTTGGAACTCACTAAGCTCTATTGAGTGACTCATATGCATTAATGTGAATCAGAAAGCAGCCCAGTAAGGCATGTTTTCATTTATATTAACGTAGACATCATAGACAAGTAAATTAGGTCACGTAGCATTATTTTGGAGGTGTGTTCGGAACCCTTTGATCATATAGTGTAAAAAATTCACTGTTTGTGGCACACCTTCCCTTCTAGAATGATTGGAAACATAATTACTACATCAAATAGCCTTTTAGGTAATCAAATTAAACGTTTTCTGGTCACTACACCATAAAGGATAACATAATGTCTAAAAATAACTGGATGGGAAAACAGGGCTTCGGCTATGTAAAGAAAATACGAAAACAACACTCCTTGTAAATCTGAATGTTTGATTGCTGTAAAATTTGAAAATGGCGTGATTTAAAGGATTTGTAAAGAGAGGCGATAATAGGTGCTTGGATAATAAATAGGTGCCCGAATAATAGGTGCTACTGCGAGTATATCAATACGGAAAAACTTATCAGCTTCTTCTGTAAAGAGCGGCCCGGGAAAAAAAAAGAACAAGCAAAGAGAAAGTTCCTGCTGTGAAAAGGCATGCGGGCAACATTCGCCAAAGCGGTAATAGACAATAGCGGAAACCAAGCAGACATATTTCTGCTTCTGAACCACTATCGCACAGTTTCAGGATTGGGATATAAGAGCAAAACTTTTTAACAAAACTTTAGGATTGGACGAATCCTATACAAACCTAAAAGTGCGCCTTGTCACAAAACACAAGTGCAGGAAATAATTTAGATGAAAAATAGGAAAGAAAATTCCGCAGCCTGGATTCGAACCATCATTAATTTCCTTTCCTATTTTTCATCATTAATTTGAACAGCTGAGGTTAGCGTATAATAAAACCCTCACTGAACATCTTATGATTTATTCTTTAATGAATTTACCGTTTAGGAAAGATAGTCCCGGCGTGCGAACTACGTAACTGCTCCAACCAAGCTCTAAGATCATGTAAAATAGCGATGAGCTTCCATGGCCGCAGTGGCGCAATTGGTTGGCGCGTTGGCGGTCTTAGCCAAAGGTTCCTGGTTCGAATCCAGGCTGCGGAATTTTCTTTCCTATTTTTCATCATTAATTTGAACAGCTGAGGTTGGCATACAATAAAACCCTCACTGAACATCTTATGATTTATTCTTTAAAGAATTTAGAAATATTGTGCAGGAAATGGAATGGCCTGCATAGAGTCCCGTTATAAACTTCACTGAACACCTACATTAGACACAGAGTAGCACGACCCTGGCAACAGTTAACGTTTTGAAATAAGAGGAGTGACAACTACGCTGAACTTATTGAAAATATGCTATCATCATACCAAAAGTTGTGTCGTAACATTTCCTTGAAAATCCACTTTTTACTTTCTCACTTGGACTTCTTTCCGGACAACTGTGGGGCTTTTTGCGATGAACATGGGGAGCGCTTCCATCAATACATGGAAAAACGACATCAGGGTAAGTGGAACGTTTCAATGTTGGTGGATTATTTATTGTTGGACTGTTTGTCGAGTTGTTACAGAAGCAGAATACAAGAGGGCAGCGAAAAAACCACGTCGCAATTTCTGCTAATGAATAGAAGAACCGTATGATTTCTGTTGATTTTTGCAAAAGACTTGTAATTTGTTTTTCTAATAAACGGAAACTAATTTTAAAATATAATTATTATTTTTGTATTCAGCATGTGAAAATGAATAAAAAAAGCTACTTTACCTGAAGAATACTTTTTTACAGTCAAATTTTGTAGAACGACACGCTTATTATTATTAGGGGGAACTTTTTCATTACGCTATATTAGATCGTACTTGAGAGCAGAACTTCAAAAAAAATTATTGGGTTGTTCAAAAATTTAATATACTCAACGAATTACAATATAGTGCGCTTAAAGAACGCTATTTTCAATATACACTAGGTTTCCATTCTGGTGTCTACAGCTCTCACTTTGATGCTGTCTGGTAAGATTTGTATGATGTGGTGTTTTTTCGAGCTCTTATCAAAGATTATACGATCAATTTCGTCGTATGCAGTCAAGAAATCGCCAAAGTAAACGAACCAGTAACAGAAAAGCGACCAGAGTTGAAAAATCGGAAATTGGAAAAGTGAAAAATTGGAAAGCCTTCCATTAAGACCACGCGCGATCACACACAAATTTGATGATACACGGAAAATTATTGGAGTTTGGTTGGAATGTGTTGCCTCATCCACCATATTCGTTAGACCTTGCTCCATCAGATTTCCACTTGTTTAGGTTCTTCCGTCTTGATTGGAAAAGCGTTCCCTTAAGATGACGCTATCGAAAGACACGTTGATCATTTCATGGTTGATTCCGAAAGAAAGTTTTTCGAGTTTCTTATTATGAAATTCCAGAAAGATTATCGAAGATTAAGGGCAGTATCATTGATTAATGTGTATTTTTTGAATCGTATAAACGGTCTCAAAAATCACTGAGAAAACGCAATGACTTTTTCAACAACCCAACATAATCCTAGTATTTGACTTACATCATTAAGTTTTAACTTTCTATGAGACTTTATCCTTAGCTTCCTTTTTTTCTTTTTATTTCTAAATTCACTCCCAAAAATGTTGTTCCACAGGATAACTACCGGAAATACCGTAGTAAAAAAATTTTTTCTAGGTCCGAGTTGTTCTGATGGGATTAAATAAAATCTTTTTCTACTAAGCTAAGGGATGTGGAGTGTTTTTTGGGGTAAATTGCCCAACATTTTGAAAACTGATCTGAATATTATTGAACATGGAGGTTTCTAAGATTAAATAAGGTTTCGAACTTGTTACCTTTTTCAGTGGAAGATGTTTATAACAATTTTTTTTTTAAAAAAAGCGTGGTTTTTAATAAGGAAAGATTAAATTCGGTAATCGATTAATAAGTCGGCTACATATTAGTTAAATTAAATTTTGGTTGTTTGGTTTATTTATTTGCACAAGATGGACAGTCTTTATTAAAGCCTAAATTTTAATTCATTTCTTTAGAACTTGGCAGTAGTGTTTCAATGTAACGGTTTAAGGTTCGCAGAAAACCGGTTCGTTTTAAAAGTAATAAAAAATTCAAGTGAAAAAGACAGAGGGGTAAAGGGGAGGAGGGGAAAAAAGGCAAGATCAGATATGCATGAAACACATTTTGTGCATTTATAGCGCAGTTCGATATTATGTAAATGTTATAAATACGCCCTTCTATTTTTCACTGTGGCGATCGCGACAACCAATGACGTCGCAGCATCGCGGCCATTCATTCAAAGCTAAGAGGGCATTGATTTATTTAAAACCCAAGCTCATCATTTATTCACTGGCCAATATATGAAACGGGGCCTGGCAAAGGCGAGCGCTCGCAATCGCCCCTGCTCCAATGACCCGCCTCCAGGGAGTCGACAATACAAGCGAACGGCGGACTTACTATGGAAATGAAGGCAAACTTTAGAATGACATTCTCCAATTTATCTAGCGGCTCATGAAATTGCTCATGGATTTTCGCTCAATCCCCCTCATAAATAAGCACGCCATGATATCGGCTGCTCGCGATTTTATTTAAATTTTCGGATTACAATTCTAAATGGAATATTAAAGGAGTAAAACTAGACAGTCCTTGTAATTTGTAAAAGCGAACGGGCATTGAACAGGCTTAAATACTGAAAGATATAGAAAACTAACTATTAAAATATTGATTCAAAAGATAACCTATTTTCAGGCTATTATTTAATGTGGGATGAAAATTACATGCAGGCACATGCAAACTTTCTAAAACACCATTTACAGTCACTATAATCATTTGTATTATTCTAAAGAATTTTATATATTAGAAGGCATGGGCTAAACATTTTTTTAAGGTTAGAGGGCAATTCAACGATATTTCTTTTTCTCTTTTTTAGCATTACATTATACTTTACCATATATGTAACATATTATTTGAAAATTTTAATTTTGATTCAATATTTCTTTATTAAAGAAGTCTTTTAAGTGAAAAATAGCCAATTCTGACGTCACCGTCATGCCCATTCCTCTCCGTTACAATTTGGTTTGAGGAAAACAACTCAGAAGGCAAATAATAGCATTCGATACTGCTAGCAGCTCGCTATAATACATCAGTTGTTCAAGGTGCCTCCTTATTTAATATCACAGCCTCAGGCATCACAGTGTAACAAATAAATTCTTTTTATTACTTTACACACTTTTATTGAACTTCATTTGTTTGTATGTTTGTGCGCAAATTTTGTAATTAATATTTTGCCCACTTCCTGACTACCTACAGCTCTGCAACTTTCCCTAACGGCGTCTTATCGATGACAATGCACGTTTCATTCGTTAGTTTCACAAGTCTTTCATTTATTCGTAAGTAATTTTATATTTAAGTTTAATATTATACAGTGCAATCATGACGTAACGATTGCCTGTATTGTGTTTATTGTTATCGTTGTTAATTGTCATGTGAATACAAAAATCTGAACCCCCCTTTTATTTTTTGAACCGAAGCAGATATGTCAATTTTGATGAATCCAATGAATAGGAAGTTGTGGGTGGCCTGTCCCAAGGTGCACTTTTCATCATCCCAAATATGCAAATTAGGACACATTCAAAATTTATCTCAAAAACCGTAAGGGATAGAGAAAAAAACCCAATTGCAAACTTGTTCAGCAGGTTGTTTAACGATTTTCAGGCGTTATGGCATCCGAATAAATTGAAATTCAAACTCGCTCAAGACGGTAGAAAAGAGAGTATCGATCACTCTGATCAAGTTCACGCTTTGCAATGTATTAGTGTATCATTTCTAATTAGTAAATAAATGATTTACCAAATTTTTAAAACTTATTTATTAACATATTCAAGAGGGAAAAGTCGCGAAAACTCGTGTCGGCGAAGAGCAGCTAAGAGTCATTTCTGATTTGAATTGGCTGAGATCAATTCAGAATGCATAGCGAAATGCATTGCACATGATTGGATAGATCTGAAAAAGACGAATAAAAAGTTGACTATGATCAAAAAAGTTGATGAAAAAATTTCGAATCTGCGGTCCGAAGCATTGAATATGAATAAATAAATTTTTGATACAGTACATAAACTTTTATTTATTTATCAATGGACGAGTCTACATAATCATGTACATCGGTAATACTGAATAAGGGCTTAAAATGAATGAAGTATAAAATATAAGCAGGAGTATAGAGTCTCTCGATATGTCGAGTAAACACAGCGTCTGTGCTTAATGTGCATCTCCTTACTCGCATCAATGCTCACAATCGAATGTGCGGCCACAAACACGGCAGGTGCAAGCTTTTCGTTGTATCTAAAATCATCATACGAGTGTATTTTGTATGAAAAAAAAATAAAATTATTGCATCATCCGTAACGCACATTTTTTAAGTATAGAGAGGAAGGAAGGAATCTGTAGAAATAAATTAAGCACTTTAAAGCACATAGAAATTCAACAAGCGCATCTGTCTATATATATATAAAGAAGGATGTTTGTGGGTTTGTTTCTTATACAAATCTACAGTTTTATTCCGATCTTGATGAAATTTTGCATACTTGACCTTCGAAGCATGAGGAAGGTCACTGTCTATCTCAGATTTCGAAAAAAAGTAATAATTATTGATAAAAAATCGATATTCATGGTTATGACAAGGCATATTAATGAGAAATATCTCATGACCAACAATGCAAGGCAAAGTTAGTGCAATATAGATAAGTTTCAATTTGTAACAATGCATAGAATTCCTGTTATTCAGGCTTTTTTTAGAAAAGAGAGTTCTTAGTACTTAACAATTTCTTGAAAATCTTTAAAAATCAGCAGTAACTGGAGATACTGGAGAATTAGCAGACTGTTGAGAAAGAGTGGAAGGACGACAGAGGAAGCACTCTTTTAGCTCCGTGCTGTATTGAGCAAATGGTAAGCAAGTAAATAGAAGAATCGGCGACCGCTAGACTACATAAAGTGAAGAATGGCGAAGTTTTGCTGCAAGACATCGAGAGAAGAGTGGGAACTGCAACAACATCAGGTGTACATCTAAACTAAGATTACGTAAGTAAGAAATTATTTAGACTAACAGTGGCATCCTTGGAGAGGTCCATACATTGTGAGATTTTAAAAAAAAATTTTTCGAATTTTCATTAAGAATTTTTACTGTATTAATTCTAAGCGTTTTCATGTGTTTATTTTTAAGATATTGCAAAATTTAATCCCCCCAAAAAAGTCCGAGCCATGCTGGGGTTATCACCTAGCTTATTTGGTAGAACATCAGATCCAAACATTTCATAAAAATACATTTTGTCTATATTCTCTGGGAATGTGTATATTTTGGAAACTGAGATGTGGATAATGCGATGACTGAACGTTCGTTTCCAAGAATTATTGATAATGAGCATAAAGTGAAGATGCAGTGACAGAACATTATTAAGGCAGCGTCTATTGATTAGGCATAGGAGTCAGGCGTGTCTCCCTTGACCTCCCTATCAAACGTCCAGACGAATGGTAAAAAATTATGTGTCTGGAAAGGAAAGAGAAAGAACGAGTATTGGTCAGAGAGAAAACAGAAAACAGAATTGTACCAGTTGTTGCTGGTTGTGGAAGAGCCCTGACACGGCGTCCATGTCCCAGAGGTTCTCGATGGGCGACAGATCTGGTGATCGTGCTGGCCATGGTAGAATGTTGGGTTGCAGCGGTAGAGTCGAGCGTTATCCTGTTGGAACAGCCCCCCCTGGCATACCAGCCATGAATGGCAGCACGATGGGTTCAACAACCATCCAAATGTAAACATTTGTCGTCATGGTGACTGGGATAACCACCAGGGGGTCCTGCTGTCGTAGGAAATCCCTCCCCATACCGTAACGCCAGGGGTGGGGGCCAGTATGCCGACGACGGATACAGCTCAGTAACAGGACTTCTCCACTCCTCCTCCTGACCCTTGTGCGACCATCCCTCTGACTCAGACAGAAACGACTTTCATCCGTGAACAGACCTCCATTCTGCCCTCCAAGTCGCTCTGGCTTGACATCACTGAAGATGTGCCGCACGGTGTTGAGGGGTAAGAGGGCAAACATGCCACAGGGCGCCTGGAGTGGAGGTTCCTGGCCAGGAGACGGTTCCGAATTGTGCGTGGAGTGACGTTGAGTGCCACAGCAGTCCGAATGTCCGCTGCAGATGCTATCCGATTTGCCACAGCCATCCTACAGATGCGCCGGTCAACCCTGTCTCCAGTGGCCGGGGGTCATCCAGATCCTGATCTCCTGGTAATCCTGCCTTCCCTGGACCATTGCTGCCAACAGTTGTACACAGTGGCAACGTCTCGACCCATGCGTTCTGCAATAGCACGGAACGAAAGTCCACCCTCTCGTAGGCCCATTACACGTCCTCGTTCGAATTGGATTAGCTGCCCATATTCACGTCGCAGTCGCCTTCGAGGTATTGTCACCTCGGTTTTGGCAGAGATCGGAGAATGTGAATGAGGTGACAATGAAGGTAAAAGGAGATTCTCCGCATTTAATGTCGTCAGAACAACGACCCAATGGGAAGGAGACAGAAGAAATGGAGAGAGAGAAGGTGAAGAGAAAGCCGACCCCTTGGAAAGGAATGAGAGTAGGTCGGAAGAGGAGAGATCGGGTCGTTCCCTCATTGGAGGAAAAGAAAAGAGAGGTTTTCGTCGGGAGGAATTTGGAAAGGAAAGGAGAGAAGGAAAATGACTTGAACGTGAGTAGATGGAACCGCTCTTGGACGGCGAAAAAGAGAGAACCCGATGTGAAGGTGGATGGTAGTGATAGGCCGAAAGGACGCACCAAACCCGAAACGAAGAGTCGAAAGGAGGCCTGGAACAGCAGATGGAAGTTAAGGAGAATTCCAGAAAGGAGAGGAAAAGCTGGCCAAGCCGGTAAGATTAGAGATAAGTGCTCTTCATTGGCAACGTGCGGGACCATTCACGTAAAGACCGGAGTCAGAGACGGAGTTGGCCATCACACACGTATGTTTTATCGCAGTGAGCAAGATAAACTTAAATCCACCTCCGAATGGTTCGTTGGTAAAGACTCTCGACCACGAGTTTCGATATTGCCTGGAATCCTTGCGGAAATAAAGTGCTCAGACAAGAGCGACCGGAAATCTCACTCACTAATCAGCGAATCATTTGCCCAGGAAAAGGTGAAAGCTAATTCAGGAACTAAGGAATTGGAAAACATTCCGCAAGCCAAATTGGATAATTTCGTATTGACCGACATTGGAAACGGCGCCATTCAACAAGGGACCCCTAGCCCAGCTGCGAATGGAGTTGAAGACGCCGACGGCGATAACCAGTCGAATACGAACCAGTGGCAGTTGCAAACTTCCGTCTCTTCCGAGAAGAAGTTAGCGATTGCGACCTTCAGTGCCTACCAGAGACTGTTAAGATAATGAGACTGGACAATTTTCACTTTACCCATACTAAAATCTGTAACCGTTTTTATTGGTGGCTCCATCTGGAAAATGTTGCTCAAACTTAAGGGGTTGTTATTATATGACGTATAACAGCTATTATTAAGTGACGTGTACCTTTTCCAGTTGCTTCCATCCACTTCGTTTATTTTACTGCATCTTTATATTCTGTATATTTATTAATTTTATTTATTTATATATTTTTATACAATTAATGGTGAAAAGGAACTTTCTTTTTTTGGATTTCCATTATAGGAAGAAAGGTGAGTGAGAATTAATTTTTTTAAAATCACATAAACAAAGAATGAGTACAAATTCCAGAGATTCGTTTCCTAATGTTCTCGGATGATGTCTAATTCATGCTCTGAATTTATTTGCGTTATTTATATAGCATATTTCTCTTTATCATTTGCATTAATGTCTATATGGCCATTTTTTACCTATATTCACCATCACAAGACTTACGTGATTTTTTTCCGCGTGAAATTCTCAAACAATTAATTTCTAAAGAATATGTTAAATCATTTACTTATTACGTAGAGATCACACGCTAATAAAATTAGAGCATGAATGCGACAGGACTGGCCAATATCATCTGAGAAAATTAGGGAAGGCTACTCAATCTGTGCTTATGTTATTTAAAAAATTTAATTCTCACTGACCTGTCTTCCTCTAATGGATATCCAAAAAAAGAAAGTTCCTTTTCACCATAACGATTGTTACAATATTTTGCCGCACAAAATTTACTACCCTTTTAGGATTGTTTAGAGTAGAGGAGAGCAAACTAAGCACATATCAAGATAGTGGCGAGAATGCTGTCGGCCATCTCTCATTTTCAGGCAGCGTTTAAATCAGAGACAGTCGAAGAAACAGTCTCTGGTTTAAATCGAAACAAAACTGTAAATTCGAAACTTAAAAGCGCCACCTGGATAATGTTGTCTAAGCTCTAAAACAGGAAGTGGTTACACAAAAAATGATGAATTGGGCAGTCTCCTTCTTCGACTGTCTCTGGTGCCTACCCGGGTGGCCAAAGCGGGTAGGTGTCGGGAGTTCGCTTCCGACCTGCGAAAGCTGTGGGCTAAGTTCATGTTGCCTCGTTAGAGGTGTTTTTCAAGTTTTTATGTTGGGTGTAGCATAATGCCACCTGTAAGATCTTTTTAGATCTTAACTCCGTAGAGGGCAATACCATCTGCCCATCTGCTTCAAAAGCAGAAGAAGGAGCCTTTAAGCAATATATGCGTGCCTTTAGCGTCTCGTAGTATTGACAGGGCCCTAGTCGTGCTACCGCGCTTGGTAGGCCGCGTTGCTGCTTTTGGTAGTGAATTTTCAGACTCTTAAGTTCTCTTTTATATTGTGTGGATGTGTATGGCTTCTGTGACTTTATTAGGATAATTTGCTAGTTATTAATCTTTGTTTGATTTTTTCTCCCTTCCACTAGCAACCTTCCACGATAGCCTTTGGGAAAAGGTGGCTTACCGCGCTATCCCCGCCGACACACCCGAAACAGGAAAGCAGGTCGTTCAGTCTCAGCCTAGCCCGGCCGTGCTTTACGTCGAGGACCAAGAAACCGAGCCAGCCTTGGATTAAGGCATAAGGAAGGAGTTTATTTCGGATTCAACGCTTAAGACGCCCCACGGGACAGGATCCACATCAGCACCTTAACTCGGACATTTATGAAATAGTTACTTCAGCTTAAGAAGATACTTTGTGTAATTTTGGACAAAATTATTCCAGATCCTTTGTACGGATTTACGATATTGAATAAGCCAGTGGCTGAATTCAACAAATTTGTAAAACCATTAATTTCGTTATGCCTGACATCAGTTGGGCATAACTCTTTATCAATGATTAAAATTGATTATTTTTTTATCAATTGTGTGTCTACCGCCTTCCCCTCCTGTTCACTAAAGTTTTATCACTATGCTAGCTTTTAGTTGTGACAGGTATGTTTTACTGTACTCTACAGTATCACACGTCCACAAGTCTGAAGTGACACAGACGCGCGTCTGATCTCCTTTATATCTGTCATTGGAATGTCTCATTTGCATGTACAGGGTGGCGCTGGTGACGCCCCCTATAACTTATAACCTTGAAACTTGATCAATTGAATAAACACCATAGCTGAATATACTGTCAATTTCATTCATCTAGCACAAGTCCTTCGTGGTGTTGGGATTTTTTTTTCCGCCAGTGTAAATAAGATGAAGACTTCAAAAAGCATCAAAAGATCTAAATGTTTGAAAATAATAAATTATGAATTAAATTGTAAGTGATAAAATATATTTATTGTAATGGAGAAGAGTTTATTCTAATACACTAGAATTCTTTCATCTTCATTCAAAACACTGAAAGCAAAACGTTAGGTCATTACACGAATTAAGCAGATAAGACATCGAAGTATAATAGCGCTATCTGTTAACACACATACAAAATATTTCATATCTCTGTAGGAATGATTTAAATAAAAATTGTTGCTCAGACAACAATGGTCAGGTGACTTTTCAGTTTTGGCTACGGTCTATAGATATTCATGGTCATCGAGCTCCATTGTTAAAATGAAGCTAAAGTTTCTAGCTCCCGGTAGGGCGGGAACTCTATTGAAAAGTGGCGCTGCATGTACAATCGGCCCAACTGCGGCTGCAGCGCCACCCTATCGCCAGATAGAAACTTTACTTTCATTTTCAGTTTCAATGAAAAACTCTATCGCAGATCACGGTCGGCCTTAGTGCGATCTATGCGGCACCTGGCGAGATCTGTTTTCCTTAGCTTCTCGAAACAATTGAAATGGCAGAAGCTCGATGACCATGAATATCTATAGACCGTGGTTCTGGCGTGTGCTTCAAGCCGGCGCCAACAATGCTTAAACGTGCAACAACAATGCAAAACTGTTTCCGTAATGCTTTTAGCTGACGTTTTTTGCATCAGGTTTTATAGAATGATGTCCAGCCTTAAAACATTATCATTTTAAAATTACTTGGAAATCAAACCTCGGAAGATCTGGAAAAGTCGCCTTAAAGAGGCGTGCGGGTTAAAATCGCTAAATGGAAAACGAGTGCGAGTTTCAGAAAGTCGCTGAAAGATCGCAGAAATTACGAAGACGCTGAAAAGTCGCCTAAAAGACGTTAAAGGGAAAATAGGATTTATACTACATGCATTGATCCAAAAGTCAGTTCACCCAAAGATACACAGGGTGAGGCATTTACCTTGAGACAACTGAATATATCGGAAACTAAGCATTGTACGAAAAAATGTCCAAAATCAAAAGTGAATTATTTCGCGTGGGAAATTCATTAGTTAAAAAATTACCCCCCCCCCCCTTGTGAGGGG
>JAHWFO010115002.1:2067797-2077923 GCA_023313115.1 Rhysida immarginata
GGGGGGGGGGGAGGGGGTAACTTTGAAATCTTAAATAGAAACCCCTATTTTAATGGTATATTCAGATTATACACAATATTCGAGAAATGTTTTATTCTTGGTGTTTTTTCAATTGATCCAACCGTTTAGGAGATAGAGGCCCTGAAAGTGTGGAACTTTTAAAGCGTTGAACCCACTTTTATCGATGAAGACAAAGAGATAGAGAGTGGGTCTTATAGACATTCCTATTCTATTTTTAATGGTATTTTAATACACACGCATAGACTCTGTCTCCCTAGGAGTGCTGCCCCCAAAAGTTTACTTGTGCACTAAAAAATTTTGAATTTTTGAAATTCTGACTTCGGATTCTTAAAGATCATTAAAAAGTAGAATAGGAATGTCTGTAAATTGGGTTCAAAATAAACTTTAAAAGTTCCACACTTTCAATGGGTTTATCTCCTAATGGTTAGATCAATTGAAAAAATTAGTTAAGGCATCGTTATCCAACGATAAAAGGGTTTTAGCATCAAAATGTTACGAGCATTAGCGGTTCGTGACTATAATAAGTGGAGGGGCACAAATACAAAATTTCAGGTTCTTAGGCCTTTTCGTACAAAAGTTATAGCTTGATTTGTATTTGGAGCCTCGCGGCCCCTGCCGAGGCCTCAGAGGACTATATCAATTTCTGTGTGTAATAGCTAAAATTTTAAGCAACACATTATAAATACCGGGTGGGCAAGAAATAACGTGAGGTGTTTAGAGCTCGCTAGCGGGAATTCTATTAGGCCAAATGCAGTACATTTTGGTGTATATACTTAGGAAACCACGTCAAAGAGTCGCTGAAGAAGCTTCTTCCGAAGATGAAGGACCATCCCAATCCTCTGGTTGCAGGTATTCTTGAGCATCCGCTCACCTTTAGAAGCCTCCTTAGACATCGCAGGCCTCGTCACATACTGGACGTTTCGATTTCTGCAAAAAAAAAAAAAAAAATAGTGCCAAAAGTCGCCATAGGGGGCGCTTATTTCAAGAAAACAATGAATACCTAATTGTCAAATAAACAAATACCGTACAAACCAACTTTAGTAACAACAATAAACAATGTTTTATTTTTAATTACAAATGTGTTTCAATATAACCACCAGTGTGCTGTTCCAATAGCTGCATACGGTACACGACATTTTCTACGGCAGCTCACAGCATTTCTGCATTAATTAGTCTGATATGTAACGTTATTTGATCCTTTAAGGTTGAGAGGTCAGGAACATGTGCTTGATACACAAGGCTTTTCAAATATCCCTATAACCAAAAATCACAAGGGTTGAGATCAGGCGACCTGGGTGGCCATACCATGGGAAATGCACGACTAATTATTCTGTTGTCTGAAAAACATTCTCGCAAGATCTGCTGCACCTGACGTCCGATGTGCGGTGGCGCACCATCCTGCATAAAAATAGTAGAATCCAGACAACCCTTTTCCTGCAATCGTGGTATCACAAAATTCTCAAGCATATCGGCATACCTGGCAGAATTGACGGAACAAGTCACCGGTCCACGGGGACGGATTTCTTCAAAAAAGTACGGGCCGATGATGAAAGACCACGTTATGAAAAACGGGTAATTGCGTAATTTGATTAAAAACTTATTTTCTTCGTGCGACGCATATCATTTAGCTACACTTGAATTATAGTGAAACCAAAATGATTAATAAGGTATGCCCGCATTCCGCAAGGCCATAGACCACACACTTGGTTGTATTTGTGAATGTCCCGGCGACTTAACTCCGTAAATGCTTTTTTTATTAAAACGGCTTTACAGCCCACGGTAATGGACGCACTTACTATTGCAAAGCCCTGGTCGGCGACTGAAGCTCTCGGTGCACGGGGAAGAAAGCCGAACACTGTCGATAGACACCTTTCGCAATGTTGACTCCTACGTTTTGCGTCGGCCCAAACCTCCGCCCGTTTAGCTTCTCCGCGCGGCAAGGCATTGATTAACGAAGCTAACGCCGGCTCCGAAGTCGTCTCCGTCGCAGCGGCTTGAGGACTCGCCTTCCCCTTCAGCGTGCCGATAACGTAGCAATCCCGATGGCTTCCATCAGTCTTAGCCGGGAGCTTCCTTTGCTTCAAACCTCCATCGGTCGTAACGTTATTCTCTCTGTCACTCTTTTTCTTCTCTCTCTCCGAGCCCGCACTCGCGAGACTCGCTCTTCTCTGATTGGCTCCTGCGTCTTGATGTTCAGTATGACGCTGCGACGTCGACTCCGTTTTCGCCCCGAATTGTAAATTATTCTAGAGCGAAAACGATCATCTCTGTCACCGGAATTATTGATATTATTAAAATTCGTGACAGTATTATTTCTTGTATGGTCTTTGCCCAGGACATTCTTTTTTAGCTTGCTACGATGTAGCTGATTTCTGCAGGATCAATTTCTTCAAAGTTCAATTCGGTGTTTCATAAAACTTCACAAAACTTTCTTTCACTCGTTGAGTCATAAGCTGTGGTCAGGATCATTGATCACAGGCGTAATAACTGCTCCTCAAGCCAATCTGGGCATTATCCAAATCGCTAAGTACGTCATCTCTATCAGAGGTCTGAAGTGGTGGTATTGTTCCTGTTCCGCGAGCATGAGCCATGTTCCAAATATAATTATCGCGAGCTCTCAAACTTTTAACTTTTTTACGCCATCGATCATTGCGAAGAAATGTTGTCCTTCCGTGGACTCGTCGCGTTATCCTGTTGTATTTGGTGTTGAGGCAGGGTTTACGGTAACGTTGCCATAGCATTTGTATAATTAGTTTTTAATAGCAGAATGAGGTCGTGTTAATTAGAAGATTCATTCTGTGAGGCAAAAAAGCTAGCATCGATGAATCTCTGCTAAGTTTGGTTACTACTTGCAATAATGGTCGAAGTCATTCGTATAGCCTACATCGTCGAGAGGATTGATATCCACTAGGAGTCTTTTGAAGAGTTTCAAGTTTTGTTAAAGGAGTCTTTTGATTTCTGTCTTGAAGCTGATGCCGACATTATTGAAGTTAAGGATCATAGGTTTATGGTTAAAGAAAAAGTCGTCAGTCGTGAAGATATGGTAAAGCTTCTCCTCTTAATAGTGAAATGTCCAGTTGGTTAGTGATCACAGAAATGGGATTATCTTTTGGATTCCGTAAAGCACCGTCTGAAGTACATTAAGAGAATGGTATGTTTAAGGGAGGCCCGTGTAATTTGGACCCCCTAAGGAAAAAGGGCTGTAACTTCTATTCAAAATGATGGAGCTCCAATTTTCAAACGTAGGTATATAGTGGACATTTCGGGCTATCTTTTGGTGCACTATTTTTATGGAATACTATAATGATATCAGTTTCATATGAAATTTAAAATTTTTGCATTCGGTCCGAATTGCACAACGGGTAGCGTAAATTGAACCAGGTGGTCCAATTACAACAATAGGTCGAGTAATAGCAAAAATTTGTTTAAATTATGTGTTTATTAGTGCACTGTGAAAAATACAAATAATCAGCAACCCTATGGAATGTATTCGATGGGATGAGCTTCTATCTTAATTAAATAACGTGTGGGTTAAACTTATACAGGGCAATTCAAAATTCAATGTACAAAATTTTAGGGGAGGTAGTATGGGTGCAGAACCCGAGTTATTAACTTGTTGATCTTGGTGGCGGCATTTTTATTTCTGTTCATATCTCAGTTAGCGTTCAAATTCGGACCCATGGTCATATGAACTTTTTTGCTTAGAATCACCCATATTACCTCCCCTAAAAGTAAGTACATTTAATTTTGAATCATCCTGTATAAAGTCAAAAATAAAAAGTTAAAAAGTTGAATATGTCAAAAAAATGTCATAATGTTCGGCGTGTAAATCGACCCTGGTCTAAATAACACAAAGTACAGAAGGTCCAAATTAGACAACACGCCAACAATTCTCAAATCATAAATGGCGACCAACCTTCAAATCCAACTAAAACCATGCCTATTAACAAGTACATAGACCCCTTTTCTTTAACCCATCCCTGATACATACGGGCACTGACACTTATAGTTACATACACGATTACTATCTTACTTCAAAGTAACATGAGACCGTACCAAAACAGAAAATTTGATATATTTTCACCAATAACTCAAGCAATACAACCCGTGTTTTTCATACACTTCTAGGTAAGTGCTGTGATCATTTTTCAATCAGGAGAGTGGCGCCATCTAACATGCAATTGTGCAAAATAAGGCTGGTTCGATTTACACGACGATCCAAATTACACAGGTCCCCCTTACATCACTAAGCTCGGGTATCTTAGCTATATATTTGTATATAATATATAGATTGATTATGTGTATAAGTAGTCTGTCTACACGAGAATTTTGCAAGCTTATATGATGTGCGGGACGGTTTCGTTCAACATATGGCATTTCCTGCACGTTCCATCGATCGAATCCTTAATAATCTGTTGCTTTTAACATTAATGTGTTAAAAATTTATTTTCTATGAGAATCGGCACGAGAACTACTATAAAAGCTGTCGAAACTCGGAATATTTTTTATATTAAAAACTTTAATATTTATTCAAATTTCTGAATTTATTTTTTTGAAAGTTTTAAGCCTGTTTAGTAAACATTTTTGTGAAATTCTAATTTGGATCTGGCAATCATGGTGAGGAAGTGTAAGGTGAATATACTTTCTTTATTACTAACAATCCGACATCATAATGCAAATTTATATTTTCCTATTAAAATATCTTCTAATTAAACAGGTGTTCAATACTTTGTTGACTTCTGAAAAAAAAAATTCTGAAGATCTAAGAAACATCTTTCCAGTTGGTATTATTATTATTGTAAAGCTACTATTGATTTTATTTTTTCGTGTAATTATAATTAATAATATTATTTATATAAATAATAAAACGTGAATAAATGACTGGTCCGAAGTAGGAGTCCCAAAGTTAAAGGCTTTCTCTTCCCGGTACGAGTCGAGTTAAGTCCCTACCATCTGATTCCCGGTGCTTGGAGCTCAAGCTTTAATAATTAATATCTTCATAACGGAGCCGAACACAGTTTTGAATTTTTTATACAGGGTGATTCTGAAAAAGTGTACAACTGTAAGCAATGACAGAGGTGACCAGAATGAACATATTCTTTTAATACAATGTGGATCCGAATTTGAACGCTAACTGAGATATGAACAGAAATAAAAATGCCGTCACCAAGATCAACAAGTTATTATCTCAGGTTGTGCAACGCCTAGAATAATGTATTTTGAAGGAATAATAGGGTACATAAAACTCTGTATACCGTTAAAGTTTGATAGAATTCCAACGAGTAGTTTCGGAGTTACGCACTCAACACCGTAACATGTGCTGGTTAGTACTCGCATGTGAGCACTGTTACGATTTTGAATGCATAACTCGGAAACTACTCGTTGGAATATGATCAAATGACCAGTAAATTATATATATGTGACACACCGGCTCCGATAATTAAGACTATATGAAGAGAGGCGTATCTCGTTGACAATACGCGTAGGGTAATTATGCCTGTCTAGGGTCCAATATATATTTATAGGGGTAGTCAATAATAATAAATAATTGGTGGCTTTATATATAAACACACATAATGAACTGAAATATAGTTGATAGACAGTGGGAATACGTAATAAAAGAAAACGTTGAGAGACAGGAGAAAATTTAGGGATATTTAAAAGAGTACGAAGAAACCATTCTTGTAATTTAAGAACGTTAATTAAGTTAAAAGAAGTGGCAGAACCCCAGAATATTACACCGAAACAAAGAGCGGAGTGTATCCAGGAGTTGTAAAGTAGCCATAGAATGTTCAGAGGAAGATAGTGTAATCTGGATATTATACCTTGCTTTTTATTAAGTTTTAGTAGAAGAGTTTCAGTATGTGCGTCCCAAGATAAATCTGATGACAAAATAAGGCCAAGATATTTAGAACTTGTGATAGTAGAAATAATATGATTATCATAATAAATTAATGGTGACAAAGGTATATTTCGCGTATTGCGCTGGAAGAAAAACATTAACTTAGCATCTTATCTGTATTAACTTCTGAAAATTCCAGAGTTTTAATTTATCCATAACGTCGTTGAGTGCGAGTAATAATTGGGAAATATTAGGGTTAGAGAAAAGTCGTAGCCCATGTGAAAGACAGGCCCTGGCGCGGAAAAGTCACCTGACCACCTTAGTCCGAGTAACAATGTAACTTTCATTGTTTCCAACAAGCGAAGATTTGCTGATTATTAAAATCCAAGATGGAAACACTGAAGGTTACATTATTTTCGGACTAAATGATCAGGTGACTTTTCCGCGCCAGGGCCTGTCTTTCTCGTGGGCTACGGAGAAAAGTAAGGTGACGTCATCAGCGTATAAAATAGTTCTAATAGGGGTAAAAATCAATGGCAAATCGTTGATAAACATATTAAAAAGTAGAGGTGCGGGAATCGATCCCTGTGGCACACCGTAATTTCTGATTAAAGTTGTCGACGATTTACCCAAATGAGTCTAATATTAACTTCTGTTTGTTAATAGACTTCTGTTTGCTAATAGACTAGAAAGCCACAAAAGGGGCGGGCCTCGGATGTTATAAAAGGAGCAGAATGCATGGGTTCAGTAATGAAGAATTGGTCGATATGCATTACGTTTATGGGGCCATGGATAGAAATATTATATTAATGTTTTTGCTTGTCTGTTTTTTCCGTGTCGGTCACGTTGCTGTAGCACCCTACGGTTTGATTATCGGACACAACTTCCTATGTAAAACTTGTTCGTCATAGTCTGACAGACCGGCACGTAAAGTTTGTAAACGACCTTTTGGGACACCCTGTGTACATAGTCCAAATACTAATTACGACTTGAGACTTTTAAAATGGAGAATTTTCAAATCATTCATTCATTAATTCATGTTTTTTAAATTGGTGTTTAACTCGGTGTTTTTTATATGGCGCAGTTTATTGGTTTTAAATGAAAATGGGGATTTTTTAGACCTAATATAATTATTTAGTATTATCAATTGGAAACATTATGCTATTATTGCTAAATTTTAAAATAATTTTTGAAATTGGATTGTTACATTTGAATTGTTACATTTAGGTTACGGGGTATGGCGGGATGTTGTCCTTCATGGTAGATTCTTTTACAATTTCAATTTTTTGTTGTTGTTCAGTTAATTTTCATGTTGGGTTAATAAATAAAGTTTAAATTAGGAGGATTTCCATATATTAATATTAATATCAGTTGCCATCTCAAATGTCAACAATTGTTATAGTCGGGGGCATGAGAGTTGACCACTTCGTAGGGGAGAAAATGAAGGTTTAACCGCGCTAAAATAAAGAAATTAAGGGTATTGGTCTTCTTCTCCTACTCCCAGCCCCAATTTGAAAAGTTAAAAAATTAATTTAGGTAGGGGAGTAGAAACTCTTGAATAATGTTACCTTTTATTCGACAAAGCTCCCTTGACATGTTACCTTATTCGAGTGCCTCTGACTATAGTTTCTTGTAGCGCTCAATGAAACAAAACGCCTGTTACATTGCAGGGTCTGTTTTCTTGAACCTCAGTTCCTTAACACCATTAATGATACAACGAGGATGCATAATAGGACAATTATATCCTTACTTCTCCTGGAATTCATTCATGTTTCTTGTTCCTCCAGTAACTTGCTTCCAATGTCCTTTTGATTGCCATGCAGACTAAACTTGCATCAGTAGACCTCCAAAAGTCCTCACTGCTTGCCAAAGCAATATATACTTCCAAAGATGCACTCTGCCACAAGCAGAGCAAGAGTTCACACTTCAAACCCCGCTTGGGACTCAGCATTTGTCATCCAGTGACAGGGACAAAATAACCCTAGTAGATAGTTTACCAACGATAATACCTTTAAGCTATTATGAAACTGATGAATATACTTTAGCACAGTTCACGAGGTTCACTATGCTCTCCAACATTACATCAATTTATTTACTTTAGCTAAGCAGAATGTATCAAACAACACCGAACATGTTCATCACATGTTTCAATACAACTGCCTTGAGGAATTCATGACATTTTACCTCCTATTCCATTTCCTCCACATTTAACTACAACACTAAAATTATTGGCTAAGTTACCACACAGTTGCTACAATGGCTGCACTCCCGTTGTTGACAGGAAAGGCAACCATTGCAATATTTTTCTTGAGATATTTGATAAATTAAATATCAAAATTTTCTTTAAAAATCAACAGCTACTGAGGATACGTCACAACCGTCAACGCCGCTACCTATCGTGAAACGTTGACTAAACTGTGGCGTGCTATTCGGGATACACGGCCAGAAAGAGGAAACAATGATCGACTTCTTCATGACAACGCACGCCCGCATATGGTTAACGTCGTCAAAGCAAAACTGATAAGTTTTGAGTTGGGAGGTTCTGACCACCCAGCCTACAGTCCGAACTTAGCGCCCTCGAACTATCACATCTTTGGTCCCATGAAGAGATTTCTGGGTGGTCAAAGGTTTGAGACTGACGAAAAACTCAAATCTGCCGTGCTCCGTTGGCTGTATTCACAATTGACGGAGTTCGATGAAGAGGGTATTCTGAAACTGATGCAGCGTTGGGATAAATACTGAATCGTCAAGGTGCTTAAGTTGAAAAGTAGATAAAGGCGCATAGCCGAAATATGTAGTTTCAGCTGCATTTAGTTGTTTACCTGTATGTTTTATAAATTTCTTTGAAAAAATAAATGGGGTTACTTTCTAATATTTCCTCGTATAAGTAAAAAAATATTTTAAAAGCTTATCATCTGATACTCTCACATGACGGTTGATCGGTAGCGACTTGGTTAGTTCTGGGTTGTAGATCAGTGTGTTGTTGACGTTTCCTTTGGATATTTTACCTACATTGTGTTAGTGATTATTCACTGAACTAGTAGTTAGTTTTATTTTGTTTTCTTATTGGTTATCTTTAATTTTAATTTTGTTTTTATTATTTCACGATTTTCCCCATTATAAGGAGACTAAATTCATTTTAAATTTAAATTTAAATTACTCCTTAAATCAATAAAAAACTGGATTTTCATAAGAGTAAAACTGGTACATCCGGTTGGAATTTTGAAAAATTTTGTTAACAAAAATTGTTTACAATTGTAAATTTAACACTTTTCAATTCCTTATAAATTTTCAGAAACCCAATGGTTGACGAGAAATTTCAAAATTTAGATTTTGACGCTGGAGTAAACTGATACTTCCGGTTTACCGATTTCACTGGAAATCTAATCAGACCTCCCGAGGAAGGTTATAATCTTAAGTTTAAAGTTTGGTCTCGATAGCTTTAGCCGTTTGGACGCTATCGTGAACACATACACACAGGTAGACACACAGACATTTTCCAAAAATCACTTTTTCGTAATCTAGGTACCCTAAAATGTGAAATCAGTGAAAATCTCGAGGTCGAAAGTTTTCGTGATTAAAATACTTCCTATACCATCTTATTTCACCTGTATTAGCAAAAAACTGGATTTCGATAAGAGTAAAACTGGTACTTCCGGTTGGAATTTTGAAAAATTTTCTTAACAAAGGTTGTTTAAAATGAGCTTCTATACGCTGTCCAACGAAATAAAAAACTGGGTGTGTCTAATTAAATTCCCAATTTCAATTGTTAAACATTGTTGCTAAATAAAATTAATAATGATTAACAATTGAATTTGGGAATTTAACTGGACACGCCCAGTTTTTCTTTCCTTGGACAGAGTATAAACACTTTTGTATACTTTACAAATTTTCCTATTCCGTCTTATTTCGCCTATATTAGCAAAAAACTGAATTTTGACAAGAGTAGAACTGGTACTTCCGGTTCGAAGTTTGAAAAATTTTCTAGACAAAAGTTGTTTAAAATTGTAATTGTAACACTTTTCAGTCCCTTCAAAATTTTCATAAACCCAATGGTTGACGAGATATTTCAAAATTTATATTTTGGCGCTGGAGTAAGCTGATACTTCCGGTTCACCGATTCCACTGGAAAACTAATCAGACCTACCGAGGAAAATTATAATCTTAAGTTTACAGCTTGGTCTCGATAGGTTAAGCCGTTTGGACGCTATCGTGGACACACACACACACACACACACACACACACACACACACACACACACA
>JAHWFO010115002.1:2077933-2229926 GCA_023313115.1 Rhysida immarginata
ACACACACACACACACACACACACACACACACACACACACACACACACACATTTTCCAAAAACCACCTTTTCGTAAGCTACGTACCCTAAAACGTGAAGATCAGTGAAAATTTCGAGGTCGAAATTTTTCGTGATTACAATAGTATAAGAAAGGTAATAACACAATAGAGACAATAATGATGTACATTAATTTATATAAGCAATGCCAAGGTAAGAAAACAATTCCTAAAAGGGGTTAAGTTACCAATCTATGATATTTAAAGAGCTTAATTCAAGATGTCAGATGAATTTAATTGATATGCAGAATAATGCTAAGGGGGGGGGGGGGAAAAGGTAAATAACGGAATTATAAAAAACATCTAACGAAATTTGTCTTCTTACGCCTGCTCAAGAGCAAACGAGCAGAAGAAGTGGTACATAATAGAGGCGCAAGTATTTTAGACAATGACAGAGAATGTGCTAATAGCATGTCAGTGCACTTAAAATATTATGGAAAGTCACTTCATAGTCAAAGTCAGGGATCAGTTGAGAGAACAAGCCAAGATGTTTAGAATATTTTGATTACTTGGATTATAACAAATAATATAAACCACTGGACAGAAGGACTTCGATTCATCAGTCTGTGAAAAATCGTTCCTTTCACCAAGGCTTTGTTCGGGTGTAAATTTAGATTTGATCTTGCTACTTCCAAATATTCGATTGATAGTCTACAGAAGAAGACAACGATGAAGCATGCTGTATAGTTTGTGAAAGAGAAGCTTCAAATGAATATGCCATTTGTGGAATATCATCTGGAGAAGATAGTCGAATAACTCGTAATACATGCAGTAATAAAAAAAAGACATTATGAAAAAAAGATATTTAGCGCATGATGGCTTAAATAAACAACCCAAGAAAATTCTGAAGAATTCGGATATCAAGTTTCCACCCGCATGAATTGGAGACAACGTTTATGTTCCAGTACCAGAAGTTCACATGACCAATGCTGTAAAAGTGCAATATTTATTTTTAATAGTAGAATTATCAAGAAAAATGCGTTTGCTTTATAACATTTTAAAATTTAATTATGTTACTTTCATATACAGTATGTAGAAATTATATGGGAAATTAAATTTGACCCAAGTCCATTAATCCAAAACAAATTGGTTTATGTCAAAACTCCAGAAAAAGCTTATAACATATTTAAATATAAAATCTGATTAACATTAATAAAGTAAAATTTACAACTGTCCTAGCATTATTATTATATAAAAAATTTTTTAGTTATGTGTTTCTAAGAAGCCAACAAAAAAACTCAGATACAAGATTTACTTTAAAGGATCTACTCAATTGAAGTGTCCACAAAGTTTACATATACAATAAAAATACTCACTGCAGAACCATCTAACAACACCAGCAACGTTTAGTGTAGATGTTACGTTTTTCTTTCCCAATACAATATCTCGAGGTATTTTTAGAAAACTAACAATTTGGATATCTCCCATTCTCTTTTGCTTTATTTTAAATGAATTAAGGAATTTTGGGCTAGGATTATTTCATTGTCGAGCTTGACTTGAAGATTGGGATGAATTAATTTGACCTCAAAGTGTAATGATGCATTATATTATGTAATGTAACTGCACATTGTTATGATGTCGTCCAGCCAATTAGATCATAATTTCCGCAGTTTTCAATTTCTCGCTATTCACTTAATTCCTTCATTATACATACACAAATGTATAACATTCAATTAGGCCGTAACTTTTCTTTCATCTATATAAATTCACAGTTAGCGCTTGAAATAATGTTTAGAAATCGGGCTTTTAAAACTTTAGCTGAGAGCAAAAGTAAGATATTAATTAATGATCAGGAAATAATGAAGTGATGAAATTTGCAATTCAATAGTCAAGAAATATTACTGCAAACACATCTTTATAAATTAAATAAAGAGCCTCTAACGTGTTACTACATAATAGTCCTTAAACGTATATCATTATTAAGCAAAACATATATCCTGATGAAATTTCTGTGAAAGCCTTTAAAAAATATATATCTCGTATATTACTCAATGAAAAATGCTGATAATACCCTAACTATTAGTATGCCAGATCATGCTAATATATTTAAGTGAAAAGATGTCTCTCGTGGAAAGGTTGAAAATATCTGCTCTCGCTTCAGAATAATTTAAATGGCAACTTAATTAAATTTTCTGACAACTCCTCCCCCACCACTTGCCTTGAACCTCGTCCTCCCATCGGTTCTCATCGATTTCGATCGAAGGCAATAATTTCGGAGATTATTCAAACGTTCGGCTAATTCTCTTGACATGTACAATTTACTCGAAAAGCTCTTCACCACAAATCGTTGCTGTCGGTATTGTCAGATTACATAAACCACAAACGAGAAAATTCTATGAAGCATACACACTTTGCTTTAAGGTTGATAGAATCAAGCTTTTCGTGCTTTTTAACAAATATTAGATATTAAAAACACGCAATTTTTAATTCTATATTTTTTGGTGGGCGATACGTGACATGTATTTAAAATTCTTAGACTATCCATAGTATTCATTAAATTTTGAAATTAGCATAAAATATTTCTCTAAAATTTGCTTCCACGTTGCCTTCAGTTTTAAATAGAGTTAGCGTTGTTTAATAAAGCCACTGAATATAATTAACTCATCCATTCAGGCGTCATAATTGAACAATGCACAAAAGAGGGTGTTAAAATATTCTCAATAAGACGTAGAAGAAAAGACAAGCGTTAGAGAATAGCAGACTTTATTATCTCGATCTTAAACTTTGGAAGGATCGTTTTTGAGAAACGGGAGAGTTTCTATATATTTATGAATTCCTGTTTACTGTAACAGATGAAGTGTTGTTACCATTCTCTTTTCATCCACTTTTCGAACGCGTTATTATAAATGAAAATAGCGAGTTTCTCGTCAAATATGATTATCATCGGAGACTGAACCTTCCATGCCCGATGTGGGAATTTAAATCTCTCTTTAACAAATTGGCTGTTATCCCAGTGGCTGCAGTTACCGAGGTTGATGGATCTTGACTTCAGACTGTATTTAATCCATATATAACTTTGCTTGAGCAATTCAAAGGCCAGGGATTCTTAAATATAAAATGATCAGAAAACATAAAGGTTCATTAAGCGAAAAACGTGGTGCCAAAATGAAATACGAAAAAATCAATAATAGTGGAAGAAAAGCGAAAGATTAAAAGATACATGATCTGCGGAGATAATTTTTATTCAAGAGGAATGAAAAAGGTAACAGTAAGTTCTTATGCGTATATAAAGACACAATGAGTGCTTAATTTAATCCGTCTGGTACGATGAGTCTTTCCCTAAGCCGGTACGTTATTGATACAAGTTCTGACCCGTTCAGTGAAAGGAAATAGAAAGGTATGTACTAATATAGCGAAAGATTGTAAAGTAATCTCTGTTTAAGGTCGCGTGCCTCTTATAGCTTTATACAAATCCTGGAAGGACCGGGCATTGTCCTCTTTCGGAATACAGTTATACGTAGCGTTGAATGTCGTCAACTTCGGAAAATCGCTAACTTTTCAGGGCTAATTTCAGTTTTGGGAATAAAACATAATCCGCTAGAGCCAAACTAGGTGAGTGGGGAGGGGTGAGGGTGTATCACCTTGCTCTTCTCCAGTAATATGCTCCGCTATATTCGTAACGTAAGCTGACGATCGTGGGCCAATGTTTTCTTTATTGCAAGCAGTTGTAGGTCTGTTGTTTCGGGTTTAGTTTGGTTTGGATTGTTTGGTATTAACGTCCTTTTCAACTGATATGGTCATTTCAGGACGGCGTTATAGGGTCCGCAAATTTTGCCTCGCAAGGGTTCTTTAACCTGCAGCCGGCAAACGACTACACGAGACCAACGGCTTTACTTCCCTTCCGAAAGAAGTGCGTGATCTCAGGATTTCCCCCTGAAAAATCCTCGTCGTCCTCGGCCGGGATCGAACCCGCGTACTCGGGCATCAGAGGCGATCACGCAACCGCTGAGCTACCGAGGCCGATGTTGTTTCGGGTAGGGTCGTCGACAAATGCACGCAATTCAACGTGACTAAATCAGCTCCATACACTTCCTTCACCATTGCATTATGTACTTTCTTTCGCCGATTTTCCAACCTTGACACAGAAGAACAATAATTTCCCTAAATTCTTCGAAATTCTTCGAAATTCCACCGTACACATAGTAATTTACCTAAAAATAGGCACTCACAAGATAACTACTCCAGTTACAACCAAGGAACTTTGATCCGGACATTTCAGTATTTCTATATTCACGTCTTCAAACCAGATGCTTTGTAACAAGGTGCATTATCTGCTGATAGACAAGCAGCCATTCAATAAACTTCTGTCATAGAGTAGGAAGCGTGTAATTGTCCAGATAACATTGAGGGTTCATGCTTCCGTCAAGCACGACCAATGGATCAGGAAAAATACAACCAACTATCTGTCACACACCAAATTCAAACAACTATCACACACCGAATTTAAACAATTAAAAGAGTGCATGGTTTAAGGATGAAAAGCCTGACTCGCGCCATCAGAAATCCAAGTTTGATATAAATATCATGTGGTTGATATTAATTTTTAAATGCATGTTTGATGTAACCATATTTTATTGAAAGTCAAATAACAAAACCTTTTTTGAGACACCCTCCGAAGATGTCGTTCTTCTACTTTAGACCATACACAGGTTTGATTATCTATCTTATAAAGAGCGTAGCGTAGCCGAACTCGTCATTTCACATTACCTCACATTATAGTTTCCTTCCCATCATTTAACTAACTTTATGCTTTAGTTCTTCCCCCCTCTCCCCCTGTTGGTAAGATGTTTCTCCTTGGACTTCCTGTTGTTTCATTGGTCATTTTTTATCTTTTGTCCATGAGCCTTTTTTTTTGTTCTCTCTTTACCGTGTTTAATATCCTTTTCGTTTAACCAATGGGAGATATTATTAACAATTCCCCCTCACCCCCTAGTCTATAATTCTTCAGCTTTAAGGTTTTTTCCCTCTGTGTCTTTCTTCGCTGAAGACGGGTATCTGGTACCCGAAATACATATCCGATATTTCCTTTTTCCTCTTGTGGATTAGAGGTTTTCACTTTTTGATTGTTCCATTCCACAGTATTTGCTTATGTTTTATTCATTGTAGTGTTATATTGGCCAACAAAGTCTTTCCTTGCGTTGAGAAGATGACACTTTACGTTGGAAGTGATGATCCTTGGCATAAGGGCAGTAGTCTGACCTTTGTAATCTGAAGCATGACCTTAATGGTATTGACAATGGACCCCGCCGCTAGCTCGAGATTTTCTCGAAGTTGCGTTTATGTGGTACGTTGTTTTTGACGAGCAAACCTAATTAAGAACATGTCAATTTCAAACTGTTTCTATGCCATGGCTTGCTGTTTCAAATCTAAAGCTTTCTTCTATGAAAGAATGTCACACACTGGTTGTTTTCTTCTCTAGGAGGATGATTTAGGCGTGTTTTTAGTTTGAATCTTATAGCACGTACGCTCATCTACTTATTTGACAATCTATCAGTACACTTCTATGGAAATCGGTGATCTCTTCGGAAGGTAGCACGTTCACTATTATGCCATGGCAGCTTGATATAATTAGTGTGGATGTTTTTATTATGTCTCCCAGCCTGTTTTTTTTTTTAATGTAAGTTTGGAACGTCACACTTCTAAGAGCTGCTGGTTTAAAAGTAATACATGATAATGCTGAAAAAGTCATGTCGATTTCAAAATTTTATATTTTTTAAAATTAACAAAACAAAATATTAAGTAATATATGAAGATGAAGGGAGAATGTCTAAATTTTAGATTATGTATTCGGCGTTTTAATACGGAGCTACCCGGATGACTTGGTGTTACACAGCAGACCTCCTAGGTCGCCTGATATTTTCATGTCCCCTTTACTCTACGTGGACTAAAGGAAGTCACATTGAACATCGGTAAAACAAACTTAGATACGTATTTCCCTTTTTATTCATGTATTACTTATCATTCTGTTACTGTTAATTTTTAAAAATGTAAAATTTTGAAAGGGGATGATTCTTTCTGAATTACCTCGAATGAAGTAGGGTAGAAGTTTGAAGAAAAAGAAGCGGTTATATTTCTTCCTTTTCCGCGGATATTTATGTTGCCAACAAGTATTGCTAGTTATAAGTTCAGTTTGCGCATTCTCATTGATGAAGAAAGCATAGACCTTGAAACGTACAAATGATTTTTATATCAAAAATTGTTTTTGTGGATTTAGCGGTTTTGTTTCTTTACCGTGTATCTAAAGGGACACAGTGTTCCATTTGTATTTATTTAATAGGAATAATTTTATTTTATTCTAATTTATTTATACTTTTTCAAATAAAAAAATTAAAGGAATAAAAATGTTAATCCATCAGCGGTCAAAACAAATGAAAAGAATGACGATTATGCTCTGAAAATGTATTAAGGTGGTAAAAGAAAAATAACAATAAAAATAAAAAAGAATTAGAACTTTTTTCTTTGTTTTAAATTCCTCCTCTCCTGTTTTTCTGTGTTTCTTCTTTTTTTGGATAGGTGAAGGAGGTAGAGAAGAGTGATCTCTTTCTTTTTCTTCTGTTTTTCTCGGTCTTTTATTATGCATTCGAGCAATTCCTTCTGCACGCCTTCCCCCCCATCCACTTCCCCCCGCTCCGCAGTTTTTAGGCCTTTGTTTTTATTTTACCCCTTTTTTGGTGTAGCAGGAGGTTTACTCTACCCCCACCCGTAGTCACCTCTCTGTCTTTCTGATTTTCCTTATTCCTTTTCTTTTTTAATACGCTTCAAACCCTCCTCATCTTTAGTCGTTGTCTTTACTTCCTCGGTCTCTAGTTTTTTTTTCGTTTTTTTTGTAAATTTTTTTATTCACGGATCACAAGCATCTAGCTTGCGAAATAGGATCAACACGCACACGCGCACATACACACACACGTCCACACAGCCAGAGACAGAGCAAGAGAGAAAGAGAGAGCTCACCTTCTCCAGACACCCCTCTCCACCCTACCCTCTTTACCCACCATCTCTCTCGCATAGCGTGAGCCTACATGAAAATGCAATTTTGAAAAAATCAAATATGCAAGAAGCCGCCGTGACAGTTTGCATTCATGTGCGGGAGTTTACGTTTAATGCTATCTTTCCAGGCGTAACAATTACAGAGGCGAGAGGATGTGGAAAGTGAGAGGATAAGGACCACGAAAAAAAAATAGGGGGTTGGGTTAAGGAAGTCAGAGAGAGAGAGAGAGAGAGAGAGAGACTGAAGAGAAAAGTGGGGAAGGGTGAGATAGGAGGAGGGGGTTTAAAGAACAGAAAGTGGCAAAGAGGATCGGGCGTTAAAACAGCCAAGACGAAATTCAGCTCGTTTCTTTATTCAAAGCCTCCCTCCAACCTATCTTATCCCACTCTTCCCTCTTTTTCTTCATCATCCCACCGCTTTTTATTTGCACCCCTATGCTTCTCTTTTTATCCGCCCTCCTCCTTATTTCTTTTCTTAAACCTCTATGAAATTCGTATGCCGACCCCGAGGATTTATTGGCAGTCATTGTCGGGGAAGAAAAGAGGCAAAAAACGAGAAAAAAATTATACTGGGGCGGGTTGCATACGAGATAAAGCACAACGGTTGGGTAGAATAAAAGAGGAGGGTTTAAAAATATGCACGCCGGTTCGATATCGAGAAAACACGGAAGAGAGTAAAATTGTATCAGGTGTATCATATTTCCAAAATGGTTCGTTGGAAGGGGAAAAAAAAGAAGAGAGGGGGGGAAATTCCAAATCCAATTATGGACAGACGGAGCGTATCGAACAAATAGGAGAGAATATGTGAACGGAAACAGACATCGAATAAGCATGGAAAGAAAGGTTTTTATTTTATTTAGCATGTTTTCTTCTTCGTTTCTCTTGCTTTTTACTTTCTATAATAAGAGCCTTGGGAGAGAAATTGGGCTTTTAATAACCCTCTTAATAAAATTACGAAGCAGAGCAATAAAAGAACAAGTTCTTAAATAAATTGCTATATATTCGTCAAAATCTGATCTTTATCCGGTTGGTGGAAAAGTAATATTGGTTTAGCATCTGGAGCAGAGTTACGTTTGAGCACAGTTTGTTCAATACTGTCGATTAATTTATTTTGGTCAAAGCTGCACGACAATTAACCAGATTCGGGTATGTTTGTTATGTGATTTCAACCGTAACCACCGACCGATAATGTTTCATCGCACAGGCTTTCTCTCTCGGTGGTTATGTTTCAACTCGGCAAAAGTGGGGGTTTATACTCAATTTCTGAGCGTAAGATCCAAAGATGTTCAAAAAATTTAAATTCGGAGATTAACTGAGCACAATTGAATTAGAGATACCTGTCTAGTACAGTGTACACTATCTTTCTTTAGCCCTAAGTACTGCATGGACTCGACAAGACATCGGAGTTCACGAACTTTTGATGGAGGGGCATCTGAGACGCGAACAACTCTCTCGATGGCATCCCAGATCAGGTGACCAGGAAAGACATGCAAACGGGAGCACATGATCGTCACGGATATCCCGGTAACGTTCACCTGTGAGAGACGATATCGCAGATACAAGGGTCCCAGTCAGTCCATGTAAACAATCCCCAAACGTGAATGCCACCTCCACCAGCTTGAAGAATACCCTGCTGGCAAGAAGGGTCCATGGCTTCATGTACTTTGTGCCGTATTTCTACTCTGCCTTTTGAATGTACAGTCGTCAAAGGGAAATAATCCACACTTGAATTTTACTCTAAGTTTTACCGTTTCAATATTAATTTATTTTTAATAATTTAATATTACATTTAGAGTTAACATTATTAAGATTATTAAATTTAAATAATTATTACTAAGAAAGCTATTAAAATAACACATTAGCATGAAATGTAATATTAAGTATTAAACTCGTGTGGATTATTTCCTTTGGTTGACTGTACCAACATGAATCTCGAATCATTAGTCCAGGCAACCTTTTTCCAAATGTCTGGGGTCCAGTGGCGATGTTCCCGTGCCCAAGCTACACGTCAGCAGAGATACCCGCTTGGACGATGGCTTCTGTACCCCATGGCGAGGAGATGTTTGGATGGTGTGACTGCTTACACATTTCTGTGCACAGGCGCTAAATTGTCGAGTGATCTGTTACAATGTGGCCCCCTCTATCTGCCGTTACGATGCAAACCAACCGACGAAGGCCCCCGCTCATCCACACTCTGTTGTCCATGGCAATTGATCCTTGCAGGTATGGTTTACCTGCATCGACGTACTCACAGCACACCCGTCACAGTAACTCGTGAAAATCCCAGTGCCTGCATGACTTGCGAAATGGAGTGACCCATTCGTCGGGCCCGACAGTTTGCCCACGATCAAATGCGCTTAGATCCTTCGTTTCACCCATACCGCGTCCGATTATTACTGATTCCTGCCACATCACTCCGTAGATTGTTGGATCGCTGTTTACATCATTCCATTTTCGTTGCCAGGCCCGCCCATAATTGTATAACACCAGCTGTCTCTAATGCGTTGCTGTTTAGTATATAAACTTGAAAGGTAAACCCTACCCCGGACGCACATCGGAAGTTAAAAATGACCTTTTAAAATCATTAATGGGGTCAAATCCCCGATTAACGTCACGAGAACTTACAAACAGACTTGGAATTGGTCATACAAGTGTTTGTGTACTTTTAAAACAAATTGATAAAGTGGTCAAGCTGGAAAAATGGGTAACCCATGAATTGAGCGAAGACAACAAAGCACAACATTTGTCCATTTGTTCCTCATTCATTTGCAGCTTAAAAAAACTGATCTTTTCTTACAACGAAATGTGACTAATTCCTGATGCTTTTTCGTAAGAATTAGTTCCGTTGCTTCCATGTGAACTGGATTCGTGCTCACTGTTAGGTGGTTGAGGAAAGAAGTACCATCAAGCGCATTAATACAAACACCAGTTTAGATCCTATATGACAATTCCCAATATTCAGGACAATGGGTAGACAGTGATGCTCCTCCAAAAAGAAAGGCCGAAGAAGGTTATGCTAACAGTTTAGAGGTCAATGGCTTGATGGATCCACCACGAACTTTTTAGACCTCGCCAACTCAGATGTACTTAGAAAATCCTCCTCCTTTATTAATTCGAATGATTTTATACTCTTTATACACTGAGCCGCCACTTTATCTGGTACACCTGTCTAGTAGCTAGTTGAATCTCCATTAGCTCTGAAAATTGCCTGTATTCGTTTGGGCATGGATTCAACGAGATGCTGGAAACTTTCAACTGGAATGTTGGTCCATGCAAACATGAGAACTTCACGCAATTCCCGGAGATTCGATGAAGGTGTAACCAAGGAGCGAAAGGGCACTGAGATCTGGGCACTGAGCTGGCCACTGGTTCAAGGAGAACTCACTGTCATGTTCCTCGAATCTATAGTGATTCTGACCCTCTGTGCTGGTGCATTATCCTGCTGGAAGGAGTCATCTACGTGCGTATGAGCATGAAGGGGTGCACTTGATCTGCAACGATATTTATATATACTTTGGCGTTCAAACGAACATCTACAAATATTAGAGAACCCAATTCATGCCCAAAAAAATTGCCACACTATTATCCCGCCTCCACCATCTTGCAAAGTCTGCCCCGGAAAAGAGGTGTCCATGGCTTCATATTCTTTTCGCCATATTCTAAACTTTCCATCAACATGATGCAGCAGTAACCTAGATTCGTCTGACCAGGCAACATTTTTCCAATCCTCAATAGTCCAATCCTTGTGCTGCTGTGCTCACTGGAGGCGCGCTTTTTTGTTTTACTCTGACAGCATTGGTACCCGAGATGGTCTCTTCGACTTTGATAACCCATTCGATCCAAGGTGTCTGTTCTGATACGGTATTCTGGATATCTGAGTTTTAATGAGGACATATCTATAATGTTATTGAGACGAGATTTTAACTTTGGTACTGCAAATATCTTCAGAATGCCTCCCTGTTAGACAATACAATATATAATACAGGGTGCGTAAGGTATTTGAGGACACACCTTCGTTTGGCTACTGCTGCACTTTAGGAAATTGTATGTCCTTTCACTTTCCGGAAAGCAAAATGGCGGATCATCAAATACAACAAATCATGAAGAGACATACAGTAATCGTGGCAATAAAGGCAGAGAGCAGCGATTTAGAGATATCACGATTTCTAAAGGTCGCAAGATCATTCGTCCACAAAGTGCGGAAGGAGTTGGAGACCGAAGATGGTAATGTTGCACCAGTAGCAAAGCGTAAAAAGCATGCCTCACGTTCTGACGTCATCAGAACACCTGAATTTATTCAGCAAGTGCAGCAGGCCATCGATGACAATCCCAGAACATCCATGAGGGCACTTGCCAAAGATCTCCATGTATCGGAAGGAACAATCAGAAATGTTGTCCATGAAAACATCAGATATCACTCGTATGTTATGCGAAGAGGTCAGTTTATGTCAGACAAAACACGGGAAAACCGCCTATTCAGATCGAAAAAGCTCTTATATAAGCTGAAAAATCCATGTGAAGCTGATTTGCTGTGGATTTTCTCCGATGAAAAAAACTTTGACCAGGATCAGAAGGTCAACAGAAGAAATGACAGATGATTATGTGCAGACCCTTCGGAAGTGCCATGAATCATGCACACGAAATTTCCTGAAACTGTCATGGTTTTAGGGGTTGTCAGCAGTGAAGGACAAGTGATGCCTCCACACTTCTTTCCCCAAGGCCTTAAAGTTAACTCTGCGGTCTACGTTGAGACCCTTGAAACAACTGTTAAGCCTTGGATAGACACGATACGCAACGGAAGGTCTTACATGTTTCAGCAAGACTCTGCCCCAGCACATAAGTCTCGCATGACACAGGAATGGATGGCCGACAACTTCCATGATCACGTAACACCTAACCTTTGGCCTCCTAACTCCCCTGACCTGAATCCGTTGGACTACTACGTATGGAGCGTTGTGGAGAGAGAGGTCAATGAACACCCCCCATAACACCAAATATGAATTGAAAGCTGCCATTGTTCGAGTAATGACCAATATGAACCATGACCATTTGATTCGCGCATGTCGACGGTTTCGATCTCGCATTGAAGCAGTTATAGAAGCTGAAAGCGGATTCATTGAATAGCCATATAACAAGAAGTTTCTTGTGTATGCTCATGATATGTTTCGATAATAAAGTTATTATCTCGACTTATATCTCTGTTTTCTTTCTTGACGTGAATTTGTCCTCAAATACCTTACGCACCCTGTACATATTACAAGTTCTCATGATTTCAAACCGTGATAAAGGGTTCTCTCATTGGTCACCAAGTCCATGATATAGGTTCCTCAATGCATTACGGCTTCTTCTGTAGACATCCAGATATTCTTCAGTTTTTTAGTGGCAACCATAATAATGAAAGTAACTCATGAGGAAATTAAAACCATTCCTCGACTCAATATGCAATCAACGAACATATTGCTCAAGGAGGCCACTTTGAACATTTCTTGTAACTTGAAAAGAAATAAAAATTAGACCCATGCTAATAGGACTTTTTGGGGACCTCTATAATACCCCTTTAAATCGCTTTACACACGATTTAAATCACCCTGTATAAGATCCTTATACACTATATGATCACAAATATCCGGACACATGCACGTTTGCGCTCTAGCCACGATTTCATGGAAATCAATAGGGCGTTGCACATCCCTTTGCCCGAATCACAGCTTCCACCCTTCGGGGAAGATTTTCCACCAAATGTTGGTAGGTACTTTCCGGAATGTTCCTCCATTCCTCCCGAAGAGCGAGAATCAGTTCAGGTACAGAACTTGGCCGATGTGATCTGGCCCGCAAGCGTCTTTCCAATTCATCCCACAGACTCTCTATGAGATTGAGGTCGGGACTTTGTGCCGGCCAACCCATTTCTTCAACCCCTGAGTCCGCAAACCACTGCTGTACACGCCTCGCTTTGTGGCACAGAGCATTGTCGTGTTGGTAGAGAAATGGACCGTTTCCGAAAAATTGCCACAACGTTGGAAGTGCACAGTTGTCCAAAACATTCAGATAACGGTCGGAGTTTATGATTCCTTGCACAGGAACGAGCTGGCCCAGTCCGTACCATGAAAATGAGCCCCACACCACGACTCCTCCTCCTCCGAAGTTGACTGTGGGCTCTGTGCACTCAGGTAAGAAGCGTTCTCCAGGTATGGCCAAACCCAAACTCGTCCATCGGATTGCCAGAGTGTGTAGCGAGATTCGTCTGTCCACATTACAGGTTTCCATTGGTCCATTGTCCAGTTTCTGTGGGCTTTGCACCACTTTAGACGTCGCTTGGCGTCGACCCTGCTGATGTGGGGCTTGTGGGCAGCAGCACGGCCATGGAATCCCATCGTGTGCAGTTCCCGACGAATTGTCACTTTGCTGGCATCGTTTGCAGAGGCGTTTCGAAACTTTGTGGCTATTTTTTCCGCCGAGGACTTCCGGTTGCTGCGGGTGACACGACGAAGCACTCGACGGTCTCTGTCCGTTAGTTTCTTGGGTCTACCGGTTCGTTGTTGAACTGTTGTTGATCCCCGGGTCTTCCATTTCATAATGACATCGCCTACTGTTGACTTGGGTATCTGAAGAAGGCTGGAAATGTCACGCACGGACTTGCCGCATAGGTGACATCCAACGATGGTTCCACGTTGGAACTCACTGAGCTCTGCCGAACGACCCATTCTTGCCAATGTCCAAGCAGAGTTGTGTCTGAAGGTGTGGGAAGCTATTTAAATGATGTGCAAGTCATTATCATGTGACATTGGGCCAATCGATGACCTGTGAGGGGTGTCCGGATATTTTTGATCATATAGTGTACGATAAATACGTATATATTCGTAATACGCAATAAATCTAGATACATTACCCAAAACTTCCAATATTTCCACAGAAGTTTAAGGAGACGGCTTGTATTCCACGTTCGAACTTCACGATGCATAAAAGTCAGCAGGATTCAACGACAGTTTAAAATTGACAATCAAATTTCTAATGCCAAAATACAAAACGTCGGACTCGTTTTTTAGGAATAATATTTACCTTCTACAAGGATAATGCTCTTCAGAGCTGTTGCTCCCAGCTCACAACACAGTTTCCCGTCATGATCCAATATGGTGAGTCTCTCTATAATCAACCTCTCCCTTCCATTCCAAGAGATAAAAAAAAAACGTCATCCCCAATAATTAATTCCAACATAACCCGTTTTCCAGGAAAAGCATTTCCTTTACAATAACACAGCCAGCAATGCAGTTTTACACTCACATGCCAAAAGTCATGGGATAATGTGTGGGACCTCCTCTAGCCCGGTGAAGGACCACAGGGCGACGTGACACTGATTCCCCAAATCGGTGGAAGACATCTGAAGACAATGCCAAGCTTCCCACAATTGCCCATTACGGAGCCACCATCGGTTTGCACAGTGCATGCTTGACAACTTGGGTCCATGGCCTTCATGGGGTCTGCGCCACACTCATCAGACCAGGTCATACGTTTTCAGTTGTCAAGTGTCCAGTCGATGTGATCATGGGCCCAGGAGAGACGTTGTTGACGATGTCTTGTTGTTAGCAAGGGCAATCTCGTGGGTCTTCTGCTTCCATATCCCATGGACACCAGATTTCGTTGCACAGTTCGCATCGATACAGCTCTTGTATCATCCTGATTAAAATCTGATGTCATCTGGCGTAGTGTCAGTTACCTGTTAGGGGTGACCATCCTACTCAGACGCCGTTGGTCCCGTTCATTGAGATGGTGAAGTCGACCACTGCGTTGTCCATGATGGGAGGCAATGCCGTCAAGTTGGTACTCTCGGTAGACTCTTGAAACTGTGGACAGTAGAATGTTGAATTTTTGAACCACCTCCGATATTGAATGACCCATACATTGTGCTCCACATACTCATGACAGTATAACTAAACCTACTGACACTGATTTGCATATTTATACGGTTTGCACATGATGCTACTGCCACTTGAAAAATAGTCCACTGCTATCCCAGGGCTTATGGAATGTGAGTGTAAAACAATCAACAGATTGCATACATCAAGCTTACAGATAACAAGTAACAAAAACAGATTAAAGGTTGTTATGAGCAGACAATTGTTGTTGACCCTACTGTTGATATTAGCTGATTATTGTTAGGCCCATTCTTAGCAATAGCTAATTACTGTTAGAACTATTTTTTAAAAAAACACTAATAAATAGTTAGACCTATTTTCTAAAAAAATAATAATGAGTTAGGCCTATTTTTCAAAGCTAATAAGCAGTTAGGCCTATTGTTTTCAATACCTAATTAAAATTAGTCATATTGGTATGAACAATTAATTGCTCTCAAGCCTACACTGAGTAGCCAGTTTATTAGGATTACCCATGATTAGGCAAATCCGTTGGCATAGCAATTAATGCGTATCAGTTGGTTACGTGACAGTCGGTACCAATATAAAGCGAGAAAACACCTGTCAACCCAAGTGGTTTGACCGTCACCATGGGGAAAACAAAGGATCTGAGCGACTTCGAGCGCAGGATGATAGTTGGTACCCGGCGAGGTGGACTGAGTATTTCCGAAACCACACGTTGTAGGCTTTTTCCGAACAACCATATCAAGGGTTTACCAGGACTGGTTAAACAACCAAAAACAACCAGCCGGAGACAAGCCTGTGGTCGCAAACGACTCGTCGATCCAAGGGATGAGCGTAGGATGGGAATGCTTGTTCGTGCGAATAGAAACGTCACGACTCGCCAACTAGCCGTGGAGCACAACACTGTACCGCAGAAAAACATCTGTACACGCTGTACATTGGGCTACAAAAACCGAAGACCAGTCCGGGTACCTTTAATCACCAACATTGCACCGTCGACGACTGGAAGAAGGTTGGATGAACCCTTTAGCTGTTGCACTATGCAGAGTTCCGACGCAGAATTTGGAGACAACAGCAAGAAGCGATGGACCTCTCCTATCTGGTTTCCATATTCAGGCTCTGTAACGGTCTGGGGAATGTTTTCCTGGCATACTCTTGATCCGCTGATACCTATAGAACAACGCCTTAATGGTTAGGGTTACCTGAACATCGTTGTCGACCACGTTCATCCCTTCATAACTACTGAGTTTCCCCCATCGGAAGGATACTTCCAACAGGACAATGCTCCGTGTCATAAGTCTCGCATCGTCATGAAATGGTTCCAGGATTACGATAATGAATTCAACTTAATCCTCTGGCCACCACAATCCCCGGATTTGAAGCCAATCGAACATCTTCGGGATGAGATGGAACGGGTTATTCGAGGCATGGATCCACCACCATCCAATAAGCATCAACTCGGAGCAGCTGTTGCATCCACATGGACAAACATCACGGAACAATGCTTCCAGCGCTTAATTGAATCCATGCCACGGCGAATTCGTGTTGTTATAGCTGCTAGGGGTGGCGCAACATAGTATTAGGGGGGGGGGTGTTCCTAATAAACAGGCCACTCAGTGTATAGTTATCGATAACCAGTTGATATTAAGCCTATTTTTGCCAGTAATTAATTAAATATAAACTGGATATAACCTCCAAACGTGATACGTAAAAATTTTCGATAGAAAATTATTAGCTATTTTGGCCATTAAGTAATTGCTGTTAGGCTTATTGTCAATTATTGTTAGGCCTATTGATGTTAATAGCTAATTGCTATTAGGCCTGTTGTTAAATAACTGTTTTATCAATAATATTATATGTTAGGTTTATCTTTCTTCTATATATGTAAAGAAGGATGTTTGTGTGTGGGTGGGTCTGTTTGTATGTTTTTTATAGAAATCTACAGTTTTATTCCGATCTTGATGAAATTTCGCATACTTGACCTTCGAAGCATGAGGAAGGTCACTGTCTACCTCAGATTTCGGAAAAATAATAAATATCGATAAAAAATCGATATTCATGGTTATGGCAAGGCATATTAATGAGAAATATCTCATGACCAACAATGCAAGGCAAAATTTGTACAACAATAGGTATCAACAATGGTATCAGCACGCAATTCACAAACACACTGCATGAACCAACAATATATATCTCATGACCAACAATGCAAGGCAAAGTTTGTGCAACAATAGGCCCATTGTGTTCGCATCAACAATGGTATCAACGCGCAATTCACCAATAACAATGAGCACAGAATGATGATGTAACGTTAAAGCAATCTTTCCAAGAATTATAACAATGAACATAAAATGATGATGTAATATGGATAAGTTTCAATTTGTAACAATGCATAGAATTCCTGTTATTCAGGCTTTTCTTAGAAAAGAGAGTTCTTAGTACTTAACAATTTCTTGAAAATCTTTAAAAATGATGAGTAACTGGAGATAATGGAGAGTTAGCAGACTATTGAGAAAGAGTGGAAAGACGACAGTTAGCTCCGTGATGTATTGAGCAAATGGGAAGCAAGTAAATAGAAGAATCGGCGAGCGCTAGACTGCACAAAGTGATGAATGGCCAAGTTTTGCTTCAACACATTGAGAGAAGAGTGGAAATTGCAACAACACTAAGTATACAACTGAGGTAAGATTACGTGAGTAAGAAATTATTGGAGAGGTCCAGCCATTGGGAGCCTTTTTTTAGAATTTTCATTAAGAATTTTTACTCTATTAATTCTAAGCGTTTTCATGGGTTTATTTTTAAGATATTGCAAAATTTAATTTAATTTTTGGAGATTGTTCTGTTTACATCCAAGTGGAATTATCCCGGGCAACGCCGGGTACCTTTGCTAGTAGTAAATATTAGCAAAGGTACCCGGCGTTACCCGGAATAATTACACTTGTAGGTAAACAGAACAATCTCAAAAAATTAAATTAAATTTTGCAGTATCTTAAAATTAAACACATGAAAATGCTTAGAATTAATTAATTAAAATTCTTAATGAAAATTCAAAAAAAGAATTTTAAAGGCTCACAATAGCTGGACCTCTCCAAGGATGCCACTGCTAGTCTAAATAATTTCTTACTCACGTAATCTTACTCATGTAATTTCTTCAGATGTACACTTGATGTTGGTGCAATTTCCACTCTTCTCTCGATGTGTTGAAGCAAAACTTGGCCATTCATCACTTTGTGCAGTCTAGCGGTCGCCGATTCTTCTATTTACTTGCTTCCCATTTGCTCAATATATCACGGAGCTAAAGGAGTGCTTCCTCTGTCGTCTTTCCACTCTTTCTCAATAGCCTGCTAACTCTCCATTATCTCCAGTTACTGATCATTTTTAAAGATTTTCAAGAAAATGTTAAGTACTAAGAACTCTCTTTCTAAGAAAAGCCTGAATAACAGGAATTCTATGCATTGTTACAAATTGAAACTTATCCATATTGCATCATCATTTTATGTTCATGTTATAATTCTTGGAAAGATTGCTTTTACATTGCATCATCATTCTGTGCTCATTGTTATTGGTGAATTGCGCGTTGATACCATTGTTGATGCGAACACGATGGGCCTATTGTTGCACAAGCATTGCCTTGCATTGTTAGTCATGAGATATTTTTCATTAATATGCCTTGCCATAACCTTGAATATCTATTTTTTATCGATATTTATTATTTTTCCGAAATCTGAGGTAGACAGTGACCTTCCTCATACTTTGAAGGTCAAGTATGCAAAATTTCATCAAGATCGGAATAAAACTGTAGATTTGCATAAGAAACAAACAAAAGTTTAAAAACAAAAGTAAAGACATTAAAGAAAACCAATCTATAAGTGATTTAAACTGAAGTAAAAATGTGATGATTTATTGTGCTCGAGTGTTTACTGAGTGACTTCATTTGATCTAATCTCACCATTTTCTGTAGACAGATGAATCAAAAGTCGCTTTTCGAAAGATGAAATCAATTAGCCATTAACAAATAGCAGTATGCTATCATTAGGAGAGATGAAGGCCCAACCTAACCTAACCAAACCGCAATTTTTGTTGTTGAAATGTTTCCTAGCCGATTCCACTGGTATATGAAGGATGATACTCTCGTACGTGAATTAAAGTAACAGGGTGTTAAAATATCAAACGGATTTTTTTCTAGGAGGACTGGGCAGGTTAAATCTGCCATTCCCTTTTTATTACTGTATTTATGAAGAAAACATTCTTCCAGAGAAGATAAGGCTCGGTTACCAGAGGGTAAAATGCTCCTGCTACTAATTTCGGAAATTCTGATAAGGAAGGCTATCAGAACGACACATGCGAATCATCCCCGGCAAGAGCCATCCTCCAGCTATTTCACGAGACTGCTCGAACTGGAAGAATGATTTAAAGACACGAACTAAAAATGAGAAATGTACAGGGTGATTCAGTCAATTTCTGACCATTTCACTCGAATGACGTGCATTAGGAATAAACAATTGAAAGAATATGAGCGCCATATCGAATTTCTAAATAGTTAGAGTTTGTATTGTTGCAACGGCGCTGCATGAAAATCGTATTGTTGAAAAATGGCGCCCGCTTTATCAAAAGAGCAGAAATGCAAGGTTACCGAATAGTATCTCGAGACAAAATCACCTGTAACCTTGCAAAGAAAGTTCCGGAAGGAGTATAAGTGTCGAGACGCACTAGGCAGGCAAGCAATCATGGATTTTGTCAAGCAATTTCGTGCCACTGGATGTGGTAAACACAAGAAAAAAGACGGGAGCGAAGCTCGTGTTCGAACGGCCGAAGTTGTCGAAAATGTTCGTACAAGGTTGGTCGATTCCCCTACCAAAAAATCTGCTCGCCGCCTATCCATTGAAGAAGAGCTGTCGTATACCACGACGTGGTGAATTTTGAGAAAGGATTTACACCTGTTCCCGTAAAGATCTATGTTTATCAGGAGTTAACAGATACTGGAAGACAGAAGCAACAACTATTTGCGATGGAGTTTGGGGCAGAAATGGTAGTCAATCAGGACATTGTGGACAATCTGTGGGTGTCAGATGAGGCCTTCTTCCATCTCTCAGGTGACGTTAATAAACACAACGTTCGTTTTTGGGGTTCCCAGCACCCTCATGAGATCCGTAAGTCAGCTCTTCATCCACGAAAGGTTATGGCTTAGTGCGCGATTTCCAAAAGAGGCATCATTGGTTCGTTCTTTTTTGAGGGCACCGTAACGTCACAGGCTTACCTTCACATGTTGGAAACCTTCTTCATCGCCGAGCTGCGAAGGAGGCGTATACCGCTTCGACATCAATGGTATCAACAGGATGGGGCCACACCTCACACCACTAATGAAGTGCTAGACTTTCTCAATCAGAAATTCGGAAATCGTGTCATTTCAAACAGGTTTCCAGATCGATTCGGGGGTGGCTTTCTTTGGCCCGCTACGAGACCTGACCTAAACCCATGTGATTTTTATCTCTGGGGGTTCCTTAAAGACAGTGTTTTCACTACAGCACCAAGAACCCTAGACCAGCTGCGACAAAGCATCGTCGACTGCTGCACCCTTGTGGATGCAGAAATCCTGGATAGAGCTATGAACAACTTCACCATTCGGCTGCGAGCAGTTCAAAACGTTCGTGGTGGCCACATTGAGCATATCATCAAGACTTTTCCACGGGAATAAAAACTCCGAACTGCCTAAAAAATCATACTGAAATGCTAAGTTAGTAAATATTAATGGGGTCAATAAATCATAGTACTGAAATGATCAGAAATTGACTGAATCATCCTGTATATATACAGTACTAAGAAGCTAGATGGATGTTCAATGTGCGGAGAACATTTTTTAGAACTAACGGCGCTGCAGTCATTAGAGATGAGTTCCTCACAGATTTAATGTTATTAATCCTTGTTTTCCTGATCGTTTTCCCCTCTTCTAACTTCATTTTACTTAAGTAAGAGAACGGGTTCTTCCAAATTAAGTTTTAATATAGTTTCTGCTGTTACTATTTTAATTAAATAATGAAGCCCCAAGTAGCAGGAACGACTGAATTGTTACTAAGTTTCTGAGGCAATCACAAAACTTTTGCCTCCGGAACGAGTGGTCCAATTTTGAAAATTTTTTCAAATTGATATTTATTATCTAGCCTACTATATGCATATATATATAAATCGCTTCAGTATCACCTCTCAATAGAGATAGTGAATATCGATTATCGATAATTATGCTTTTTTTCGATAGTATCCGTCAGTACAAAAATTTATTGACTTTACGTGTATGTGTACTATTAAACTTTTTGGTTCCATTTTGCTGCAATTCCCCATTTTCGAGATATAGCATATTTCGTAAATTCGCATTTTGGGGAACTATTGGTCCCACAGAAATTTGGATGTGATACTCGTCATCAGCGATAAAAAGACACATTAATGTCACTTATATGTCCCGTACCTTAAAAAAAGTGCAGGCAGACGGAAATGTAGAATTCAATAACTAACTTTTCAAGTTCGTTGATAAAGTAAGTAGAAATATGCCTAGTTGTTTTGTGCCAGGATGCAAAAGAAAATAAATTGTTATGTTGGAATAGTACATTCGCACAGGTCTCCCAATTTAGCACGGAAAGAAAAACAAAAGGATAAAATTTTTGTTGTGGGAGGGGGGGGGTTACCAATTAAAAAAAAAAAAGCTTGCTTAGTCAAAAGCAAAAAATTTATGTACAAAAGTTATTCGTCTCTGAGAGAGGAATCTGTTCATGGCGAATGTATTGACTTTGGCTCGCTAGAATGAATGTTTCAGCCATTTCTTCAATTTTAGAAAAAAAAAAATAAGATCTCTAAAAAGATTTAATCGACTTTCATAAAAAGCCCTCCGAGTTTATATTAAAAAAAAATTCCCAAAAAACACAAAAAACGGCTCCTCATAGCCAAACAAGGCATTTAGAATGGACGCTACAGCTATTTCTTCATTTTTAGAAAGAAATTATTATCTCAATAAAGGCTTAACCAATTGGCATAAAATGTATGCCAAGGCACAATTTAAGGTACCTTCTATTTATCGTTTCGGGGGAGTTACGTGCACAAAATTGGTCACATACGTTCATACATACGCACAGATGGAAATTTTTTTTTCTTCAAAATTTCAACAAATCGTTTCGAGACATATAGTTTCAAGTCGATTTCAGAAAAAAAAAATTTAGTTTGGAAAACGAACACATAGACCTTCACTCTTATTAAAGAAAAAGAGCGACATTTTTTTAAAGAAATTCTTGAGGGAAGCAGAACATGCCCGAAAACAACAAAGAAGATTAAAGAAAACATTCCATTTTCAGGTAATTTGCAATTAGACGAAGATACAGGTCATTTAACTAAAATCAGTATTGTCTATTATTTGGTTGCTTACATTTTAAGGAATGTAGAAAAGCTGAAACTTGCAGACTTTGTTTAATTTTTTTTTTTAATACTGATAGAAGCTCTGAATTGTCTTGGTTCATAACACTGAATGATGTTATGATTTTTTGATCTGTTGATTTGTTGATTTTTTTAAAATACCCAAAGTATCCAACTTGTTAAAGTTTTTCAGCAAATTGAACGATGTCTTGAGAAAATTTTGAGTGAAAATAATTTCAAAAATTTGATTGACATATCTTCTGAAATTTTTTGAAAATTTGCCAAATCTGACAATTTCCAATGATTTGGGGTCTATAACATGTTTAACAGAGAACATGTAGAACTTAGCTTGCTTCATTTAATTTTATATTACTGCCAAACAAAATTCTATTTCTCAGCTAAAGATATCATAATGAATCTGTCCAATTCAGCGAAAAGCTGAAATTGTAATAATTTATTTTCAAAAAATGTCTAAATTGCAATAAACTTGTTTATTATTTTAAATTTATATTCAGAATTTTTTAAAAATATTTTTGTAGATAATGTACAAATTATGTGTAAATATTTTTAATACATTTTAAATTACATTCATTAACTGTAAATGAAATTTTATAAATGTACATATGTTTAAGGCTCCGTATATTTATAGAAGGAGATGAAGCCAGAAACTGTGATCACAGATTAACAAGAACAACAGGAAACCACTATTCCACATCAGATGTTTATTACAACGTATGCGCATTTCGGCAGCCAAGCTGCCTTCCTCAGCGTATACAAGAACTTGATCAGACCAGAGAAGTTCTTGTATACGCCGAAATGCGCATACGTTGTAATAAACATCTGATGTGGAATAGTGGTTTCCTGTTGTTCTTGTTCTCCGTATATTTAATTGTTGAATTTTTATTAGTCATATCCACTGGTCATATTTTATTTAAATGAAAATGGTCTTTATTAATTCTGCCAATTTTAAATTTATATATGAATAATATAATGTGATTAAAAATAAAAGTAACTACTATAAGACCTGACTCCATTTATTTCTTTAAATAACAGATTTGAATCTTGCAAATAAATAATTAAGTTAAGCTTTAACACTGCACAGCATTCATCTCTAAAGATAGTGGAGCCCTCATGCCGTGACCGCTATGAACTAAGGAGTGCTTCTGCTTTCCCTTTTAATATTATGCTCTTACGTTACCTCTGCACGCGTTACTGTCCGCTTCCCACGAAAATGCCCCTGCGTTGTTGAAAGTGCTCACTGAAAGATAGTGGGTGAAAGTCTTTCAGGGGGTGTTGGCTGCAGTCGTGGATGCGTCCACACCACTGATAGTGGGGGGGCCGGGGCGGCGGCGCTTAACCACGTGCAAGTTAACAGCAGGCTCCAGATGCTACTTTCCCTGCCCGCCCTTCATGCATTTTCGTATTTGTGTTCCCTATCAATGCAGCGCGCGCAGTGAGCACTTTCAACAACGCAGGGGCATTTTCGTGGGAAGCGGACATTACAGTCATCAAAAGGGAAATAATCCACACTTGAATTTTACTCTAAGTTTTACCGTTTCAATATTAATTTATTTTTAATAATTTAATATTACATTTAGAGTTAGCATTATTAAGATTATTAAATTTAAATAATTATAATTAAAAAAGCTACTAAAACAATACATTAGCATGAAATGTAATATTAAGTATTAAACTCGTGTGGATTATTTCCTTTGGTTGACTGTACTTGAGAAGGGAATACGCTGAATAAATCGTGATGCTTATCTTCAATTTCGTCTTTGTGATTCATTTGTCTGGTCGTTGAAGCTCTTTTTATACTCCACAACGCCACCTTTTCGCCAAACTTCGTCCATTTCCATAAGCCGTTCAATTCTCGACTTCGTATGCTACAACAGCGTTATCTTTGTCTTATCGGCGACGTCTGGAACTACACATTCTTTTCGTGGAATACTTTTCCCCATGTCCCCTACTAAATTTGATTCCATTTCGGTTGTGAGATCGAACTACAGATGGCTCTGAGGACTGTAAGTACAGTCAGTTTAATTACAAACACCCTGTATGTAAACAAATGTATTATTGATGAACTTAATGTTTGATTATATAAATTAAGTACTTAAAATATACGAAGATAATATATATGACATGTAGATTTTTTATTTAATTCCATGTAATAAATGTCACTGAAACATTAGAAAACATCGTCACGTATACTATAGAATAGCTCTATAACGGAATATTGCGATATTTATATTAAATTTTTCAGTTGCAAATACTATTTAGATGTTTATCGAATGTAGTTGTGTTATATCATTAGCGATGATAAAAAATTTATATTATCAGTAGAAACTGGTTGTTAAATATGTTATCTCAATCCCAACTCTTTTCCAAGTTCTTAACAGTGCTTTTTAACATATGGTGAACCTCCATTGTGCTTTTCATATCATTCATTTGATCGTTCTCTGGCGACCACATGTTCAGTTTACATTGTGAATTAATGCAATCGGACAATGGTTTGTACACTCCCCTATTATCATATTAATCTAAGCATTTGTCATGTTAAGAAAAGATCGTTTTGTTTTATATAATTTATTATCTTCAGATTCAAAAGATCTCTCTATATATTGTTGTTATAATCTTTTAAATTAGAGTACAAGTTTTTAAGAATATGGAATTTTAATTGATACTAAACGTTTTGTATCCTACAGAAAAATTTGCATTTTTGTTTTTCCACAGTCAAACTCTGGAAGAACTGCTCGACAATCTAATCTTGTTGATGCCTCATCGCTGTCAGTGTGTTTTGGCACTCCGGGGTGATGTAGCACCGGAACAGCCCTACGGAACAGCCAATATGTAGCACCTTCGTCCTTTTTGACATGCTTCTGTTCACCCCCACCAATGTCATTTGCATAACCGGGAAACTTTCTTTGACTTGTCATTTGATTTTCAGATGTTCTTATTTAATTAATAAATATCTATCGCTTCATTTTTTATCGCTTCATTATCATTTTGAAATATCAACTAATTTTTATGTGCAGTGACTAATAGTTTTTGGAAGATTTATAAAATTTATACAGATTATAAGGTTATGTTCTAAACTTCTTTAGTGATATTGTTTTTGGTACCAGCCTATAAAACAATTTTCTTTATGAATTTGTCTTTGTGTTGAGTTTTCCTTTTTATATCAATATTAAATGTAATATCCAGTTTCCTTAAATTTTCGGTTTCACTTCTGCAATTACCTCCGTAAGATTTTACTCATGGTATGTCACAGTCGAAAAATCTTTTTTAATTATTGTATTCATATACCAAATCAGTCATCAACATGATTAAGTGAGCATGCAACAGTGTTTGCTTATTGTTAAGCAGATTATAGCGTCTCTCTGTCTGTCTATCTGTAGCCTTCATATTTTCGATACTCTTTTATGTTAAAGGTTGAAATTTGATTTTCAGATTATTCAGATTACTTCATTTCTGCAAAGGCCTTTGAACTCATGCTTCCGCTACTTTCTTGAACGGATTAATTTCTTGTTTAATTTAAAATGAGAAGTGAAAATTCTTACTTTTAAAACCCTGTTAAAATTTTTTATTTTAAATAAACCAATGCTTATTTAGAATTATTATATTCTTAACCCGTGATAAATTATACGTGCATTCATAATAGATTTAGAAGTTTAATGATATGCGAGAAATAAAATTTACTGACAATCATTTATACGCATACGAAACTAACGCCCTTTTGAGCACTCACAAGAATAAATCGACAAATAAAGTAAAAACTATTTATTTGTATATAAAATTAGTAATACCAAGATGCATGTGATTCCTGAATATATGATATTTTTAAACTAGACAAATTTAAATAAAAAACTTCAATTTTTTTAAATCCTCAAAAATATGCTACGATTCATATTTACTGTTTATCATGTTATCATCGGCCTCGGTGGTCAGTGGTTGCATGATCGCTTCTGATGCCCGAGGACGCGGGTTTGACCCCGGCCGAGGACGACGAGGGTTTTTCAGGGGAAAAATCCTGAGATCACGCACTTCCTTCGGAAGGGAAGTAAAGCCGTTGGTCTCGTGTAGTCGTTTGCCGGCTGCACGTTAAAGAACCTTTGCGAAGAAAAATTTGCGGCCCCTATAACGCCGTCTTGAAATGACCATAGCAGTTGAAAAGGACGTTAATACCAAACAAACCAACCAAACCTTATCATGTTATGTTTTCAAATTATTGGTATCTCAAAATGTTCTTTAATTTAGAATTCGCATAACAATTATCTTAATTTGATATCATGAGGCCATGAACCAATAAAAATTCTATTTTTAATTCGACAACATTTTCACTGTCTCTATTTAATCAGTTTGCTCTTACTATGCTAAGCCTTGAATTGATTTTATTGAAAACATTTATATAATGAAATGAACATAGGAGAAAGAAAAATGGATTCTATTAGCTTTAAAAAATAATCAAAATTTTTAGGATGTGTATGGAATAAATTAAGTTGCACATGCCGTAATACAGTTCCATCCATTTATTTACATTTCGAAACGATCATTTTTCACCTCTCCGTTTTGTCTCCTGTTTAGAGCGTGCTTGTCTTTTGCAATTTTGTCGGATATGAAATTGCGAGCGCTGCCTCGTTCTGCGAGAATATATAATTTTTCCTGTTCCATAATGTCGTTTGATAGAATCATCATTTTTGCTTGTCTCGTAGGTCGTGAAGATTTTTTTTTATTTCTCGTTCGCGTTATTGTTCCTTCCCCCTAAGTCTCTTCCCTTTTTTTTTGTCTCTCTCTTTCACTCTCTCTCTCCTTTCTAACGTCTTGTCATCTCTCTTCTGTCGGGATTGTTATTTATCGCTCTCTCTTTCTCCCGTCGTAGAGTTTTTTTTTATTTTCCTTTTCTTTGAGAACTTCAGAGAATCGGAATCTCGCAGTAGGTCTCGTCAAGAACGATGATAAATCGAGAGACATCCTAGCGACACGCTTTTCTCTCTCTCTTTCTTTTTCATTCCTTTTTTCTCCTTCTTCCTATCTTCTCAACAAGCATCGTTCCTTGTACATCTTCCTCTTCATAGGTAAAAAAAAAGAAGAAAAAAGAAATGGTGATATTAACAAAAGTGTCTCTTCAAAAAAAAAATATAACATTTTCAGTTAAAGTGAATGAATACGCAGTGAACATGATCTTGAATTCTAATTTAGCCATTAAAATTATGCAATTAAATACATGAAGAACAATTAAAATGTTTCTTGTTTAAAGGATTTAAAATAACCCAGAAAAATATTTTAAAATATAAATTTTCTATAAAAAATATTACCAAACATAAGTTTTGTTTATCATAATACAATATGAAATAGAACACCTAAAAAACATAATATAATATGTAACATTTTTATTTCCCCATGCAACAAATATGTAGCCGGAAACTGTTGAACTTAGAAATTATACAAGTAAACAAAACACAATTCTACATGTAATATTTATAAGTGCTTTGTTTTATTAGAACAGTGGCATAAATGTCTGTGCATAATAAATAAATGAGCTTGTGGTATAGATTTGAAGTCTATAATTAAAATATACTTTATTAGTTCAACGAAAAGAAAAAAAAATTAACAACAACTGTTTCCGCCCGGGATCGAACCGGGGACCTTGCGCGTGTGAGGCGCACGTGATAACCACTACACTACGGAAACCTATATTTATTTCTTATAATTTATTTCATTATTTTATGATGATTATGTTCATCAGCGAATTTGAATTTGTTTTAGAATAGATCAGTTGATTTTATTGTGTCTTTATTATGTCTTTTTTTTTTTTTTTTAATTTTATCCTTATGTAATGTAAGTTTGTTTGTAACCAGCTTTATGTCAACAAATTTAAGTTATAAAAATTTCAGTGCGAAGAGATTAGCTTTCTTCTTGTGAGGAGAAAGAGAAGATTTTTTTTTCTTAAGTGATGATATGAAAATATCCATATAAATTAGCAATGTACAGATGGAATATACTTTAAGTTCAATGGAAGAACACTATGTGATCAAAAGTTTAGAGACACAAGCATTTCTGCGTCGCAGGCTTCAGATAACAGGAATTAATAAGCGGTGGCACCCCTTTTTGCTCTAATGACCGCGTCCACCCTCCGTAAGGTAGTAAGAAACTGGAATTTCCCTCCATTCCTGCCTCAGAGCACTGGTTAGTTCAGCCACGGATGAAGGACGGCGTGGTCTAGCTTGTAGTCGACGTTCCAATCCATCCCACAGTGTTCACTGAGATCAGGACTGAAGGTCAATCCATTTCTTCAACCCCGTTGTCCTGAAACCAGACTTTATGGCAAGGAGCATTGTCATATTGATACAGAAAAGGTCCATCCCCCAACTGTTCTCACTATGTTGGCAGAGCACAGTTGTCCCAGATGTCTCGATAAGGAACAGCATTCACCGTTCCTTTAACAGAAACAAGCTGGCCCAGTCCGAACCATGAAAAAGAGCCCCATACAATGATGCAGAAAAGGTGGTATTTTTACGCTTATAATTCGTTACATCTCTACATGATCTTCGATGCGTGTGATGCACATCTCGCACGAAAAGGCAGTTCATGCCTGATTTTATCTAGCAACCTCGGTATAAGAAGGAAAGGTAGTACAACGATACCACGTGACCATGTAACAATCTTGTCCGTCGTTACTTCTGTTGGCGTGTGGCAGCGCTACATACAAGGAGTCCGAATTCCCAAGCCACAGACAATGGAAAGCAATGGGCATGTTATGAAACGGAAGCCATTTTCAATAACAGTTTAGGTAAATCTGTTTAATTTCATTAGGTTTTGTTCATTTAAAAAGTTATGTATTCAAGCTTTGTCCTGTATAATGTGGTATGGTTATAAATGAGATCAATAACGTCGAAACATTAAAATCGTATTCAGAATGCTCACTGATGTTCTTCCTTAAACCATTGTTGAGTAGATATTCAATAATATGAAATTTGTATTCAACGACGGCTTGAACAAGCGCTCATTCTGAATACGGGCCTTAGTGTTTCGTTTTACAATCTGCAATTTTATTAATGGAAATAATATCACCGAGTATTGTGCACATTTTATAAAGCTTACATCATGTTAGCAGGTATATTAATTGACACTTCTTAAATGCTACCCGAAATAAACAACTTCACACGAAGCAGACAGGTGATCAAACAAATTTAATTGCTTTTTAAGTTTATGATATGGACTCAAGTCCACGAAATCAGAATATCTTTTCCATATCACGTTATGTTATTGAGAATATTGTAAAGAAACTAGAAGAGAGGACGATTGCTGGCGAAAATTGCACGAATGAAAGATAAGTGACTGAGGGTGATGGCATGTTAACTGGCACACCGATGGGGAGTAAGTGTCAGCCCATTTCTAGCCAACTTGTACATTAGAAAACTGGAGAACATTGCGTTAAATACTTTTAACTACAGAGTGTCCCTAATTGATGTATACACTCTTTGAAATGTTATAACTCAGCAAAAGAAATAAGATAGAATATAAGGTTTGTTGTATTTTATTCCTTAAATTTCCTTAAGCCCGTACATGTTCAAAATGTCCACCTTCTGCCACAGTACACTCCCAACACCGACGTCGAACAGAGCGACATACCGACTGGATTGTAACTAATGGAATATATTTGATGGAATGTTCAATCTCATCTCTTAATTCCGTCAATGTTTGTGGTTTAAAGTTCCCCAAAGGAAAGGTCGAGAGGGGTTAAATCGAGAGATCGAGGCGGGAACTTCGTAGCACTTCCTCTTCGTCCTATCCATCTGTGATTGAATGTGTGATTGAGGAAAGTTCTCGCATCGACATGAAAGTGAGGTGGAGCCCGGTCTTGTTGGAAGTGAACCTCATTTCCTTTCTCGAAGAGATCATTAAGACGTGAAATCATGAATTCCAACATTTGAGGTAAGTCTGACCCGTGACAGTATGTTCGAAAAAGTACGGCCCAATTAAGCCTCTGGAGGACAGACTACACCACACCATGCTTTTCCAACGCCGTCTGGATCATACATAACAAACCTTATATTCAGTAGTTGCATATTGGTCTATTTCGTAAAGTCGTAGTCGTTCCCTACCCTGATAATGAGATTATCTCGAAACGCGTAGGCTCATTATTAAGCACTACCATTTTGCTATTCGAAGGTTTTCTTTATTGTGTTCAGACCTTATATTTCTATCTCATTTCGTTGCTGAGCTATAACGTTTCAAAGAGTGTATATATCAATTTGGGACAGTCTGTATTTCCCGGTAGTGTGATACAGATTTGCTGATGATATCTTCTATATTTTCAACGTACATGAATGTGACATTATGGGGTTTTTGGACTCTCTCAATAACTTGTGTCTCCATATAAACTTCACCATGGAAATAGAAGAAGACAATTCGTTACCGTTTTTGGATATATTGGTCACCCGTTGAAAAAAATCAAAAATTTTCAACGTATATTCAAACCATTGTGTTTAGCAGAAACTGGCTGCCTTCCACCACCAGATCAGAAGAGCATTATTGCTCCTACTCAAGGGTGAAGAAAAAAAAGACAAGGAGAAGAAAACAATTAGAACTTTTGCAAAGTTTAATGGTTTTGATGAAAAAATGGTAGACAGAATAGCGCAGAAAATTGGAAATCATCTAAAAATTGAAAATTTGAAAAAGCAACTACGCCGTCAAAGATTTTTTTGATGTAAAAATAACTTTCAAAGGCACTAACATTATTAAGGGAAAATTTAACGCAGTTAAGGACAAAATCCTAGCAAAAGAATCCGCAGGTGTGTACAAATTTAAACGCGCCACAGGTGGTCGTTATTACTTAGGCAGTTCACAAAGAGGTGTTACAAAACGGATGAGTGAACATATTACTTGCATGAAAAACGCAAAACTGGGTGTTTCGTCCTTTGCGGATCACATTTTGAGGGGGGGAAACATGAATATTCTTCTAAGTTATTTGAGATTATTCAAACATGACAATCGACAATCGAACAGTGGAGTGGAAAAGAATAAACGCGAGTAGTCCAGGAGCCAAGCTCCTCTGCACGCTCACCCAAAAAGTAGGCCTAAGGGGGCACAGTGAGGTAGGAAAGAAGCCTGATGAACCTCTTAGGTCTACATGACTGGGACGAGAAACAGATTGTAGATTGACGAACATCGAATCCGAAACGGCAGGATCTAGAAGATCCAGTAGTTGGGGAAGACAAGCTTGTTTATGTCATCGAACAAGACATCCTGCATATGGCGGGGTCTACGAAACCTACGGGGAAAGGAATTTTTCGAGAAGGGGATCAAGAAACTTCCCGAAAAGTGACAGAAGATAATCGAATAAATGGGACACTACGTCATTGATTAATGTGTATTTTTTGAATAAATTGAACGGTCTTCGCAACGACTGAATGTTCCAGAACACCAGTACCCAGAGTGTTTTCATGATTTTCCATCTTGGGCAGTATGTTCCTGAGAAGCGTCTGGACATAAGAACCTATGTGGATCATCCCCAGATCTTCGTAGATGGAGTGATTGTTGGCAACTCTGCTGTCTAGTTGGGCAATGGATAGGAGAGTAATATTTAAGAATGTCTGAAGATCCTTCTACCTTGATTTACAGATAGCAGCCCAAGCAGGTATACGGTGGAGGGGAATAGTGCGAATCGCCACCTTGTATATCAAGAGTTTGTTGTCCACTCCAAGAGCGCTGTCCCGCCCTAGAAGTGAAATCAAACTGAACTTCGCTTTCTTAACCTTGCTAAGCACATAGCTTGGAGTCGATCATAACACTTAGGTACCTGTAATTTTTTACCCATTCCAGCTTCCTGCCGAATAGGAAGAGAGCCCTTGGCATTTTTGCGTTTGCGACAATCGACAATCGAACAGTGAAGTGTACATTTGTTAGGATGGGACGAAAGCAGCGCTTTCACAAAGCTCATCCAACCAGAACAAACTCCAAATGAAATACACTGAGGTAGTCAAGAAGCCTAACCAACCCAAGCGGTCTTCCATATTATACAAGAAAGAAAATAAGATTGACGATTGTCAGAAACAAAAAAACAAAAGAAATAAAAATAAAATAAAAAAATACAAAGAGAAATAAGATTATCACATCTTCCAGTAGTCTGGGAAAGAGACGTTGCTAATATCTTCAAAATTGATGTCAAGAACGTGCCTCGGTTTACGATACTTCGTATGCCAGTTCATATTCATTGAGTTCTTCAGTAACCCTTTCACAAGCTTATTGTCGTGAGTCTTCATCTTCTGTATCATAATCAAAAGGAGATCCTGTATAAATTTTCCGATATGGGCCATGTTTAAATACTAGTGGATGGATTGGTTTTTCACCGTCCTTCTGTCCGGCAATGGTCCTCAGGGTAACATTCTGAAATGACTGTAGTTCACTCCATCTGGTTTTACAGATAGTCGCCCACGCAGGCCTGCCATAGAGGAGTATGGTCCGGATAATCGATTTGTACAGAAATAACTTGTTGTCAATGCTGAGGGCGCTGTTGCGACCCATGAGAGCTATGATACTGTACTTAGCCCTCTTCGCTTTATTCAGAGCATAGGACATATGCTGGTTCCATGAGAGTCTTGAGTCAATGATAACTCCAAGATACTTGTAGTTGTCCACCGAGTCCAGTTTCTTATTGAACAGAACAAGGGAATCTGGGGGATGCTTGAGCTTCCTATTGAGGTACAAAGCCTTGCACTTTCCGACGTTAAGGTTCAACTTCCAGCAGTTAAACCAGTCTTCGAACTGCTTCAAGGCGCACTGCTGCCGAGTGATAACGTGAGCCGGCTGGTGTGCCCATGTCATAATGGCAGTGTCATCCGCATAAAAATACAGATTACAATTATCGGGTTTCGGGAAATCATGTACAAAGTAATTAAATAGCACAGGCCCGTGGACAGAACACTGAGGGACACCGGCCTTTACAACACGGGGTGTGGAAAGATCTTCTCCAACTTTGGCTTGATAGGATCTGCCGTCAAGAAAGGATTTCACCATCAAAATCAAATCGGCAGGGAACCCGTCTCTTATCATTTTGTAGACAAGGCTCTCATGCCACACTTGGTCAAAAGCTTTACTGACATCGAGAAATACCACCCCACAGTACCTGGATAGGTTCAGGGGGGTGCTCAGGTCTTCAACGAGCCTCCATATCTGCATCGGACCAAGAGTGGGCAGCACGAAAGCCAAACTGCTCTTCCCGAAAAAGGTCATTTGCTAGACAGTGATCTTGGAATCTGACGAGGATCGTTCTCTCCAACACCTTGGACATCGTGGGTAGCAGGCTAATAGGTCGGTAACTCGCCGGAATTGAAGGATTTTGCCCCTGCTTGGGGATACTCAACACAATAGATTTCTTCCAAGCCACAGGGAAATAAGAAAATTTCCAGCAGTCGCTAATGATATTGGTGAGAAAGTGAATAAAGTTCTTTGGGAGATTCATAAGGGCGTTATTACTCACCTTGTCTTTTCCTGGAGCCTTCTTCTTTTTCAGTTTACTTATGATGTTGGCGATCTCTCTAGCCTCGATGTTGTACTTCGTTAAATGCTGCGGGACTTCATCAAAGTTGACAATACCTTCTTCCACACGCTAAGACATGATTTGGCTCTCGGGCTTATCGTTGGTAGGAGTAACAAAATGCATTTCCAGTGAATCTGCAATGACTTGGGCCTTGTCCTGATCAGTTTGGACATAGTCACTTGTGGAGTACGTAGTGAAGGAAGCGTATCATTCTTCCTCTTCTGTAAAGCTCTGACCATACTCCAAATGGAATTGTCGCGAGCCGACAAGCTTTTGAGTTTTTCATTCCATCTAGCGTCGCGAAGCTCTTTTATATCCTCTTGAACTCTTCGCACTAGCCTGTTATACTTGGTTTTGAGCCAAGGTTCACGATAGCGTTGCCATAGTCTACGGGTCCTGTTTCTTTCAGAAATTAGGCGTTGGATTCTAGGAGTGAGTTGGATTCGATAAGGAGGTTTATTCTCTGATGGATACTTACTAGCTTCTATGGCACTGTTAATACTTCTGGTGATGTCTTCAACACGTTGATTGATGTCCTCTGTACAGTAAGCAACGTCGGGATGGCAGCCATATTCCTTAAGAATATCTTTGTAGAGCTTCCAGTCTTGATGATGTATCAGTTCCTCTCGGAAATTTATGTCGACATTGTCAAAGTTCAACGCCACAGGCTTGTGGTCAGAAGAAAGGTCATCAATCGTGAAGATATTGTACGGTTTGAAGAAACCCTTCAAGAGCGAGATGTCCAAACGTCACTACTAGGGGAGTGGTCGCAGTAGTAGGTGTCCTCCACAGGTCCAGCAGCGATGATATCATCTCTACTTTGTATGTACCTATAGAGACTCATGCCATTGCAATTCTGCGTTCTGGAGTTCCAGCTTGGATGTTTGGCATTTAGGTCACCAGCTAGGACGACTGGAGTGTCACCACTGAAGAGTTCATCAAGCTCACTAATGTCAAGATAATGTTTAGGTGAATTGTAGAGCACCACGAACTTCACTTCACCACAGGAGACGTCATTGATAATGATGGAGGCCGATTCCATACCTGCATAAGACTTGGAGACTAATTCTTGGTGTTGAATTCCCTTCTTAATGATGATCGCAGCGCCCCCAGAAGCACATCTTGCAGCATTTGAAGCCATTCGATCCTTACGGTACACACAATAGCCAGGCAGCTTGAAGTCTTGGCTTGGTTTGAGATGAGTTTCACAAAGGAAAGCAACGTCGATGTCTTGCTTTAACAGAAAATTGTGAAACTCGATACGCTTTCGGGGAATGCCCCTAGCGTTCCATATCACGCACCGAAGTTCACCTTTGTTGATTACAGTATAACGTTGTGCAGCCATACTAAAATTAGTTGGTTGTAAGGAGCCCACTCAACTGTGGGTAACTTTTGCCTAGATTAGAAAACAGATGAAAGATAGGTCCTAATTGCTTATACATACCTGGTAGGTCGTTGATGTTGAGGCCTTTATCTTCCGGCGTAGACACAGCAGCAGCATAGGATTTGCCTACTGTCACTTTAGAACTAGGCATCCTTTGAACCTGGGGGTATTTTGGACATTTCGTGTAACTTGAAGTGTGCTGTCCACCACATCTGATGCACTTTGGGGGGTCTTGTCCTTTGATCCTGGGGCAATCTCTTGACTGGTGCCCCTCAGCACATTTATTACAACGAGGATCTTCCGTGCAGCCCATGGATACGTGTCCGAAGCGCAGGCAGTTGTAGCACTGTAGTGGCTTCTTGTTCCCTCGAAAGGCCTCCACTGTTACTGCAAGCGGCCCAATACGTGTTATGTTTTTCAATGACTGGTTGTGTTCGGAGTTCGGGAGCAGAACCAAAACCATCGGCATATCAATGGATCTTTGGCTTTCCTCAAGCGAATTAATTTTTCAGGGAAGTAGTTGGCTCTTTTTAGGTCTTCTTGGAAGTCATCGAGGTCATACGTAATATCCACATTACGTATCACGTATTTCAAGACCTTCTCCGACTTCAGTTGATGATGCTGAATTTTTAAGATATTATTAGACTTAATTCCAGAGACTAACCTGTTGTGCGTTTCTTCGTCTTCACATTTAATTTTGACGGTTTCAGCTCTGCCCGTATGAACGGTGATCTTTTCCACTGGAACATGCTTCTCGAGCTCAGTTAAAATGGTCTTAAACGGGACGCCATGAGTCCGCACGATAATCGGCGGTACATACCTCTTCGTGATTCTATGGTCTTCATTAGCCGAGCGACCTTGTCCATTCTTCAGATTCCTCATTCTAGACGCGCTGACGACTTCTTCGTTTACTCTGGAGACGGTCTTTAGGTTATCGATCCTCGTGCCTTTTCTGAATTTTTTATTAGTGACACCAATCCAGGGGCTGTCATCCACTTCTTCATCAGTTCCGTCAGAGTGACTTCTCTTACAGCCACCGTTTGTCGAACAGTCACTATTTTCTATTATATCCATAGACTCCATACTATTAGAAGAGGAATTAGATTTTAAGACATTACTTACCTTGCTGTTATCAACTGGATTATCTTCCTTGGAGTTTCTTGCCTTCGGAGTCCCGGAGCATTTCCCAAAGGCTTCCTTAAGTTCGCTTATCTTGTCAATAACATCTCTACGAGAGTCCTTAATTTCCTTATTGATACCTTCGAACTTCTCCTCAAAACTTTTGTTTAGGGATTCGACTTTTTCCTCCAGTGCACTATACTTAGCGTTTATTTCATCCCGGAGGGCTTCTAACATTTCGTTGAACACTAGGTCAAATGCAGCAAACCTAGCATCCAAGCAGGTATCCCGGTAGGCCTTTTCGCAGGACACAGTTTTCCCATCCGCCACTAGCAAATGCTCTTTAGCCTACTTCAAATTGGTTAATTTGGACGAAGCCATCATATATAAATGTATAGAACCAGGGGGGGGGGGGAAGTAACCTCGCAGCTAAGTGTGTGCTAAAGAAGCCGTCCTAAGAAGGACGCACCTAGCTCTAAGAAAAACGAACATGTCAGGTTTGCGAGAAAATTAATTCTACGCCAGGGACCCGCTCGTGAATGATTAGAATAATAATAGATGATATGAGAAAATGTCCTTAGTAAGGTCTGCGAGGAAATTAATCCCAACGCCAGGGACCCAGAAGGATAATGAGCGTCTTGATGTACTGGTTTACGGGAATATTAATTCCAACGCCAGGGACCAGCACATAAGTCGTAACAGAAGGTGAATATCACCCTGAAAAGGGCGCACCGTGAAATGAGAATAATGAAATGATACCTGAAAAGAGAGTAGAGTGATGCCTTGAAGAGCTAGTCCGTTTTGATCGTCCTGATCGTCCTCAGCCTAGGGATGATAACCTTGCGTTTGCGAGTGATAAACATGGCTTTATACTTTTTGACATTCAGTTTTCGTTGCCAATTAGTGAACCAGCTCTCGCATTGATGTAAAGCTCTTTGTAGTCGACTAATGACATGGGCTGGGTTTCGCCCCCAAGTCATGATAGACCCATCGTCAGCAAACAAGTAGAGATTGCACTTTGGAAACTTGAAAAAGTCTTGGATAAAGAAGTTGAATAAAGCTGGGGAACACCAGCATTAACATCACAGGAAGCTGACATGGAGTCACCAACGTTAACACGAAAGGTCCTATTAGACAGAAAGGAGCGAACCAAAGCAATTAAGTCAGCGGGGAACGCACAAGTGATCATCTTGAAAATGAGGACTTAGTCAAAGGCCTTTTGCACGTCGAGAAATACGAGACCACCAAACAGAAAGATTGAGGGGACTGCTTAGGTCAGGAACTAGTCTCCATATTTGAACCTGGCAAGAATGATCTGAAGGAAAACCAAATTGCTCGTTACGAATAAGATTGTTTGCCTCGCAGTAGTCATTGAACCTCTTGAGAAAAGCACGCTCAAAGGCTTTCGAAAGCGTGGGCAGCAAGGTTTACGTGTAAGAATACCATATTATTATATTTTTTAGAATCTTTAGAAATTGTAAGAAACAAGGCAACAAAACCAGCTATTAAACAGATTGGCATGATGGGCTGATTTACAAACAAGGCAACCAACAGGTCGCGGACTGGCTACCTCTTTCTATTTCTTTATCAAGTAATGAATGTTGGCTCCATTAAGCAGAGTAAGGTTAGCTCTTTTAACCAGCGTGCCCCTCCCCTTTGTCTTTGGGGTGGTTGACGTCGTTTTGTTTTGAATAGCTTAGATTGGTTGCTTTCTTTCCCTTTTCTTGCAATTGTTTTGATTGGTTGTCGTTTGCTTATAAATTCTGTGTTTTCCGATTGTCGATTGTCAATCACTATTTGGCTTCCGTCCAGGCCACTCTTGTCAGCTTCAGTTATGGAGGCTCGTTGCTGATTTAAACGGTCTTCTCAACCTCTCTATGTTTGGTGGTCTCGTTTTCCTCGATGTCCAAAAGGCCTTTGACCAAGTCTGGCATGATGGGCTCATTTACAAAATGATTGCCTACGGGATCCCTTAGTGCCCTGTGATCCCTTAAAGATTTTGTCAACTTGTTACAATTTTGTCAATTCATCGATAGTTAAACAGCTTAGAATCAAACACTGATTTAAATATTTCGGTTTAATGCTAGCCCTTTTTTGTCAAAATATTACCTGCTTTTGAGAAGAGTCTCTCACTAGGAACTGAAGTAGCTGGAATCAATAAGAATTGAATTGCAATTTCATATAGATTAAAATTGTGTCTGTGCATACATTTCCATATGTCTAAGGGATCAGCATTAAGTGGTTCTAATTTGTTTTCTAAATATAATTTTAAGTTTCTATTTAATCCTAAAGAAGGTGAAGGAAGATATGAAGTGGGATCCACATGATTGTCGACTTTTCTGTGAATCCATATGCTATCGGCACATATCTCATCATTATTTACACAACTACTACTTTCAAATTCTGAGGAAGGCAACTTATTCAACATTGAATTAACGTGAGATATAGCAGCAGCACAACAACTACGACTTCTGAAATCATGCTTCTTAAAACGTGGATCAAGCAATGTTGATACACTATAAAGTAAATTGCTTTCTACATTCTTGAACCTAGCTTGTGTATGCTTCAGGGCACATACCTCAGTTGAGGGACTTAGGGAGGACAGGCAATCGACAATATTCCTAGAAGAGGAATTATTTTGCTAATGGTAGTATGTTTTTCTGCAGACAACTCATTAGTGATTTTAAACAGAGGTCGAAAAACAGGTAATGAATCCTCTAAACATTTTAATTCCATTGTTGTTAACATGTCAGGACCATTATCTACATTTTGAAGTGCTAGTGTGATACATTCTTTCAAAGACAGAAATCTTTCTGTCATTAGATACGTTGAGTTCCAGCGTGTGATTACTTCCTGATGTCTGATTACATTTTGGAGATGTCTAGTAATGTTGGTTGTGTTCCCAGAAATTTTCACTTAACATTTTTCTTACCAGGACTTAATTATTTAATTAAAATTTACAATACATACGAGGTCTGTTCAAAAAATACGTAGACTGACGTCATAAAACAAAATATACTTTATTCAGAAGTTACACATCTGGGTCCCCTTCAAAGTACTCCCCTCCCCGACGCACACACTTATCCCAACGGTGTTTCCACTTTTGGAAACAGTCCTGGAACGCTTCTCTTGTGATGTCCTTCAGCGCCTTCGTCGCATTTGCCTTTATGTCGGGAATCGTCTCAAATCTCCTTCCTTTCAAAGGTCTTTTGAGTTTGGGAAACAAGAAGAAGTCACAAGGAGCGAGGTCAGGTGAGTAGGGTGGGTGAGGAAGAACAGTGATCGAGTGTTTGGCCAAAAACTCTCGAGTTCTGAGGGCTGAATGGGCTGGAGCGTTGTAGTGATGAAACAACCAGTCACCTCTCGTCCACATTTCTGGCCTTTTCCACTCGTCCAGTGGCAGTTTTTCCGAGTTTAACACAAAATTTCACAGCAACTCTTTGCTCGTTCAAATCACTCATTCTAAAAATCCGCCAAAAGAAAAAAAACACACTTCACAAACAACCGCGTAGCTAATCAACCAATACTGATATTTGCAATCAAAAAACTGCCTTGTAATCAGCGGATCTGTCAGAAGATGGCGACACCAAGCGATTTTGATTGGGACCAACAGGGCCCGCGCAATTCAAACAGTCTACGTATTTTTTGAACAGACCTCGTATTATATTAAAACTAGTTACTAGCGACCGAGAAGACCGGGAAAAAGTCTAGTAAGTGAGGAAATAAATGAAGTTGTAGGAAGTAACAAAACACTAACCTGAATGGAGAAAAATAATAACCTTGATAACGACGAGCCTCGAGTCCAAATGATTACCCTACTATAAGAAGGTTTCAGAAGATCTAAATGAGACAATCGACAATCGATCAGTGTAGTGAAAAAGTAGTACGAGTGGTCCAGGAGCCTTTAGCTCACTTTACACGCTCACCCAAAAAGTAAACCAAATGAGGTACACTGAAGTAGGAAAGAAGCCTGATGAACCTCTTTAAGTCTTCCAGAAAAGAGTCCCTTCATTGTAGGGACGAGAATCAGATTGTGGATTGACGAATAGCGAGTCCGAAAAACTAGGATCTAGCAGATCCAGTAGTTGGGGAACTCGGCCTTGTTAATGTTCTCGAAATTGACATCCAAGATATGACGGGGTCTTCGAAACCTGAGGGAACCCCTGATAGTGAGTGAGTGGTCCAGGATACCAGCAACCAGGATATTTTCATGATGTTCCATGTGAACTCTGTGTCGACAATCGACACAGTGTAGTGAAAAGAAAGACGCGAGTGGTCCAGGAGCCAAGCTCACTTTGCACGCTCAGTTTGGGGAAGACGGCCTTGTTAACGTCATCAAAGCAGACATCCAGGATATGGCGGGGTCTTCGAAACCTGAGGGGACCCTTAACAACGATTGGATGGTCCAGAATACCAGAAACCAGAGTATTTTCGTGATTCTCCATCTTGGGTAGCATGTTCTTCATAAGTGTCTGGACAAAGGTGCCTATGTGGGTCATCCCCAAATCGTCATAGATAGAGTGGTTGTTGGCAACTCTTCTGTCAAGTGGGGCAGTGGATCGGAGAGTAACATTTTAGAAGGTCTGGAGTTCCTTCCACCTAGATTTGTAAATAGAAGCCCAAGCAGGCATTCCATGGAGTAAAATAGTACGAATCACAACCTTGTATTTCAAGAGTTTGTTATCCACACCAAGAGCGCTGTTTCGCCCCAGAAGTGCAATCAAACTGAACCTCGCTTTCTTTGCTTTGTTGAGCGCGTATTGGACTTGGTCGTTCCAATTTTTAGTTTGGAGTCGATCATGACACCAAGATATTTATAGCTTTTTACCCACTCAAGTTTCTTGCCAAATAAGAAGAGGGGCTTTGGAGGGTTTTTGCATTTACATAAATCTTAGTTCACCCAATCAGACCAGAGATTTAAAAATCCATCTCATTGGCTGAGCTAGAGCTAAGGGAAAGATTGATCTTTTTTTCGATCTATCGCTCAGTAAAAAGATCGTTCTTTTGATTGATCGACATGAAAAAAGATCGATTGTAGATCGGAAATTCGATCCATCGCAGGGCACTAGGATCCCTGACGATCTAATTGCTCTGGTTCGCTCCTTCCTGTCAATGAAGACTTTTCGTGTTAAGGTTGGTGACTCCTTGTCTGAACCCTGCGATGTTAATGCTGGTGTACCCCAAGGCTCTGTCTTGGGGCCAGCCTTATTGAACTTCTTTATCCATGACTTTCCCGAGTTTGCAAAGTGTAATCTTTACTTGTTTGCTGACGACGGATCCATCATGACCTGGGCACGAAACCCAGCATATGCTATCACTCGACTACAAAAAGCTTTACATCAGTGCGAGAGCCGGTTCACTAAGTGGCGATTAACGCTGAATGTCAAAAACTGCAAGGTCATGTTTATCACTCGCAAATGCAAAAACCCTCCAAAGCCCCTCTTCTTATTTGGCAAGAAACTTGAGTGCGTGAAAAGCTATAAATATCTTGGTGTCATGATCGACTCCAAACTAAACTGGAACGACCAAGTCCACTACGCACTCAACAAAGCAAAGAAAGCGAGGTTCAGTTTGACTGCACTTCTGGGGCGCAACAGCGCTCTTTGTGTGGATAACAAACTCTTGATATACAAGATTGTGATTCGTACTATTTTACTCCATGGAATGCCTGCTTGGGCTTCTATTTGCAAATCTAGGTGGAAGGATCTCCAAACCTTCCAAAATGTTGCTCTCCGATCCATTGGCCAACTTGACAGAAGAGTTGCCAACAACCACTCTATCTATGACGATTTGGGGATGACCCACATAGGCACCTTTGTCCAGACACTTATGAAGAACATGCTACCCAAGATGGAGAATCATGAAAATACTCTGGTTTCTGGCATTCTGGACCATCCACTCGTTGTTAAGGGTCCCCTCAGGTTTCGAAGACCCCGCCATATCCTGGATGTCTGCTTTGATGACGTTAACAAGGCCGTCTTCCCCAACTATTGGATCATTTAGATCCTGCTGATTTTTGGGGACTCTAGTCGTCAATCTACAATCTGACTCTCGTCCCTTCTTGGGACTTATTCTCTGGAGGACTAAAGAGGTTCATCAGGCTTCTCTCCCAGTTCAGTTTACCTCCTCTGGTTTACTCTTTGGGCGAGCGTGCAAAATGAGCTTGGCTCCTGGACCATTCGCGTCTTTCTGTTCACTACACTATTCGATTGTCGATTGTCAATCACTATTCGGGCGAAACATTCTTGCCAGCTCCAAGTTTGGAGACTTATTGCGGGTGTTAACACTCCCCTTAATCTTTCGATGTATTGCGGCGTCATCTTCTTAGATGTTCATAAAGTTTTTGATCAGGTCTCGCATGAAGGCCTTCTTTAAAAAATGATAATTGATGGTTTCTCACATGATTTAATTAGTCTAGTTCACTCGTTTCTGTCCAACAGGTCTTTTCAAGCCAGAGTTGGAAATGAATTATCTAATACCTGTGAGATAAATGGCGGTGTCCCACAAGGATCAATGCTGGGACCAGTTCTGTTCATTTACTATATACGTGACTTCCCTGAAATCTCTTACTGTAAGCTATTTTTTTTGCGGATGATGCTGCTATACTGACATGAGCACGCCAGCCTAGTGTTGTTGTATCACGTTTGCAGAAAGCCCTTAAAGAATGTGAAATCTGGTTTAGCAACAAGTAGCGATCAAAACTGAATGTCGACAAATGCAAAGCGATGTTTATCACTAAGAAGAAAAAGAGAAATCTTGACTCCTTAAAGTTATATGGCAAATACGTGGAATAGGTTGATAATTACAGATATCTAGGCGTTGTTATTGATTCAAAACTATCATGGAATATGCCTGTGACTTATGCGATGAACAAGGCCAAAAAAGCAAAGTTTTAGCTGCTTAATTGCTCTGTTGGGACGTAACAGTGCCCTCAGTGTTGATAACAAACTACTGTTATACAAAATAATTGTTCGTGTCATCTTGCTATATGGCATGCCCATCTGGGCTACAATTTGCAAGACAAGATGGAAAGAACTCCAAACTTTCCAGAACATTACCCTAAGGACTATTGCACAATTAGATAGGAGAATTGCTCGCAGTTACTTCATTCATAATGATTTCAATATTATCCATGTTGGGAAATATGTTCAAGAGATCATGAAAACCGTGCTGCCTGTTATGGTAAATCATGATAATGATCTAGTCTTTGGCATTCTAAAACATTCTCTACATAGAAAAAGGCACCGTAATCCAAGTCATGTCCTTGATTTCAATTTTGATGACATTGACAATGTCATCTTCCCAGATTACTGGGTTTCATAAGTTTTTCGTTCTTTTGTGGCTTACTATGTGATATACTTCTAGTTCAGACAATCGTCAATCAAATTTCCCTCCACCAAGAGGAGGCAATTTTCTTCTTTCATACTTTGGATGACCTTTGTGGGTACATCAGGCTTCTTTTCTAGTTTAGTGTATTTCCCTTGGAATATGATTATGAAGGGTGAGATTATGGAAGCTATGCTTCAAGTTCCACACGAATACCGATACACTACACTGTTCGATTGTCGATTGTCAATCACTCACTGATAATGGAGCGTAGCCCCCGAAATGTACATCTGGGTCATTAATGTATCATATAGTGGAATTGTGGTTTCGTGTTGTTGTTTACTGATAGTGGTGTCCACAGTTCTTGGCGTATATCGTTTAAATAAGCCCTGAATTTGCACTATTTATGACGATGTAACCTATATTGAGCTTCAATGAGGAGCTTCAATGCGGAGGCCTTCTCTCTTCAGTGGTCACGATTACTTTTTTTCTTCCCCAAATTAATCGTCTACTTCTGTCTAAGTCTCATTTCTTTGAGGTTGTGACTGCAGATCGCATATGATTGGCGTCTGAATAACAATGAGACCTTACGACGTGGTACCAAGCGATTTGCACGACTTTTAGTATAGTAATAGGTCTTAATATAATATGTAACAGGAAAAAAGCAGAAAACTCACTACTCCAGCGTTTTGCAAACATTTGCATTCCAACTATTTCTAGCTCGTTATAGATTTGCGAAAGTTGCAAATGGCAATGCATCAAAAGGAAACGATACTTCCTCACGTAAGCCAGTGGGCTAATTTAGGCGAGTTCACACTTCATTGGTTGATCAGTGTAGCATACATGTATATAAACCCGGTTATGATGCTCTCTGCATGCTAGTCAGTCGGCACTAGGGATGGGCAAAATCTCTTAAATAATCGATTATTCGATTATCGTTTCTTCACTTTTATCCGACTCGATTCGCTCGATTAATTGGGTAAGAAAATCGATTATTGACCGATTAATCGATTTCTTAAAGATTAAGTATTATTAATTTTATTAAGTATTCCACATATCAGATTTTATTGTAAACTGAAATAAAAGAATTCAGATACAAACTAAAAGATTAAAAAAAAATTTTATTTAAAAAACAATTTTAAAAATTCAATTATTCAAAAACAATTTAAAAATAGCAGTTTTGACACTCGTTTTCCAGTTAACCTATTTCTTGCTTGTGTACAAATATTTCCTGCCTTTGAAAACATTGTCACGTGTTAGAGCGGTTTCTTCTCGAGCCTAATGTTCAATACATGAAGCTTATTATAGAAACTTAAAAAAATCGTGACAGAATTGCAAACGTTACATTCCCTCGGTGTCATAACATAAAAAGCAAATTCATTAGGCGATTTGTTGTTTTTCGTTTGAAAATTTCTGTTGTTAAAAAAAAGAAACTTATGTTAAAGAGCAGAAAAATTTGAGTTGAAACAACTGCAAGATCGCTTCAAGATATTAGAACCCCAAATGTATTTGGGAATATCCACTTTCGTTGATCCATGATTCAAAAAGGTTGGTTTTCGCAGCAAGATAGCTGCAGAGAATGTGCAGTATGCAGTGATTCAAAGCGTTGCAAGGAGATATGCTGTCTTCGAGTCTGAAGAAGAGGATGAAGTATCCGATAACCAAGCATGACACTGATGCCAGTACAGCCCTTTGAAAACTTTTCACTCTGGGGCTATTTGGACCAGGAAATGGAAGAAAGGAGTAACAAAAGAAGCCACATCACTGATGCCCAACGAAGTAAGAAGTTACATGAGCAGCTCCATTTTTCCACGAAACACCAATTTGCTTAAGTGGTGGAAGGAAAAGGAGCAATAATACCCAGGACTCTCAAAAGTAGTCAAGAAATATATGTATGTGCTCCAGCAACTTTAGCTCCATTGGTCTCTTCCTGCGCATGCGCGTGGCCGCATTTTTACATCACGTTGATTTTGAGATATCCATTCACCGAATTTTTTAAACGCACCTTGTATGTGCATAAGTTATTATCATACATAAAAATAAATGTGAAATATTTTATTATGAATTAGATGGAACCTTATATTGTGACATTTCATGTCAAGTGAAGTGACATATGCGTCCAATTGGGGGGGGGGGGGGAAAAAAAGGCAATAATTTTGGGGACCTGTTTTTTTTTTAAGAATATAGTAGTATAATTAAGATTTAGCTGTTGTTTTATTTCAATTTGGAATTTCTGAATAATTTTCTAATAATATATTTGTTTAGAGTTATTTTACTTTAATTGTTGTCATTATATCGTATATGACTCCTGTTAATGTTTCCTTGTCGTTCTAGGAATGCAATTGTCAGGGGGTATACCATTGTTATGGCGAGGCTTTTTCGCAGCGATTGTGCGGTCTCCCGGGGTGATTATTGTTGGGGTTGTTGATAAGTTGGTCTTAACGACGATGGATATTTTTTTTTCCCTTCCAAGGAAAGACAGTAGATAATGATTGTATGTGTAATGTAGGAAGGGGAGTTCAATGTTAAAACTGAGAGGGCGAGGAGACGCTCTTCAATACATATCATCATTCCAAACGTGCGGTCAAGTTTGATTTGATGCATATCAAGGAGTTGTCCATTCGTCGAAGTCGTAGAATACATCGCAATTACTAAAATTTGGAAATGGATGAAGATAAAATTTCCTCTTTGCCTACTTGCGGAGTTGGTACTCAAAGTTCCTTCTCACTGCCCATCAACAGGTATTCTCGTCCTAGCGACAATTAGTTCCTGCCCATTGAGACGACTTCTGTTGGTGAGTGTACTTTATTTTGCGTTTTGGAACTGGCGTTTCCGCGTGAGGGTGTCTACGCTTCATATTGCAAAGAACCTTGTCTCGTGCATATGCAGTAAGAACGGTTATGGACTGTATCCGTAATAACCTGATCAAGAGTTCCGCCGCGTATAGTAAACAGAACAGTTGGAAGCAATGTCTGAAATGTAGTTTGCCTTTTATAGCGTCTGTAATAAATGTGAATAGTATTAAGTTTAGCGTTACGATGGTCTCTAAGTGGTTTGCTGAGCCCTGTTGTTCCTACGGTGTTGATCACTGTTAATTATTTGCATACTTGCACCTTGCCTATGTGCAGTTTTTGTACCTTGGTGGTGAGCACCGTTTTGTATCGCGTTCGCTAATTGTGCGACGCGCTAGATGTTGTTTAAAGCGGTGATAGCGCATTGACGCGGGGAGGCGTGTTGTAGTGCAGCTAGCTGTACAAAGAACGTGTGCATCGGGGTTTCCGTGGTTTCCACCCCCCCCCCCCCCCAATAAACGATCTTATAAGAGATATTGGGTATAAAGGAACCACACGACGTTCTCCACGTCGTAACGTTGACTGTTAGAGTTAGGTTCTTTGTGCAGTGTGCCTTAATAACCTAAAAGAAATCGTGTTAATGCCTCACCCTGGTTGCTGCCATAAGAGTAATTAGGTTAATGCAGTGCTCGTTAATAGTGCTTGAACAGGTGCTTATGCTCTGTCAATATTTATGGGATTAGAAATAAGTTTACAATTGTTTTTTTTTTATGTTCAAGTAATTGTGAACGAAACCTTACAGTTTGACTGCCTTGTTAACTTATGCATATTTTAGAGGGCCCTCTCGAGTTGTGACTTGTAATTGCTGTTTTTTTAGTTGGTTGTAATAAAGGTTGAATTATTACTTATGCAGTCCCAGTGTTCAATCATTTAGACCCCTTAGATTTATATCAGTTCCGAACTCTACAATCCTGCACCTCTTGACTCCAGTCATTTCCTTAGTACTAAAGCATAAAGGGGGGAGGTGCTGTATTGTAACAATGGCGCCCGAACAGGGACTGATAGTCCGGAAATTCCGGATTTTCGAGGGCGTCTATTGATTTCTCACTGTGATGGCCAAGGTACCGAATTTTTTTTTTGTTTTCAGGTTTTATGCGTTTGAGAGTGGAGTAAAGAAGTAGTTACACGAGTGTAAGTTGTGGAAAGTGAGAGGAGAAGTTGCTGTGCCCAACTGAAAATACATTCTTTCACTGTACCGCCCTTGTATCTAATCGAAGTTGGTCGATAGATGTAACATCATCCAGGCTCCCGACGTCCCAAAACAGCTCACTCTGTCATTAAGGCCTGAAAAGTGATTCTCAGTTTGTTTTTCGATGAAGAAGGACCCATACTCCTCGACTGGCTAGAACGGGGTGAAACAGTTAACGCTGAACGGTACTGCAACACGTTCCTGAAGCCGAAACGGGTCATCGAAAAGAAGCGCTCTCGAAATGGACAGTGCTGCTCCAGGACAACGCTAAGCCACTTGTAGCCAAGAAGATCACCCACCTGCTGGAACCATTTCAGTGTAGAGATTCTTGATTAGGCTGTGCCGATCCACTTAACCCTTTAGGAATGAGTAGCTACCCCAACTACGCTCTATCGCAAGGGCAATATCATTCACTGAACTGGCATCACATCTCATAACAGAAAGGAAGGTGATTCCAGCAGCACTAACTCGTAGTTTTTCATTTTTGTGCGCTAGTGGTTATAATTTCCTTACTTAGTCGTCTCTATTTGGAAAAAGAGCGAGCGAGCGAACAGGAACCGTAATGTGAACTTTGCCAAGGACGTGGGAAAGACAAATAATGCATAAGCAATTCCACTGAAACACTTTAATGCGATATGATGTCATGTATCCCTGGTTTTTGTGCCCGTCAAACTGAAAGGGTGGTCGAAATGCTGCCCATTAGTGTCCTGGACAGTTTGAAAGCGTAGGATAGCACGATGCATGGCTGCACGAAGCATCTTAATGATTCTTGATACCTCTCTTGAATGGCCACATGTGCGAACGAGCCCCTGATAATCCTATCTTTGAAGTAGCCCCACAATAAATGAACCATGAAAATCTTGTAACATATCATCTGAACATTATTCCTACTGAATTTGTTAACCGTACTCTAGATTCATTTTGAGGGTGATTAACGGGGTAAATTTAATTATCACCCTGTATTTCCGTTTCTCTGCATGCGTGGTTTTTGTCCCGAATTTTAAGACGGCATAATAAGAACTGAATGTTTTATTTCTGCTCTCTCAAGATAATGCCCTTATGACAGTTAATCTTGAAAAGACTGTTTTCAAGAAAAGAAAATGTTGTGGTAAATTACGATTGAACATTTAATACGTAATATTTTAAGATTGTTAATTACTAGCTATAATTAATTTTTTTTATCATTTTACGTGCATTAAAAATGTAATCTTTCACAGAAAAAAATTAATCTTTTCAAAATATAAAATAAGACCAAATACACTAATCTAAAAATCGGATTAGCTAAATACACAATTAATTTTTAAGAATTAAGCGTTTATAAAATAACTGTATTTGCTGGAAGTTGAGAAGGGATCTCGTATCCTGAAACTGAGAACTATTTACTTAAAAAAAATGTAGTGCGCAAGTTAGGAGGAAAAAAAAACGAACACAACAACATAAAAAGGGTTTGAAGAGTTTTAAAATGTGCTGAATCACGCCCTCTCCTCCAACCTTTCCTCGGAGAATCCTCTTGAATAACTCACTCTATTTAAGTGACAACTTAATTGGATTTCAACGCCGATGACGTATGACGTTGTTGGTGGCGTTAATTGAGGTGCTTAATAAAGTAAATGAGAAAGATTAATTATAAATTTCCCCTCGAATTTTTTCGCACCACACGCCTCGCTCGCTTTCTTTCTTTTCCTAGATTCGCTTTTTTATCCAACTCATGAAGAACGTCACAACAGGGAAACTTGCTTCATCCAATTTCTCTTTACATGCAAACATAAAATGAACGTGGCTTCTCCTAGTTTCAAGCAACAAATCCTCAGTTATGCAGGATGCAATTTTTTTCTTAGAATGGACGAAAATAGAAAAACTCAAATAGTATTTGGAATTTATTTAAAAAATATAGGCTATTTTGTATGAAATATTTGCCTGGATTAACGGTTTCCAGAAGCAGAAAGAATTTCTTTCTCATAGGCACTTTTCCCAGCGGTTTACGTTTGTATCCGACGGCAACAAACTTACATAGTCTGAGACACACAATATAATCAGTGATCTAACTGAGAGGCAACAATATGACAATGGTCTAACTTACAGATCGGTCGTTAGGGATGGTCCAAATAGGGTAAGGTTGCCTACATCGTATTACTATATACCACCTCCCAATTTGTACCACTAGCCATTGGCAAAAAACCATGCAAACCTGATGGCATCTATTAACGGTTTTTGTAACTACTTTAGCCACATATGTTACACTGCCCATGCGGACCTCGGCGAAGCAGGAACAACAGCGAGAGCTCTATTTAAAATTTGTTAATCCCGTCCATCTAACATTTTTCGTTTACTGATAAGCAAATATCTTCAACTGAAGAAAGGAAAATGTCTAAGGCTTTTGGATCTTATTATCTGCCTTTTCAGTAGCTTTAAAACAAGAGGTTGGTTTGCCCATGGAACTTTTGTTAACGAATAAACTGCACTGCTTTTTAAATAAATCTTGACACGGATGGCACATTTTAGACAAGGTTTGACATTTTATTTTTTATATTCAAGTATTTCCAGACTGCTTTTTTCGGTAAAGCCAAGTAAATTCGCTAACACATATAATATTCATTTTTCCATTATTGTTTATACTAATGGATTTAATGCAATAAATCTCTAAACTGGTACAATATAGGCAACCTTCCCCTAGGGGAGGAGATGAAGAAAATGGAAGCAAGGTTGCAACTAGCAATATCGACAGAGCTTTGCTTGGAAGTAGTGGACTTGCTGACTGATTCTTTAAGAGACATAAGAATGACTGCTGTCTGTCTCCAACATAAGAATCTCAAGCCTACAGATTAAATATGGCTGTTTTGTACGGAGAAGTTTGGTCAAGTTTAATATCAAATTAGGTTGTGGAAAACTATGACCACCATCCTGACAGCAACTTACCATATCAGAATCTACAGTTCAATTTGCGTTATATTTAAACTTTTACCTATAATGCAAATACTGCATTGTCGTTAAAATTACATCTTGGAGACTATTTGTCCTTTTTCTTTGCTAATTCGAAGAGTACTGACCAAAATTAAGACCTATAAACGCATTCTATACAACCTTACGAGTCTGAATATAATTTTCTCTCCTGTTCATTATCACCATTCATCTAAATGCTTTCAAGAAAATAAATTTTAAAAAAATTATTTTAAATGAAATCGAATTAGAAATAATTGAGAACAATAGGTCCTCCTCTCATCCCATTTTAGTTGTAGGTTAGGAAAATTGAAAGAGGCACTGCATGAGGACAAAGCGTTAATTTCAGCTAACGAAATTATTCGCTGTCAAATTTAACGATGGCGTTATGCTGCTATAGAACAGAAAACTAAATTTAATCTGCACTGAATGATCATATGAAAGCGGACAACCAAGAGTGTACTATTCCTTGTTTTATATAAAGACAACGGGATTGTAAAGAGTTTAGGTCCATATTTCTTCAGCTTGTTAATGATTTGGGTTCTCAATTCTCCAATTAGTGTAAATTGCTGCCCATTTCCATTAACAGCTCTGGCTGACCAACTTCAAAGATTTTCTATAGAGTACAAATCAGTCGACATCATAGGCCGGTTCATTATTTGCACCCCTTTAGCGAGGAACCACTCAAAAGTTGAGTTTGCGTTGTGAATTGGAGCATTATCTTGTTGGAATTCAAATAAAAGTCCTCCGATTTTCTCTGCAACTGGAACTAGATGAACTTCTAACATTAGGTGATACTGAATAGCATTCATTCTTACCGAAATAAATGCCAAATTGGACTTTCCCTGCTAAATTAAAGGTTCCCTAAATCATTACACTACATCCTCCTTGCCGGCTTTTGGATTAGATTTCATTATCCCTTTTTAGATCAAGACAATAGAAATTACATCAATCTGGACCGTCCAGATAAACTTTGTCTCGTCGCTTCAAATCAACTTTAGCCATTGTGGTCCGAAACATCATTTCTCGTTCCCAAAGTAGTCTTAGTTGTTTGTGCCTGGGAAGGAATGCTGGTTGACCTCGTCTTTTTTATACACAAATCTTTCAGCTTCCTGAATAACATTGGCGAGTGTTGTTTTTCCAACAGGAATAACTTCACAACATGCCACAGCTCGATTTTACATTTCATCTCTTTTCACTCGTTTTATAATTGCCCTTTTGTCACGATCGCCGAGTTTTGAGGGTCGTCCAGTAGATTTGTTTTCACCCCATAATTATCTTTTATTTTGAGGCAATTGTCAATTGCGATATGTGAATCTCCCAAAGGCATTAGCTATTGATCTTCCTGATTGACCACTTTCATGTAGAGCAATAATCTAAGCCTTTTCAAGCTCACTTAAAGGTTGTTCTCTTAGCATTGTTTATATTTAGTTAATTACTCAGACAATTAATTTACACATTAGTAGCCATTTGTAATACTAGCTAATACCAGCTGTTAGTTTAAATTAACATTTCTTTACTTCAGAGAACAATTTTTACATCATGGCTTTTTCAGTTTTGGCCAGGCAAATTTTGTTTTTGTTTTCTTAATTTTTTCTGTTAAAGTTTTTTCTGACCATTTTTATTTATTTCCCACGACGTTGTGATCAATTTTTTTCATGATTTGTTGCAACATCATTATACATTTTTTATAGTTTATGGTCGCCCCTTATATGCTAAGTCCCAAATGAAATTCTTGAAATTAAAAGTATTCAGTAATAGTGTTCCTTTTATTACAAAAACATTCCAGGCATGATAACAAATCAGGATTGAGAAACAACTTTTAACTACCTAAAATATCTATGTGAACGATCTGAACATCTTCTTGTTTCTCCAAACCTTTTTTTCCCTCCATAGCCACTTAGAAAGTCATACCAACAAAAACCAAGAAGAAAAATACCGTAAAACAAACGAAAAAAAAAGACTTCAGACCTTGTTAAATTTACGACGTTGTTGATTCAAGAGAACCTTGCGTGTTCATCAAGGTCTGGTCCGTTTTGAGGAAGGTGAGTTGGAAGACGGTGGGAAAATTTCCCAAAGGATCGTGTCGGCGTAATATTATTTCCGGTGGAGTATTTCCTACTCAGATGCCTTCCTCTTTCACTCTCTCTTTCGATCGACTACTTTTATCATTCATCTCGTTGGAAGACAATTACGCCCACGCTTATGACGTCAGCGGTGCTCTGGGCCTCGGGTGGAGGTCACGGGAGACGACTGTATCTGTTGTTAGGTACTGAATATTGTATGAGTATCGGTTCCCCCAAAGAAGGAAAGTCTTACCTGATCGAAGACCAATGAGGTGGCGAGGAGCTTCTACGATATTGACTCGAAACGAAGGAGAAAGAGAAAAAATAAAGAAGTTTGCATGTTTTTCTTCAGCAATTTGTTTTTCCATTTGTGTCCTGAAAACTTAGATTTCATACAAATTTAAAATCAAACTCACGAACACTTAAGATTATCACATCAAGCAATCTTAGGACATGCGCTTGCAGATCATATTACGTAATGTAATTTTAGGAGAATTGTAGATTTTGCACGAAAAAAAAACCTTATTTGTCCATCAATGTTCTTCCTGTGTTACACTTTAGTTATCAGTAGACCAATGCATTGTGTTATTCGGAGTTCCTTGATGATTTTTATAAGTAGTTGTACTGTTAAATATAGTTTGCTTTTATTATCAGTTAATACTTTTAAATCTAAGTTTAAAAAAAGCTTTTTTTCTAAACATTGCGATCCATTATTCATTAAAATATATTCATTGGGCTGAATGAACAATAGTCTATAATGGTATAAAATAAGTTTCCGTCGACACAAAATAACGAAGAAAGATTTTTACAAACGCAAAGTACATTTCTTCAAACCGTCCATGAAGAAAGATGGTGGCTTGCTTTTGATCTATATTCGTACAGCAACTTCAAATTCGGTATCCGAAGAGAAATGTTCGGTTCTTTCAAAGATTCTTGCAATTTTGGGAATAACCAAAAGACCGAAGATGCCAAATCTGAGCTATATGAAAGTGTGGAACAATTGCGAATTTCATCACGGCAAATTGAATTTATTCATTTTTATTCATTAGCTTCTGTTAAGTTGTGATATTACAGTATAAATCCATAGGTTGTCATGGTTATGTATAAATCCAGCCTGCTGAGTAGATTAAAATGTTTTTTTTCATTTTATATCATCTTCACAAAATCCATTCATCCTTTATATTTCGCCTATACGGTACATGGAGTGTTTTGACGGTTTACGATTGTTGGAAAATTGGACGCCAGGTATAACTTATATAAAGAGACTGTAAGAATTTAAATAAGTTAAATTTAATTTAATTAAAGATCACTTTCAGGATAATTCTCTATTATCCTCTTTAATTTGACAAAGGATAGCCTCTATCCAAAATGTCAATTTTTTCAGGGTCTTACTACCCTGTGTTCATTTTTTTCTTACTCCCTATCTAGACATCCACTGGGCTTCCACTTTGACTGCTTAGCGGTATACGGACACTTGGAGACAGCTCAGCTGTAGCAAGTATCTGCGGTGGTCTAGCCGGTAGAGGCTCATGGTCTTTGTTTTGAACCCAGGTTGCGGAATTCTTATTTTTTTCATTTATATTTAATTATGTAATCATGAAGTATAGCTTCAGTATTTTAACCATCAATTTACACTGAATTCAAGAGAATTGCCTGTTAGTGTTTTTTTTATTTAAATATTGTTCTTTAATTTTTCTACGGAGGGCAGTGAAGACATATATAAGCAACAGTTTGTGATTCATCTCATCAACACCTGCAGTTATTTGCTATATTAAAATCTTTTTAAGGAATGCGGTTGGCGGCAAGTGCCGATTGCGAAATCTCCATAGAAGTAATCTTTATACGTCGCGACGGTCGATCATACAATTCTTATGAATTCTAAGAAAAATTAATATAATGAAAACAAAAAGTTGGTCGAGAGCTTAGTTCTTCTCTACATATCCTCCATCTAAGGCGACACATTTTTCCAAACGATATATGAGCTGGTGGAGACCGTTTTTGCAGAAGCCTTCTTTTTGGCTCTTGAGGAAGAGTTTCACCTCAGTAATAATCTCGTTGTCATCTTTGAAGTGTCTGCCATGAAGTGTTTTTTTTTCAAGTGGTGAAACAGGAAGAAGTCACTGGGTGCGAGGTCTGGGGAGTAAGGAGGATGAGTACCCCCAAGTCGACCGCAAGTTTCAAGGTATCGTGACATGAATGGGCTGGTGCTTTGGCATGTGGAGATCGTTATGGAGGATGTTACAAATGGCCCATGGCTGATGTGAACCTTCTGTACTATGGCCTCGACAGTAATTCATCGGTCTTCGAGCACCAGTGCCTCCAGTTGGGCCACAATTCACTGAAGAACGATCATCCAGTTTGTACTTCATACTGAAAGCGCCGACGCCACTTTACAACTGTGTCATATGCTGAAGCATTGTTACCGTTCAACGTCTTTTGCATTTTTTCCTTTCAAATGCAGGAAACGAATAACACCACTTCAATTGTGTCAACTGAGTGAGTCATTGTGGTTTTGACCCTTTCACCCTCATTAATTTGTAATCAGGAGAGTACGTGGGGTGGTCGATGTGCACAACTTGCCTTCTCGTCAAAAATTCCTGCACAATGATAGACTTGTGAGAAATTGTGTTGTCGTGCAACAGCCACCACTGTCCAACAATTCTGTCTCACACGATGACAAGAGTACACAAACATGCTTTACGCGAATGAAATCAGAACTTCCGAAACTGAATGAAACTTCGAATGGGTATGGCCCAAGGTCGTTGCTGCGTTATTCCATATGTTGCGCAAAGACGGCGCCACTTGTACTGTTTTACGAGTGGCAGTCTTGAAATTTCTTAAATATACTGTTTATTCAAGTAGAACTGTTCATGAACGTACTCATTTCTAAGGATATATTGTAGACAAATTTTTACTTTTTTATACGTTATTACGAATTTTATGCCCGGCCCTCTTATATTATATGATAGGTGAATATACTTATTTTTGTTCTATAGGAATCGTTGATTTGCAATGGTAGCCACGAGGATCTGAATTCCATATTTCATTCCAAAAACGGCTTTTAGGGAAATATGTTTCCGATTTATTATGCGAATGGAAGTTGATTTGAATTTCTTCTCCATGTTAGCCATTTCATTATCCCTAATTCTTCTAAGGGTTAAATTGTTTTTGTTTCTTTTATTTAAATGCTAAGAGGTTCATCTCATTACGAAATAACCGCCAAATGCGTCAAAATCTATAAGACTCTATTGCATAAGAAAAACAGAATAAACTGTATGGCATACGAATTTTTCAAGATGACTGCAAATAATCAAAATATGAAAATATTCATTTGAATAAATATTTTTGATTTTAGATATGTCCCCTAAATTACCGTTCAGGAGCTAAATTATTCTAATTAACATATTCTTTTTTTTAATGTCTGCTAATATTTAACATAAAATATTAAACATAATAATTATTAAATGAAATTTATCATTTTTAGACATAATTGACGATGCTTATATTCAGGTCATAAAGTTAAGGATTCAAACAATTAAAGATCTAGCTTTAGCTATACTATTTATTGCTCTATTATATAATATTTAGTTAAGTTATTACTATTTCTCTAATTATCAAAAGCGACCTCCATCATTCAAATAAACTAAAGTAATCGTTCAATTACCACTGAAAACATAATTAAAATATTTGTAAACCAGAAATATCTCTTTAAAAAATTTTTAAAAACACACTTTTACATGCATTGTCGCTAGAATAAATCATTTGTAAAGTTTCATGCTCTAGGAAGCCAGAAAGTGAGTTAAATATTGATTATAAAATTTGTGGACAAAAACACAGACAAAGGAACGAAGTTGAGGAAAAGCAAGTAAAAATAGATTCGATCTACAAGATCAAAAACAAAGTCCTGAAGTGGTGGCCTATCCCCAGCCTGAGATGGAAGTTACATGAAAAAATATTAGTTTTAACACCTTTTAAGAATTCGAATTTTGAATTTTTTTAAATACTGGATTGTATTGTCACCAGAAATGAATCAGTGTACCAAATTTGGAGTTGTTTGAACAACGGGAAGTAGACGAAATATTGATTACAAAATTTTTCGGACAGAAAGACAAGTGAAGCTAAATTTAGTAATCCATAACTTGTACTGTATACATTTACACTTAACAGTTATTCGTATCCAGTAATCTACTCGATAGCTATAGTTGCCTAGCAACCACCTCTCTTCTCTTAATTCTATATCATTTCTGGTTGATGAACGGATATATAAAAGAGAAGAACGAGACACAAAAACCCTGGAATACAATAAATAATATTGATGTAAAAACTACCCTTGTAGCATCTGTATTCACATCATGAGATGTTCATGTATCACATCTTGAAGTAAGAACGACGTACCTCAATCAATAGTTAAATAAAATATTGACAGTATTCCTTAAAGACCCTTTGTATTTATTACATTTATATGCAGCAATGGAAGATAAAAATGCAATTCTATACTAACGCCTGTTTAAAAAAAGAATGTTCGCTATAACTCTCTTGGCAACACAGTTAGAGTGGACAATTTTTGTGGCAACAATGGTTATCGTTTGCACGAGGACGTTAATTTGAATGCAAAGAGTTTTAGTACAGCCGTGAAACATCAATGAGTGCGAAATATATGAAACGGTTTGAAGCCGTTTTCTTGTGTTTTCATACGAAAGGTCCGAAAATGCCGAAAGCAGCCATTGCACGCTACATGAAAAAATCAATGGTATTTGTAAGAAAGTGGTTGAAGCTTTTGAAGACCACAAAAATATCGATGACCTGCCAGAACGAGGTGTAATAAGCAAGACCACTAAACAACAAGATATGCAGTTCATGAAAGTAACATAAATAACCTTGAGAGGTAAAAATCGTGACAAGAAGAATCGAGAGGTAAAAATATTAATTTGTCTCTGGACATAATAAGAAGTCGTTTGCGGGAGAAAAACATAAATGGCGGAGAACGATAAAGAAAGCTCTCTTTTCTGAAAACCATGTGAAGGAACGTCTCTGTTGGGTACAGGAACTATGGATCGTTGATTGGGACAATGTCGTTTTCTCGAATAAATCCTGGCATTGGTCGCGTGATTCCCTACGTCGAGCATGATCATCCCCCACATGCAGAACTTTGCACCGTACCATTATGCGCTCTGTAAAGGTTCATATCTGAGTTTGCTTTTCAAAAATGGATATGGGAATTTGCGTATCTTTACTGGAAAACTGAACACTCAAAGAATGCCCGAAATCTATATTACATGTTTGTTATCATCTGTTCGTAGGATGTACGGAAGAAGAAATACAAATTGGGTTCTTCAAGAGAACAATGGCCCGAAATATCGTAGTAGACTGTAACGCAATGGAAGGCACAACATGACCTTGCATAGCAGATTGGCCGTCTCAGTCACCTGATGGCAACTCCACAGAAAATATATGGGCTTACACGAAGCATAAGCTTCACAGGAAACGCATCTGGAGTTTGAACCAGTTGACTCGACACGTTCAATAGATTCGCAAGTCTTTACCTCTGATTAGTAGAAACATCCCCCAAGATGTGAAGCCAGTTACTAATACGATTGGACCAGTTACTAATATGCAAGTGCCACTGTACATATATAATTTTATCTGGAGTTTGTCTTCTCATTTTCCGGAAATATACATTTTTAAAGATATAGCGCACACTCTTTTCTTAGACAGACGGTATTTAAATAAGGTCGTCGTAAGCATTATGAAAAGAATCCAGATCATTATTATCTAAATTCAGGACAGAAATTAATAACCATGTGCTACTTTGCTGATTGAAGTAAGGACGGAAACGACAAGCAGAGGAAATGTAATATCGCCCTCTATCAGATTTGCATTAACATAACGAAAAATAGCACCGAGTTTCACCAAAATGATGAATATTAGCATTTAATCGCGTGAAATTTAGTGAAATTTTAGGTTACTATAATAATGAAAGTTAGAATAATTCGGGACATTTTCATATTTGTAAAAACCAGTCAAGACGCTTTATTGATGCAGAAATTCAGGATGTATAACAACCCTATATTTAACTACAATATAGAAAAATATTTTGTAGAATTAATAGAATTAAAGATAGAATATAACAGAATTTGATAGAATTAACGAATTAAATATAAATAGAGGTTTCCACATTTAATATTCATTGAATCGGTGTTGATCCTAGAGGTGTTAAAATTTTTTGAATGCGCAAACATTTCTTCAGTTCATTTCGGATTTATAACGCGTAATATAAGACCTTATTTCTAAAAGATATAAGAAACAGTATTTTTTTCTTAATTTTCCAATGGTAACCGTTTTGATGCTGGCATTATAATATTACTAAGGAGAGAGTCTATTTAGAAGATGCATTCAGTAATCTACGTTTCATTACTCCAAAAATCTGTTCATTGTTAACAGTCACAATTAATAATTTTTGAAGATTTTGATCTTTAATTGGCACAGTTTGAGATGCCCAGTAGAAGTGCATAAAACTTTAGGAAAAAATCTGCACTATTTCCGCTTCTTTCAGTCAGACGCACATTATTTCCTTTATTGTATCCTCTCAAATCGCGCAATTATTGATTTTAGTGCAACGTATGATATTATTCTATATAATAAGAATCAGGGAGAGTGGTGCGGAGAGGGAGGAGAATCACTTTATTATATTAAACCATGGAGGAGTTTGCATATTTTGTCACTTCCCAAAGCGTGATAATGAAAGCTTCTTAAGCATCTCGAGAAGGGAGAGATATCTTGTGATGGAAAGCTTCTCCATTATTTTTTCAAAGCGGAAGGATCGCTCTGTCGGTCGGTCTGTCTGTCTCTCTCTCTCTCTCTCTCTCTCTCTCTCTCTCTCTCTCTCTCTCTCTTTCTCTTTTCTCTTTCCCCGAAACAAACCTTCGTCCCTGGATAGCGCCGAAAGTTCTTGAAAACACACTTCGCCCGAAAATGAATTAAGTGACTCGGCAGTGGTCGGATGCCTTCCCGGCGGACGGTCGGGTGACATGGGCGGGGGGAGGTAGGGGCCCTGAGAAGATGTCAATACCGGGAGTGGAGATAAAGCCAACCGAAGAAAAGAGGAAAGCCGGAGCAGGAATTATTTAACACGAGAAAATAGTTTCACACTTGCCACTTCGCTGTCTGTCTCTCCTTTAACCCTCCTTTTCCTAAATCCACTCACCCACCCATTTTCCTTCTACCACCCTCCCACCAGGGCCCCGAAAGGAAAAGCCAGGCTCTAGATAGTAGAGCCACCGTCTCTTAAAACCCGCTTTCACCCCTTTGATTTTTCTCTTTTCCTCGTAATTTTATACATTGAAGGAAACTTACGTGTTGAATCGTCGACTCTTTCTGTACTGAAAGAAAAATTGAGCCGATGGCACTATTCTTTCATTTCTTGCATTTTTTATGTCGAATGCTCTTGAAGTCTTTGGGGCGCTTAAAATGACAGTACCCCTTTCGTCTTAATAATGAAGATGCAAATAACCTGTAATCTATCTACACTTTAGGTACTACTATGCTCTGTTTCTAGATGAATGTTAAGAAATTAGGTTTTAATTATTATCTGTTTGATAGATAATTAGGCTTGCTTTCACTTTGCATTTAACTTATAATGATGGAAACCTATATACTTAAACAGTAAACATAATTGTACTACATACCGAAATGTTTAAATAAAAGGGTAAGAAAAGTGCTTGGGATGAAGTCATTATTTTATACATAATTTGGACATTAATAGACACGGATCATTAACGCATTCTTTAAATTTAAGAAAGTATTTTTGAATGAGCGAAATAAAAACGCAGTGGCTACTGAGGAAACTGGTTAAGCAAGAATTTTTTCTAGCGCTACGGATCTAGTCATAAAAACAGAAAGGGGGGGGGGACTTTTTACATCTTCGAAAAAGGTTGGCAAAAGTGTTGAACAAATACAAAAGAAAGAATATTTCATTGATTGCGTGTTTGTATTTGGTAATAGCAGGATTTTATTTGCTGATTTAGGTTCCATAAAATTCATATTCTTATGCGATATTAAGTTCATTCATACTCATAGAAGTATGATATAAAAGATTAGTCATTACTAATTGAACATAGCCTACTAAATTTTTGGAGTCTCGGCATTAACATCCTTTTTCTTATTACAAAGAACTAGTAGAAGGAGAAAGCTCTTACAATGGGTTTAGCTTCTTTTCCCCCTGCTTTTACGAATTCGGGCAAATGAATGAATGCAAGTTAAGGTGCTTAAAGAAATTCAAAAAAATTAAGAGGAACCAAGGATGCAGTATGTAGCTTTAGATATGGAGCATGGAGTGATTAGAAAGTAAAAGGAGTGAGAAACTTTTATCACAAAAATCCCCTGCCTATGTATGCGAGGAGGCCATGTTTTATGTAGAGTGGATTCCTAATGCCCCCACACGCCGCGTGCATCATCACGAGAGAAGTTTTATCTCCAATCCTTTAGGCTCTCGTTCTCTTTTCTCGCTAAAATTGCATTTGATAGCGACCCTCACCGTCGCTCCGTTTGAGAGACAGCTGCAGATCGCTATCTTTTTTAGACAGAAAAAAAAGAAGAAAGAGACAGGGAGATAGAAGTTGAAAGGGAAGAAGTTTGTTAAAATTCTGATTTCAGCTTTTCAAGAAATAAAAAATACATTCATCAAAAAAACTCATTCCCTTTATAACTCGTTTTCCTTCATTTGGTTAAACACATCCCATTAGAAAAAAAGAGGCATTTTTAAGCAAAAACAACTTTCACATTATACTAAGCGGCATGTTTGTTAATTTTTATGAGCAGGTATAAAAATATTTAAATTTATGCCCAGACCTATTAAACATGCTGAAATTCCACATAATACAGGGGAAGATGTAATCTTTTCTCTTTATTGGTCGTATCATATTAAATTACGCTTTATTTTTTCACGCGAACATGTCAGTTATAACTCGGTAGAAAAGTCCACCTTCTCAATATAGCTTCCCTTCAGCCTTTACGCCACTTGCGTAACCTCTCCAGGCACTTCTGTAACTATTTTTTCGTTGTGCGCAACCAGCTTGGACAGCTGCATGCAATTCTTCGAAGCGTGATGTCCGTGCAGAGATTTCTTTCTTTACGAGCATGATGATTAGAAGGAGCCGACTCGGCGGAGTAACTTGAATTTCTTCAACTGGACCTTATCCTCATCGACTGACTGAAGCCAGGAAACTCCATTAACATCACCATATATGTGGTAACTCTCCGCAGACTCCGTCGCACAACAAAAGACAACAACAACAAACAAAATCAGCGCTCCTGCAACATGATAATGCGCGTCCCTAGACAAGTCGAGAAAAGACCGTCGTTATTGCCGAGATAAGATTCTAAGTATTGCTCACATTCACCGTACTGAGCCATAAACGAGTAATTCTTCATACATTTCCCCATCATCTGACTGGTTATGTGTGAAGAACGACTAAAAAAAGATTATCACACTCTGAAGAACCTACTGTGATGTTGTCACTAGGTACTGATAATACAAATACAACTGTGACAATAAAATTCGGTGAATGACGCCATATTGAGAGTAGATTGCTCGCTTACATGAAACAGCAGTTACTATCCTTCAAAGAAATCCCCGTCGATGGTAATGCACTTCTGGGAACGCCTGTACAAGTCCTGGAAACTCCTGGCGTAGTCGTTTTTAGGAATAGCCTTCAGTTGGGTCGTAACATTACGTTGGATGTCTGGCCACTTCGGGGGGCGTCTTCTACGGTGTTCCGGCCTCCTCGGAACCGTTTAAACCACTCATAAGCACACTTCAAAGTAATAGCACTTTCTTTGTAAACTGTTGTCATCATTTCATGAGTCTCTTTCGTTCGCTGATCCATTTTGGGTTTCGTCCGCGCGTACTACGCCTTCTCTCTTCAATGTCCTGTTTAAACACAATAAACACACTCGCAGCGCTGATTCTCTCAAATTTGTTTAAACATGTCTCGACCTGTCTGGGGCAGGATACGACGATGGTGCACTCTTACGACCGTTAGCAATTTGACGTCATTCACCGAACTTTATTGTCACAGGTTGTATATCGTCGTACCAAGAAAAAAGTAGGCAATTGACACGACTTTGGACGTGAACAAAGTATTAGACGCTGGTCCACGTCTGACCTACAGGTAGATGCAAGCTGTTATCCGTTATGGCATGGATTCATTCGCACGGATTCATTTCGTTTGAAAGCAAGCCTTGGTAGTACTTCGTGGAGCTAGGCGAATTAAGGTACCGACAAAACGACAGAACAACACGTCGTAGAATGACCTCAACATCTATAATCTGTGAGGGTGCCCCGAATGACCTCAACGGCTTGCTTTCAAATGAAATGCGCATGGGTGAGCGATAAAGACTTCATTGTATTAATCACATTAGGGGCGTAGACATCTTTGAATGAGTATGTGTTCGTATGACTGTCATATTCAAAATGACTGGATGAGGAGTAAAGAATCTCCATCAAATTTTGCATTAAGCTTGAACATTTCCCGCGGAAACTATTCATATAATTCACCAGGCTTTCGGGCACTATGGAATGAGTGCAGCGAAAATAAAAATATGGTAAAAACACTTTAAAGATGGCCAAGAATTTGTTGTAAGAAACCCACGTTTTGGAAACGTACAACGAAATGAACACTTGAGATTCCAAACTGCCGGACTTTCCACCATTAAGAAAGCCTCATAAAAATTTTCAATGCTAAGATATGGCATGTAATATAATGTATAAAACAACTCATAACGACATGAGATAATGAATATAACGAGTAATTAATGACAGTAGAAATTAGTTTATTAGTACGAGTTCTAATGACCTTTTAAAATTTTCAATGCTAGGATATGACATATCAAACATCTCGTAACGGTATTCATGAATGAATGTAAACGAGTAATTAATTATCAGATTTAGTATTATTATCAGATTTTTAGACTTCATTGTAACCCAATCCCCCCCCCAGGGGGGGGGGGGTGAAGATCCTGAGTCACTGATGAGTCGCCAGTGACTAGCCGTTCCTGATGTTGTTTAACTTCACCGAAGTTATGTTTCAGTGAAAGCCCACCAGGCCACGGCCTCAAATGCGAGTTGAAATTAGTTTAGTACAAATATTTTAATGGTACCAATGTGGTATTATACCATGAGGAACTTTAAATGCTAAGATCTAGCATATATATCGAACAACTCGTAACGACGTGTCATGAATGAATATAATTATAATTAATGAAAGCAGAAATTTGTTTTTAGTAATACCTGTTCTAATGGCATCATTATATTACCACTGGAAATGTTCAATGCTAAGATATGATATTTAATACCTATGGCTTATTGTTATTCATAGCTAATAGTTATCAAGAGCATATTGCTGTTAGGCTAACGTTATCAATAGGTAATTTCTGTTAGGCATATTGTTGTCAATAGCCAAGTGGGTAAGAATTCCTCAAAAACAAACATGTCGTGAAATTTAAAACTTTTATTATAATTTGTAGTACTTAATGGAGTATTAGGCTTAAAATTCCCAAAATATTTTTGAAAAATTTCCATTTGTTAAAAAGTTATAAACAAATATATTTTTTGGTACTTTTTGTTTAAAAAGTCATATTTCAAGATAATTTTTTCAAATGTCTTTGAAATTTTAAAGGTGACAAGTATATATTTCATAACAAAACATAAAAGGAGAATAAGATAGTATTTTTATTAGGAGCTTTAGCATAAAAGCTACTTACAGGGTGATTCAGTCAATTTCTGACCATTTCAGTACTATGATTTATTGACCCATTAATGTTTACAAACTTAGCATTTCAGTATGATATTTTAGGCAGTTCGGAGTTTTTATTCCCGTGGAAAAGTCTTGATGATATGCTCAATGTGGCCACCACGAACGTTTTGAACTGCTCGCAGCCGAATGGTGAAGTTGTTCATAACTCTATCCAGGATTTCTGCATCCACAAGGGTGCAGCAGTCGACGATAAAGTAGCTGGTCTAGGATTCTCGGTGCTGTAGTAAACACACTGTCTTTAAGGAACCCCCACAGATAAAAATCACATGGGTTTAGGTCAGGACTTATAGGGGGCCCAAAGAAAGCCACCCCTGAATCGATCTGGAAACCTGTTTGAAATGACACGATTTCCGAATTTCTGATTGAGAAAGTCTAGCACTTCATTAGTGGTGTGAGGCCTAGCCCCATCCTGTTGAAACCATTGATGTTGAAGCGGTACACGCCTCCTTCGCAGCTCGGGGATGAAGAAGGTTTCCAACATGTTAAGGTAAGCCTGTGACGTTACGGTGCCCTTAAAAAAGAACGGACCAATGATGCCTCTTTTGGAAATCGCGCACCAAGCCATAACCTTTCGTGGACGAAGTGGTGACTTATGGATCTCATGAGGGTGCTGGGAACCCCAAAAACGAAGGTTATGTTTATTATCATCACTTGACAGATGGAAGAAAGCTTCATCTGACATCCACAGGTTGTCCACAATGTCCTGATTGGCTTCCATTTCTGCTCCAAACTCCATCGCAAATTGTTGTCGCTTCTATCTTCCAGTGTCTGTTAACTCCTGATAAACATGGATCTTATACGGGAACAGGTGTAAATCCTTTCTCAAAATTCGCCACGTCCTGGTATACGACAGCCCTTCTTCAATGGATAGGCGGCGAATAGATTTTTTGGTAGGGGAATCGACCAACCTTGTGCGAACATTTTCGACAACTTCGGCCGATCGAACACGAGCTTCACTCCCGCCTTTTTTCTTGCCTTTAACACATATAGTGGCACGAAATTGCTTGACAAAATCCATGATTGCTTGCCTGCCTGGTGCGTCTCGAAACTTATACTCCTTCCGGAACTTTCTTTGCACGTTTACAGGTGATTTTGTCTCGTAATACCATTCGACAACCTTGCATTTCTGCTCTGTTGATAAAGCGGGCGACATTTTTCAACAATACGATTTTCATGCAGCGCCGTTGCAACAACACAAACTCCAACTATTTAGAAATTCGATATGGCGCTCATATTCTTTCAATTGTTTATCCTTAATGCACGTCATTCGAGTGAAATGGTCAGAAATTGACTGAATCCCCCTCTATAAGAATGCACCCTTGGTCTGTACGTTTATCCGGCCGTCCGCCGTTTCCACGATAACTTGAAAACGGATTAACTTTTTCAAATTCTGTTTTCAGAAATATGACCAACAAAGTCTTAGCTCGGCCGTATCAACTTTTCAGAATTTTTCGTGGACCCCTTCAAGTCGAATTCACTTGCTAAAACAGTGAGTGTAAAGAAACAAAGATAATGGAATGTCATATAACAATCGATTTGACAAGAAGGAATATATTGTTACTTTCTGTTCATCTTTAAGCATTATTGACATCGGCGCGTGCACCTGAAATCGCTTTGTCGACGCACGATTGCTCAAGTGCTCATCTTCTATCTATCTATATATATAAAGAAGGATGTTTGTCTGTGGGTGGGTCTGTGGGTCTGTGGGTGGGTCTGTGTGTACGTTTTTTATACAAATCTACAGTTTTATTCCGATCTTGATGAAATTTCGCATACATGACCTTCAAAGCATGAGGAAGGTCACTGTCTACTTCAGATTTCGAAAAAATAATAATTATTGATAAAAAATCGATATTCATGGTTATGGCAGGGCATATTAATGAGAAATATCGCATGACCAACAATGCAAGACAAAGTTTTTGCAACAATGGTATCAACACGCAATTCACAAACACTCTGCACGGACCAACAATATATATCTCATGACCAACAATGCAAATAAAAGTTTGTGCAACAATAGGTATCAACAATGGTTTCAACACGCAATTCACCAATAACAATGAGCTCAAAATGATGATCCAATGATAAAGCAATCCTTTCCAAGAATTATAACCATGAACATAAAATGATGATGCAATATGGATAAGTTTCAATTTGTAACAATGCATAGAATTCCTGTTATTCAGGTTTTTCTTAGAAAAGAGAGTTCTTAGTACTTAACAATTTCTTGAAAATCTTTAAAAATGATCAGTAGCTGGAGATAATGAAGAGTTAGCAGACTATTGAGAAAGAGTGGAAAGACGACAGAGAAAGCAAACCTTTAGCTCCGTGCTGTATTGAGCAAATGGGAAGCAAGTAAATAGAAGAATTGGCGACCGCTAGACTACCCAAAGTGATGAAAGGCCAAATTTTGCTTCAACACAGCGAGAGAAGAGTGGAAATTGCAACAACATCAAGTGTAGATCTGAAGTAAGATTATCTGAGTAAGAAATTATTGGAGCAGTCCATCCATTGTGAGCCTTTAAAAAGATTTTTTTCGAATTTTCATTAAGAATTTTTACTGTATTAATTCTAAGCATTTTCATGTGTTTATTTTTAAGATATTGCAAAATTTATTTTAATTTTTGAGATTGTTTTGTTTACATCCAAGTGTAATAATCCCGGGCAACGCCGGGTACCTCTTCTAGTAATCTATATAAGTAGCAGAAGAATGGAGCTACTTATTGGTTTTATAATGTTAGTCCGTCCCCTTCATAATTTCTACATTTTTTTAAGGTAGAAGGTTGAAATTCGGAATGTAACTTCAAATGGGCACATCCATCTGCGCTTTTTAGTTTGGTTTTGATAGGTGCACTGGGGTCGGAATTACGGGGGTGGGATTCAGAGAGGACAACATATCTATGTGCTATATAGGTACGTAAGGGCGTGAAATTCAGTATCCAGATTCCTCTAGGCAAGATCTACAGTACTAAGAAATTTAGGACCAATTGTTCCAGTGGGGTCGGATTTGCGGGGGTGGCATTAACTTGGTTCTTAGAACTATGGCAACACATGGCATGTGATATATCATACGTTCGGAAATGATGAGAAAGGAAAGAAGATACGAGTTTTTTCATTTTCTACATATAATGTTCGAGAAAATCAATTTTTGATTAAAAAAAGTTGTGGAGAGATAAAAAGTGCAGATAAAGGGGTAAAAATAGATGACCGCAGGATCTGCTACTTGCCTTGCCCTACTCGGGGGGGGGGGGGCCGCGGATTAATTCTTTTTAATAAATGTATAAATGTATTTCTGCTTCACTGCTAAAGATCCTTCTTGGAATGTTTACAAGATTTTATTTTCTACGACAATATGATGATAGAGGCTTTCAAGTTGATTTGAAGGTCAACTTCATTTCTTTAATATTACAGTTATTTTTGTTTTACCGGAAAATAATTCTATGTTGATAAATATAAACTTTTTGTCTGAAATCTTTTTCTTTCCGACCCAAATTTTCGAAGGTACAGGGTGATTATAATTCAAGTGACACCATATGTAAAGTCATTCTTCACGATGGCTTTAGCTAAAAAGGATCGAGCTTTATTGGTGAAGTTGTTTTACCAGAACTGCAATAAGGCTTCTGCTGCACTAAGAGAATATCGAATTTTGAAAAACTTGCGAAATGGGTCTATGTCCATTAATGGTTTAAAAAAGATGATTAAGAAATTTGAAGAAACTGGTGAGTTGGGTATGGTGCCAGGCAGAGGACGGAAACGAACTGCAAATGAGACTGTGGAAGACGTTGCTGCTGCTGTAGTGGAGAGTGCTTCAAGTTCCCAATATTCATCAGCAAGTGCTCGAGCCCTTATCATGTGATTTGTCTATTCCGTGGTCTACGGTACAAAAAGTTTTGCGTTCCATTTTAAAGTGGTATCCATACAAGATGCAGGTGGTTCTAAAGTTGCTTCATGAAGATCCGGAAAAACGCACTGATTTTGCTTGCCAGTTTCTGGCTAGAATAGCCGTCGATAATGCATGGCCATGGAACATTTTGTGGTCAGATGAAGCGCATTTCACACTAGACGGAGCAGTGAATGCTTAAAACTGTCACATATGGGGTACTGAAAAGCCGATTGTTGTGCATGAAAAGCTTTTGCACTCTGATTACGTAACTGTATGGTGCAGATTCACTTCACATTTCATTCTTGGCCCCTTTATCTTTGAAGAGAACACTCCTCAAGGCACTAAAAGATGTTCAATCACTGGTGCTTGTTACTGCGAACTTCTGCAGCAGAAAGTCATTCCTGCTTTACAAGAAAGGCAATGTTTAGATACTACTGTCTTTATGCAAGATGGTGCAACACCCCACATTGCACGATAAGTGAAGGAACTGCTTAATGCTCATTTTGGAGATGATCGGGTGATTTCGAGAACTTTTCCAACTGCATGGCCTCCTCGTTCACCGGACTTAAACCCTTGTGACTTCTGATTGTAGGGATATTTGAAAGATAATGTCTATGGAGGAAGAATACGGACTGTCCCTGAATTGAAAGCAAGTATAACACGCCTTATCACTGCGATTCCTCAGGAAAGCCTTCGCTCTACTGTGGAACATGCAATAATGCGCTTTGAACATGTGATTGACACAAATGGAGTGCACATTGAACAAATGCTCTGATTTTATACATTTCTCTACTTCTAACTTGTTTTGTTATTATTCATGCGCCATATTTTGACGTAGCGGTCAAAATGTGAACTAATTTTTTTATTGCAAAATTCTCTTCCCCATGGTCTGTATAACATATCTCAAGTTTCGTCAAAATCTGATTACCAGAACGGCCGCTAGAAGGGTCTAAATGGTGTCATTTTAATTATAACCACCCTGTATTTAACAAAACATGTTAGAGTCACGAAATGTCTGCACGTGGAAGGAGATTTGATCATTTAATAGGATATTAGCTTTTTAATTTACAAATTTGTTCTTGAATGCCATAAGAAACACAGATAAACATATTATTTAGACAACACGGTGCTATTTTAAATTTGTAATTATTTTGTTTATTACAAAAAAAATATTTAAAGAAAAAGGTTTTGTTTTTTGATTTTCAATAAAATGTTGTTACACAAAACATGAGAACGAAGAAGCGTTTGTTATGTTGATGGTGTCAGGAGAATGTTAGCAAAACTATCGTGCTGTGAAGAGAATGTACGCTGTACGATATCCTAAACGTACACAACACTCCAGAATGGTTTTTGAGCAGGCTTGTGGCTCGTATGAGGCACACCGGTTAAATGCAGCCCGACCACAACACAGATGCGTTATCAGAAGACGGGTGCGAGATGAGAGAGAGCTGCTGATGATCTGGCCGCCGTACGACAGGATCCTAACATCACCACGAGACGGTTCTCCCATGACTCAGGAATAGTCCACATAGTCGCTGTGTCGAAAAGCGCTTACAGACTCAGGTTGTATTTTTTCATTTTATTTTCTGTCTTTTTCTTTTTATGTTTGTTCAATTCCTGTTTCGTTGTGGAAAAAGAGTTTTATTTTATTCTTAAGTTAATCATTAATTGTAAATGGTGTTTAAAAAACGTGCCATATAAAAAAACCGACAGCTTAATAATAATTACATTAATGATCGGGAACAGAATGGCTTTGAAAACTTTATCTTATGCATGTTAAAAAAAAAGCATTATAAAGCTTATATATTGATTTATTATTATGTGACTGTAGATTATTGCAATTTTTCGGAGCAAGGGAATACATTTATAATAGGTCCAATATTATGGGCAGTTTTTTCCCCCTCTATTTCTTCCATTCCCCTACCCCAACATTCTGACACCTTTCAAATGTCTTTGTCCTACGTGCGTAATCCCAATGGAAAGAGGGAGAAAGAGCGAGAGTAAAGAAACACTCTTTTTTTTTCAGTGACGACCATTTAACTGATGGAGTTCTTTGTCACTGTCTGGTGTCACACAGCCCCCACTTTCCTCATAAACCCCTCCTATACGATCCATAACCCCCTTATTCGACTTTTATTTCCGACACCTTCTTTTGTATTATTATTATTATTATTATTATTATTATTATTATTAAATTATTATTACATTATGGAAATTTGTTTGAACAAATTGGTCATTTGCTTTGAAATATAACTAATAAGAGAAATTGTATAATACGCTGGGAAGATTCTTGGAAAATGTTTACCATAACCTTAAAAAGATTGCTTGATGGCTTCCGAAGACCTGATTATGCAAATTAGAGTATATACAAAATTTATCTCATAATCGTTACAGACAGGGGCCAATTTCCAATTATATTCATATTTCCATTCAGTTATGAACACAATACAAAACTTCATCCTAATCGGATGAATAAATCACTCAAAAATGAGACTGCTGAGAGTGATTATAGAGGGTGACCCAAAAAAACGGGAATTTTTGAAATGCGTAGTGGTAGCCTCGAGTAGGTGGCAGCACTGTGGAACAGTGACCTTGAGCAAGTAAACACTTTACCATTTTAGTAACCATGGGTCAGTGGAACGGGCAACAGCGTCCGTTAGCCATAAAAATGGTTTTAACCATATGATCTTAAGATTCCCTGCCCCCTAGATTGTTAAGTAATGTTCCCTGGCCCCCTAGATTGTCAGATTTGTCAATTTGTGATTTTTTTCTTGTGGGGCTATCTCAAGAGTAAAGTGTACACGACTCGACCAAGAACTCTGGATGAGTTAAAAGAGAGAATTTCGGATGAAATTCACAGTATCCCAGCTGAGATGTTGCAGGGGTCAGTGAGGAATCTCAGCAGCAGATTTCAAGAATGCATTTGTACAGGAGGAGGCCATAAAAAATGATAAATTCCATTAATGTTATAAATGGCAAGTATACAGGTTTCAATTGCTATGAATAAAATGTTCTTCTTCCATCACTCTTGGTTTTATTGGATTGTTAAAAAGTTCCCGTTTTTTGGTCACCCTGTATACTTCAGGTGTAATAGAGGGTGAAGGCCTGCTAGTATTAAATAAAATTGAAAGTATAGCTCAACATGGTGTCAGAATAAAAACTCGCTTAAAGTGCTCTCGAAAGAAAATTTTATTAAAACCTCATCGGCATCATAGAAAAGGAGTCGCTATGACCTCCGGATGTCCTCTCGTTCACCAGTAATGTGCGTGAAAACTGGATAAAATACCGTCAACGCTTTGAACTATACCAGAGAGCTTAAAACTGTAGTTTTAAGCTCTCTGACTGTACTTAGAAGCGATCTCCACGACGGAGAGGAGTGATAAACAAAAACTCGCTATAGGCCCCGCCGCTATAGAGGTATATAATACTTTCACTTTTACTAATGAAGCTGAACGTACTTACACCATAGCGTTAGATAAATTTGACGCATATTGTAAGCCAACAGTAAATGAATCATATGATCGAAATCTATTTCGTACACGCGTTCAAGCAGAAGCTGAACCATTTGAACATTTTTTATTAGACTTACAAACTAAAGCACAAACATGTAATTATGATGCTTTGAAAGACTCTCTTAACCGCAAACAGATAATATATGGAATTTGTGACACGAGAGTACGTGAACGTTTATTACGAGAAACAAAATTAACATTCGAACAAGCAGTTGCTATCTGTAAAGCTGCTGAAACTACGCAAGCTCAACTGCACGTCTTCCATCAGCCATTTGAAACGCTAAACAAAGTGAATAAAATCAAATCTTGTAAACATTCCAAGCAGGAACTTTAGCAGTGAAGCAGAAATACATTTATACGTTTATTAAAAAGAAATTAACCCCCCCCCCCTCCCGAGTAGGATAAGGCAAGTCATAAGTCATCTATTTTTACCCCTTCATCTGCACTTTTTACCTCTCCCCAAGTTTTTTAATCAATAAAATGTTTTTCTCGAACGTAATATGTAGAAAATGTAAAAAACCTCGTATCTTCTTTTCTTTCTCATCATTTCCGAACGTACGATATATCACATGCCATATGTTGCCATAGTTCTAAGAACCAAGTGACTGCCACCCCCGCAAATCCGATCCCAATGGAACAATTGGGCCTAAACTTCATAGTAATGTAGATCTTGCCTAGAGGAATCTGGATACTGGATTTTACGCCTATAGCATATAGATATGTTGCCCTCTCTGAATCCCACCCCCGTAATTCCGACCTCCTTATACCAATCAAAACCAAACTAAATAGTGCCATGGACATGCCCATAGTAAGCTACATTCCGAATTTCAACCTTCTACCTCAAAAAATGTAGAAATTATGAAGGGGACGGACTGATATTATAAAATCAATAAGTAGCTCCATTCTTATTCTACTTACGAGGGTCAGTCAAATGAAAATCGGAAATAATTTTATACAGCTCCTTTATTACAGACAGAGTTGGTACACTATTTTTCAATGTAATCCCCATCTTTTCGATGCATTTCCGCCACCGAGTCGGGAAGGCATGGATACCTCGGGAAAATTTTTTTTCATATAATGGAGATCTTGATTATAGGAATCTGCATACCGAATTTCTCTCCTTCATATGCATAAATACACCTAGATCTTTTGGTACCCTCTAATTTTCACCCCCAAAACTCCGACCTTAATGGGCTAATCAAAACCAAACTAAATAGTTAAGGTGCACATGCCCATAATATGCTACATTCCGAATTTCAACCATCTATGTCAAAAAATGTAGAAATGATGAAGGGTGATTCAAATCGTGTGTAAAATAAAACCAATAAGTAGCTCCATTTTAGGCTACTGAATAATATAGATTATGAGCACTTGAGCAATCGTGCGTCGACAAAGCGATTTCACGTGCGCGCGCCGATGTCAATAATGCTTAAAAGATGAACAGAAAGTAACAATGTATTCCTTCTTGACAAATCAATTATTATATGACAAGCCATTATCTTTGAATTCTTTACACTCACTGTTTTAGCACGTGAATTTGACTTGAAGGGTTCCACGAAAAATTCTGAAAAGTTGATACGGCCGAGCTAAGACTTTGATGGTCATATTTTTGAAAACAGAATTTGAAAAAGTTAATCCGTTATCAAGTTATCGTGCAAACGGCGGCCGGACGGACGGACGGACGGCCGGATAAACGTTTAGACCAAGGGCGCATTCTTATAAGTAGCTTTTATGCTGAAGCTCCTAATAAACAAGCAAGACGGACGATGGAGAGCAAGGGGATCGGATTCTACTAAGTAATTCAAAACGAGTAAGTCACCTGAAAAAAAACAAACTATGTTATAAATGCGGAAAAAATCATAAATATGCACAATGCTCAGCATATGGCCAAATCTGTCGCCAATGCGGAAAGAAAAATCACTTTGCTTCTGTTTGTCGTTCTAAAACAAAAACTAAAAAGAATCGTGTGCATGACGTTCAGAACGACAGCATTCTAGAAAATGAACAACAAGAGCCGTAGAAACATCCCAGGTTGAAGGCCTGGTATCATTAAAAGGAATCCGCAGAAAAAACACAAAAGAACTATGTAGTAATAATCTTAAAAATGAATGACCGCCTTGTGAAATTTAAATTAGATACCGGTGCTGAATGTAATATCATTTCATATGAAACCATGATGAAATTAGAACTATCTCATTTGCTAAAAAGTACTAAAGACAAATTAGTCGCTTATGGAGGTACGCCTATTCCGGCAAAAGGAAAATGTGAAGTAAAAGCAGTCTATAAATGCACAGCCTACAAATAACAATTTATAATCATCAAAGACAAAGAAGTATCAATCCTAGGATTACATGCTTGTATGAAAATGGCTTTGCTAAAAAAATATACAGTGTAAATAAATGTCAGCCGAAAGAGACACAAGAACTGGATGGCTTATTACAAAAGTATTCATCAGTATTTCAAGTCATAGGAAACCTAGACTATACATGCAACAGAAAAGCTGAAAGAAAGCTATACACCTGTCATAGAACCACCACGACGAGTACCTGTCTCCTTAAAACCCCGTTTAGAACAAGAGTTACAAAACTTAGAAAAACAAAGGATTATTATTCGTGTGAATGAACCAACCGAATAGGTGAACTCCTTGGTTGTCGGCAGTAAACCTGATGGTTCTCTACGTCTGTGCTTAGATCCTAGAGCTCTTAACAAAAATATCATGCGAGAGCATTAGCCATTACCAACCAAAGAAGAAATCCTAGCAGATCTGCATGGAGCTACTCGTTTCTCGAAGTTAGATGCCCAACGTGGATGTTGTATTTAAATGTTATCGTTATTTTAAAACTAAAAAGGGAAGATCCTGAGAGCGATAATACACTCCAGGTGTAATCGAGGTTGAAGGCCTGGTATCATTAAATAAAATCGAAAGTAAAACTCAACAGAGACGGAAGCATTCAAAGGGAGACAATTATTTTTTACATGTGAATAGCAAAATTGAAAATACAGAGGCTACTCGGCAAGCAAATAGTAAAGTGCTCAAAATGTCTTCTACCAACGTCAAAATACAGTGTGTACGAGTTTGTAGGTGTTTGTGCTGAGATGTCTACTGTTTCTGTCCTTAATTAAAAAGAATAAGAGAGTATTTAACGTTTTAACATTTTATTACCATATTTATTTATTTATTTATTTATTTATTTTTACAGAAAGAAATCCTGTCCGGGGCCGGTATGGCCAAAGGCCGACAAGTTATATTCCCAGAAGGAAAAATTGAATAAAAATACAATACAAACAATAAAACGAAAATAAGTAAGACAACTAACAGATATTAATTCAAAGTGATAGAAAAATGGGTTAGTGTAAAGAAAAGGAGTTTAGGACCTTTTTTTAGAGTGGAGTGGCGACAGTCAGAGATGAATGAAGAGACTCCGGCAGAAGCGACCACCATCTAAGGCCTGCGTATGAGACGCAACGACGACGATAGTTGCTCTTGTTTAAGAGTAACCAAATACAGTTAGCCGAACGTCTGTTTGTTTGTTTGTTTGTTTGTTTGTTTCGTTATGTATTATGTTTTATGGGCGCGTCGACAGCTAGGTCACGAATGTCATATTGGTGAATATCATAAGGAAAATGAAACATAATAGTTGAGGTAAGATTCAGATGACCATTGAAAACTTTGTACATAAACGTAATAAGCTGCAATATATGAATTTGGTATATAGTTGGAATACCAAATGTTTTAAAATGTTGAGATATTGATGCGTGTTTACGACATTTTAACAGAGTTCTTAAAAACCATTTTTGTATTCTAAGAAGACGAATCAGGTTGAAATTCGAAGTCGAGCGCCAAAATTGAGTACCGTAGCAGAGAAGCGAATGAAGTAGAGAATAGTAGAGAGACATTAGAATAAAAAAGGGAGGTAATAAAGACGAGAAATCAAGCCTAACCTTTTACAAAGAGCAGCTGAAAATTCATTAACATTATAATTCCATGATAAATCTGATGATAAACAAATCCTAAATTTTTAAAGGTATTCGTGGAGAGGAGTTGATAAGAATTATAAAATAGAAAATCATGTATTTGGTTTTATTAAGATTTAAGGACAGTTGGCATAGGATTTATTATTACAAGTACTCAAAAATTGCCTCTTGAGCCCGAATAAAACCACGACACCTACGAATTATCGAATCATAAACACCAATTATTCTTAGAAGTAAGTGCTCATAAATATTGGTGCCAAAGCTGTAGACTAGAGGAAGAAACGGAGCCAGACACTGTGGACACGGAACGACAAGAATAGCAAGAAACCACTAATCCACATCAAAATTTTATTCGAACGAATGCGCATTTTTTGGAAAAAGGTTTCAAATTTGCACAGAAAGACCTCAAAAGTGACTTACTATCTTCTATTTCTGCTACCCTCTATTATCAGCCTAAGTTAGATTTAAAAAAGAACTCAAAAATGCTCTCCAAAGACAATTGTCCAAAAACGCGTTAACATATAAGCCTAATAGAAATATTGTTAATTATCAGTCTGTCATCAAACAACTGAATAAGAAAGACGTTTTTTACCTGAAAGATGATAAATCGAACCATGTAGTTGTAGTTGATAAAGATAACTATTTTAATAATATTCAAAAAATGCTGTATATATACATTGAGCTCAGCAACAACCCCTTAAATAATTTAGTCTTGAAAGTCAAAGATTGCATCAAAAAATGCAAACTTATCTTTGGTACCACTAAAACCCAGGATCTATTTCCTACTAATCCTGTTTTGCCACGATTGTATTGCCTTCCTAAAACTCATAAGGAAGGCAATAAGTGGAGACTAATTGTGAACAGTATCAACTCGCCTACTGACCGTTTAGGGAAGTTCATGTTAAAAAACTTTCTTGGGAAGTTAAACTTAAGTGGTCAGGATCTTTCTATTAAAAATTCCATTGAAGAAATGTGCCAGATGCCAAGGAATGCTCGGATATCAAGCGAGGAGGTGTTAGTTTCTTTTGACATCCGAGCATCCTGCTTATAAGAGCCAATGAGGTACTTGAGGACACTATGGATGAGAACGAGTGGCCTCTGGGGATTGTTGCTGATGTTACGAGAGTCATGAGACTCATCCTTTTCAACAACGTTCTCTCGTTCAACAAGAAATGGTACAAGATGACCGATAGTACTCCTATGGGAAGTAGCATCAGTCCTTTTATGGCCAATATCTACATCCGAAAATTAGAAAACCAGGCATTGAATGAATTTAAATACTTTCCTAACGTGTGACTGAGATACGTAGATGATGTTTTCGCAATCTTTAATACTAAAAAGGAAAATATTGAGATATTCATGGCCAGTGTTAATGGCTTGTGTCCATATCAAATTCACAGGGAGGATGAGAGAAATGATAGCCTGCCATTTTTGGACTTACAATTGACAAGTATTGGCCAAGAACTACAGTATGACATCTATAGAAAAGCAAACTTTGTGCCTAATTTCATAAAGCATGATTCGAACCACTGTCATCAGTACAAACTAGCAGCATTCTACCATATGGTGCATAGGGCGCATCTCATCACACTAAACAAAAAAAGTAGAAGTAAGGAACTCTTTTTATTTTTTTTTATTTCGTTTGTATTCTGTTTCTGACAATCGTCAATCTTATTTTCTTTTTTGTATAATATGGAAGACCGCTTGGGTTGGTTAGGCTTCTTAACTACCTCAGTATATTTCATTTGGAATTTATTCTGGTTCGATGAGCTTTGTGAAAGCGCTGCTTTCGTCCCATCCTAACAAATGTACACTTCACTGTTCGATTGTTGATTGCCTTCTACTACATCTGAACAGAATTTTCTGTACAGATCAATTACTTGTATACGCTGACGAAGGCAGCTTGGCTGCCGAAATGCGCATTCGTTCGAATTTTGATGTGGATTAGTGGTTTCTTGCTATTCTTGTCTTACTGTAGATAGGTTTTTAGGTGACCCAAAAGGTAAATATCTGAGGCAAGTTTTAAGCTCGTGGCCACGGTCCCGGTCTCTGGAATTCGAGTCTACGCAAGGGCCAGGTCTTCCTCGGCATCGTAATTCGTTAGCAACTGAATTCCATAATAATGAAGAGGTCAGAATTGCCACCAGTCTTGTAAGATTTACATATTACTAGAGTAATACCTGACTTCGCTCGGGTTGATTGAACATATACAGGTTGTTTGGGTAAAATTTTACAATAGCTAAATTTGACTAACTATACAGGGTTTAATTTACCCATGACTTCTCCAGGGTTGTTCCCAGGAAAAAACCCGTTGCTTGAAAAACGTGTGGTTTTCACTTATAAAATCCGCGTAAGCCGATGAAAACCCTATTTACCCGTTTAAGGTAACTTATTTAGTTCCGGTTGGTGGAATAAGGGGTAAATGGGTTTAGGTAAATTTTTGAACAACTAAATTTTGGCTTTTTTTTGCAGCAGGCTTAATTCTTGAAAATATCAAATGTGAATGCATTTAAAAAGTTAATATACAGTGTTATCTTCGAAGACTTTTTTGTAGACAACACTTGTGATAAAAAAGTGTTCTAGAGAACCTACGCGTGATCGTGCTACTGTTGTCCATGTAAAATGTACGGACTGCATACTGACTCCCGTTAATTTTAATGATTGTTCTTACGCTTTGTGAATCGTCATAGTTTTTTTTTAATTTTAATAATTTTCAGCATGAGAAGGGATTATTGGTTGTTATTGTTGGCTAGTTATATTGTTGTAGGTAGTATTACAAATATTTCAATTTGGTGGAAATCTGTGACATACATGTTCGAGGGATTCCCTTGTCAGTTCCAAATTGTCCATTGTCCTTCACCTTCTCACACTAATCGTCGCACAGTGGAGCCAAATGCACAAATTCTTGGCAGAAACTTAAAAAATATATTTTAAAAAATTCTATAATTACTACCTGGGAATAAGATTTCATTAGCGGTATAATACTTTCAATACGGGAACGGTAGCGCCACCTCTCACATGATGCGGACGTGTCAACTTGCTAATTATGACAACTGACTGCTTGTGCTTATTAGCGTGCAATCTACTATTGTGTTTGTACGGGCAGTGCTCCTCAGCACCTAGGAAGATTTGGTTCCAATTCAACAAGACGTCTAAACCTTTAGGTAAGAACATTTTTTAATCGTCATATATACTATATGTTTAATTGTTTTATTATGGCTATGTAAAAACGTCCCGTTGCAAAGGGTAAAGCTTGAGAGTAGAAGTGTCTCTTTTGAGAGATTATAATATATCAGGACACATCTTGTCAAAACTTTTAATATTCGCTGTTTCTATAGGATTTGTTATTGCTGAAAATTTAAAAAAAAAGCTGCACATATTTGCCTCATTTGAAATTATTAAAATAGAACCCCGACCCTACTGGGACATTTTGGCCCAAACTTCATACTCAAATACATGTAGATCTTGTCTAGAGGAATCCGCATATTGAAGTTAAATAATTAAATGAGAGTATTACCATTAACGGAAATCCAATTACTTGTATATTTTACTTTTATACGATCGGGATGAGATGTAATGTGTGTAATTTGCTTGAAACAATACATATAATTGTTAAAAAATACTTGTAATTATTATTTAATAGTGTTTAACTAATCATTCATATACTATAAGAAGAAACAAGAATTATCTTATTTGACCCTACTCTGCGTCGGTTGGATGCGTCGGATCTTTTGGTTGTGATCAGTAAAAGTCAGTCAGGATAGTTTGCTTTTTGTTACCTTTAACAATAAACTTCTCTACTGCCATTTGATTTTAGGTATATCACGTGTTTTGGCGGCTTGCGGCTGACATAATACAAAGTTATCTTTATATTTCTTAATTAGTTTATTAGAAATAACGGTAGTTTCTTTCTCTATACAGCCTCATCATTTTTCGGCGTAAGAGAATGTATCTGCTGTAGAGTATGTATTCTACTCCGCCCTCGGACCATCCGGTTCCCAAACAAACCAAACCATCAACCGGGTTCCCAATGCCATCACATATGCAATGGATAGGGTTCAGGTTCCAAGCATTATGTTGCCTTATCCACATTTAACTCTCTTTTTTAATCATTATGTTGCCTAGTTAAAAAACGAAGTCGCCGTCATATATTCAATATGCATATACTACTGCAGTAACGTGTAAATTTGCGTAGGTAATAATTGCCCTGCATTAGTTATCATTTCATTTGTTTGGGAGAAAGATGTCTGCTGGCGCAGCACCTTGTCGCGAAAAAGATGTCACAGAATTTCAGAACAGACAAATTGTTGGCTATTCCAAGCAGAGAAAACAAGCAAAGAGATTGCGCCAGTTACTGAAACTGGAGTAAGAAGTGTTCAACGCATTATTAAGGCTTGGAAAGATAGATATGAACTTTCAACTTCGAGGAGTAACTGGGCTTGGAAAAATATTTTGAATAATCGTGATCGAAGATCATTAGGACGCATGGTGAAGGTAAACCGAAGTGGATTCACTTAGAACTGACGTGGAAGTTTAATAAGGGAGTCATATCCATACGTATAATGCAACGGGAACTTAAAAGAATGGGACTAAGCAGCTGCACTGCCACAAGCAAATCGCTTAGGACCGTTCATAAACCACGTGGTCACTTTTTTTTTTTTTACTTTTTTACCTACCCCCCCCCCCCACTACCCTCTGCCGTCACCGGTGATTATATTTGAACCTCTCCCCTAAAAATTACGTGGTCAGAGAAATTACTCCCTCCCCAACAAAGATATTAAAATGCAGACTTTCTAATGATTTTAAAATGAATTTAACCACCTGGTCAATATTTGACTCCCCATCCTCCCCTTTGTGGTCATAAGTGGTCAAATCCTGTTCCCCCACCCCCACCAAAAAAAAAATTTACCACGTGGTTTATCAGTTCCCTTATCAATGAGATCCAATAGCGAAAAAAAAGGTTACTATTTGCCCCGGAGCATAAAAATTGAAGTGTAGCGCACTAGAAAAAAGTCATGTGTGTCTGTTGAATCCGAGAGTAATGAGTGCATCAGGGTAAGAAGAGAATCGCATGAAGCGATGGACCTATCATGCGTGGTACCCATTGTCTAAACTTATAAAGGTTGTGTGGTGGTCAAGGGTTACTTCTGTTGTCTGCACTGGATTCTGCGACGTTAAGCAGCAATTAAATGACGTCAGCCGAGCATTCGTATATTTTGTAAGATAATATTATTCCATTCATGAACGACTTTTTTTTGGATGGCGCTGGCATATTTCAGGACGACAACACCAAGATTCAATGATCTCGAATTGTAACTGACGGGTTCAGGTCTCATGATCAGTCATTTCAACATCAACTGGTGCCCACAGATTCCTGATCTTAATCCTATAAGATCTTAATCAGTCTTTGGGATGCATTGGAGATGGGCGTACGGAGAGGTTCCATTCTGCCCGCATCACTGTAAGATCTGGGCGATAAATTACTGGACCAGTGGATAAAAATAAACGTAGAATCCACTAATTTATTGAATCCATGCAATGGCGAATGCAGGCTGTCATCAAAGCGAAAGGCGTCCCAACTAAATATCAAACTGCACGACTTTCGCTTGTCCAGGAAGCGTATTTGCCAGTTTAATGTAGTGATTTTTCAGAGTCATATGGTTCCTGTTTAGTGGCGGATAATCCCGTCGCAGTGGTTCGAAATTGTATTGTTCAACGAAAAAGGGATTCGATATTCTTCTTCGGTCTTATAAAAAGCTTTCCGCATCAATTTCATATTCAGTTTTCAGGCTAATATCAGCACAAATGTCCTCATATAAAGAATACAACATGAACACTCACGAATTGTATTCTTATAAACTTCTTGATGAAGCACGCTATAGTGATCTGCATCATAGCGCATTTAAGTCCGACCTAAAAAAATAATAAGCTTAATGAATGTCTTTCAATTAAATTTGCTTTTGGGATTTTCGTAAATTTCATACATCTAGAATTGTAATTAAAATTTTTATATATGCCATGATATTATAAAAAATTTGTTTTTCAATTTAAATAAACTCATACGACTTTTTAAAATATTGTGTGAAGTTGAATACTAAATCGAGGACCCGTGAAAGTCAACTCATTTATCTGCAAATCTTTACTTACAATATCACATCGTCGCCTATAATATCAGATGGAAATATTAGCATGGTATTTATAAATTATACGAATGATAATATTTTTATAAAATTAATAGTAATAGCTTTAAATAATAGTGGATTTTCCCCACTCTATTTGTATTCAAAATGCAATTGAATTCCAAACTGTTCAATGCACCGCTATAAAAATTTGACCTCGTGAACTTGAAATATAAACATTATTAATGATATCGACACATTTTCATATTAGTACTTTTATTTATTTCGTGATTTGATTGTACAAGATAAACGTCTTAGCTTTGAAACGCTATAGACTAGAATGTTGCCTTTCTTGTGGCCGTAAAAACAGAGTCGTCGACAGAAAGAGTTAAGGTAGCTAAAGGGGAGACGGCGGGGGGTGTGGCTTCAACAATAACTCACTCCTGTTTTAACGATTTTTAATTAAAAACTTGCCCTGTTCTTATGCCCTGTCTCACCATCGATAAGGTCGAGCGAGGCACTCTCCATCTGATTGGCGTTAAGGAACAAAATGATTTTTCATCAAGGTAAAGCAAAAAGATTGAGGGAAGAGGTGGGAGAGATCTCCAACAACTACCTCTAATTTATGGAGATTCGCTGTCGCTCGTAAAGTCCATTGGTGTAATTTCATGACACGATAATCGCATAAGGAGGGTCGTTTGCCATTGGCCCAACGACAGAAGGGTAACACGATTCCTTTCAGATATGTACTAGACAAGCACGGATTTTTTTCTTACCTTACGACATTAAGATAGCGTTAAAACCCAGAAACCCGCCGGCGACACCGAAACTATCCAAGTGGTTTAAGTGCTTTGGGCAGTAAACAATATTGAAAAGCATCTTTTTAATTTTCTTTCGCTGTTCCAACCTCCTTATTGTTTGTGGACGAAGGTCTTCTTCGCAAAAACTGCAGGTAATAAACCCGACAGAAATTGTTCTTATTCGTCGATCTTGTGCATTGACATACAAATAGTGATTGCAGCGCATGATGTGTTGACCGATTTCGTTAAAAGTAAGAGGAAAAAAAAGGACTAATGGTATTTTACTACACATTTTTTGTTTTCTTATAAGGAAATTAAAAATGCCACAGACAAATTAATTGGCCTTAATGGAGTTTTGTTGATTCACTAATTAATACTTTGAGTATGGGACAACATATAATAATTAAAATGCAGAAATACATTTGTCAGGTGAGGAAATAGCTTTATTATATAGTCAATATTTTTATGAAAGGCCAAGAGAAAAATCTCTAAATTAAACAAAATTTAATTTAAACACGAAAGATTTAATAAAAAAGTTTTGATTTATAATAGTAATAATTATTATAAATAAAAACATATAGAGAAACGCAGAGTGGATTTAAGATATTAACAAACATTTTGGCGAAACACGGACCCTTTTAACAATTTAATACTGAATAAAATCAAAGATTAATAAAAACTATTCAAATGCAAACTCGAAAAATTAATTTAAATAAAATTATCACAGAACCTAGATAACGTTATAACCTCAATTTTAATACACAAAATCTATTTCTTCTTAATAAATCATACAAATATTACTCTATTTTTAATTTTTTTTATTTACAAAAATATCTACTTTAAATTCATAGAATTCTTTTAAGTGCCTCTAAAATATCTTTCTATTTTAAATTCTTGTAAGTCTCTCTAAAAAGGTCTCAGTGATAATTCCCTATTAAAATAATCTCTTGATAAAACACTAAATATGATTTACTTGACCATTGAAATCATTGTTACAAATTTCCTCAGTAGAAAAACTACAGATCACATAATACCATAATACGAAGCACTTTTAAATTTCTTCATTAAATTTCAGAAGAGTTAACATAAAAAAATCCTTGTTCTAATTTTTTTCCAATAAACACATCACAGACGAAGCACTTTCAAATCTTCTTCATTAATTTTCAAAATATCCAAGAAATTATTCTTCTACACTCATATAATTATATTTTTTGTATATACAGTACATCAAGGCTTAAAACTACTGAAGCTTAGTCCAAATGCTAAATTACAACAAAAAAAACTTCACTTAATGTTGTTTGTTATCAAGTGAAGATAACAGATTGTAGAGCTGCCATAATTAGTTTATATTTAATTTTGTTTTTAAATAATTTTATTATATATACCTCTCTAAAAAAGATTGGCTATTTTTGTTTAAGCTGTATTTTAATCAATTGTTCCTTATGGCATTGTAATGGGATATGTTATTGTTAAGCTTAGCTTCGGGGAAGGTGGATGAATGATGGATTAATGGATTGTTTTAAGATATATGAGGACTTTTTCTCGTGGAAAAAGGACGGAAAAAAAAGGAATAGACTTGGAGTCTTAGGAATAGGCTGGATGGGCCTGTTGTTGATCCTATGATGATGGCAAGCTATGTGTTTCTTGCTGTGGGATCTCAATCTATTGTGCTTGATGCACTAGAATACTAGAATAGATCCCATGAATGGTCTATAGTATAGTAAAGCAGGGAAGGCAATTTTTAACAAAGGAATTGAGGCCCGCAAGTAGTCCCAAGGTTTGGAATGTCGGTATAAATGGACTTTCTGGCTTAGTATACAAGACTGGGTGACATATGAGAACGTATTTAAGAATTATTATTGCTTATTGTGTGTAATTCGAAGATTTGATATATATATATTTTAGTGCATATTGGCATGTTGGTTTGAATTGTGTAATTGTATCTCAGTATTCTTTATCCAGGGAGACCTGACAGGCGAACATCAACCAGTTCTTAAAGAAGGAGACACGACGGACTCTGGTTCATGTATTTTTGATGCCTTTTTTTCGTCCGGTGAACTTCAAAGATAAGTGTTAGACAGCAGATTTTCATGGACTATGGTAAAATCCTTATTTTTTATTTTATCTCTATCGTGGAACGGGATGCCAAACCCTTGTCTTTTGACCTAAAAGAAATTATCATGGGCCATCTTCTCTTTGAGAAGCCAAGCTATAAAACAAACTTACAGTTACTGTATCCATCTTTCTTTAAAGTAAAATAATCCTTGAGCATACATACAAAAAATTGGATTAACTTGCTGTTTATTCACGAACCTAGGGTCATATCCTGGTTGCCCCTGTTTGGGACAAGTATTATAACTACCCCCCAAAGGGGCGACGTCACAACTTATTAACTTGTTAACATTTTCGTGGTGCATTCCACCTCCCATCTTCAGACCAAAATAGGAGCTTCTGTGATTTAATAATTACTTCTCAGGAAAAATTATACAAGGGGCGGTCATACAGTTCATACCGTTGCATACAAGGCATGATCGTACGGCAACCAAATTGGTGACAATTATTGAGCTATATGAAATAAAACGTCAAATTTTCAAAAACTAATCAGGTCATAAATTTTATTCAAATGTTAAAAGTAACTAGAGGTATTCGGATTTAGTTTATGACATGTTCGATATGCTTGCCATCAATGGCTATGATGTGGCGCAGACGAAGAGCAAAATTCTGCAAAACTCGCTGAAGTGTCGAAGCATCGATGCTTTCGATGACCTCCTGAATAGCTGTTTTGATATCAGCGATAGTTTCGGGGTTATTTGCGTAAATTTGTCTTTAATATTGCTCCACAAAAATGAATCATAAGGGTTGAGATCAGGAGAATATGGCGGCCAAGCGATTACCATTCCAGTAGCCTCCGGATACCCCAAAGCCAGAATGCGCTCTCCAAAGTGTTCTACCAGGACTTCAAACACTCTATTGGTCCGATGGGGTCGTGCGCTGTCCTGCATGAATCATATCTTTTCGAAATCTGGGGTCACTTTGGATAATAGGGATGAGACCATTTTCTAAAATTTTAACATCGTTCAGCAGTCACCATGCCTTCAATGAATTTCGCACCGATTATTCCGTGACTTGACATTTCACACCAAACAGTTACCCGTTTGGGTTGCAGAGACTTCTCCATCGCGAAATGGGGATTCTGCTTATTGACGTACCCATACAAATGAAAAATAAACAACAACAATATGAGTGCGCATGCTCAAAAAAATTCCAACATGCCCTGCATTCAACCACCAAGTTTTAAAATCTGCCAGTTGTTCAAAAGTTATCAAGTTTTTTTTTTCATATAGCACAATAATTGTCACCCTGTATCTGCCATCGATATTTCACCCGTAAATGCGGTAAATGCAGAGCCCGACGTCTGCTCGAAAAACCACTCCTTAACCCTTAATCGGATATCGGGAAATATCTTCCCAGTAAACTGCATGTTGATTGGTTGCTGATCTTGTATAGTTTAAGAAACAGTCGCCGCTAGGTTTAAGTTGGTGGCAATAGAAATTAATTGAGAGAGAGCACATGTTTGAAATCATGTTTTAGGCTTGCCCGAATCTTGCACTTCGTAAATTTTGGGTCGTGTCTTCACCAAAAAATCATGTAATTAACTTTGAACTATTGAAAATGAAGCTTTAGAATGTTCTTGTTATTTTAAACTTAAAAGTATATCTTATTCATATGGGTTTATTTTATGTAAAATTTGTCAGATAAACCTCATCTGTTATGGGAATTATCTTCCCAGTGCCCGTTTAGGTATACTTCTTGAGCTTATAAGCTAATGTGTTTTTTATTTCATTCAATTTGTAATTATAGTTATAATGTAAAAGGTAATGTTTTTAAATACATTTTATTTGTATATATATATAAATATCCTGAATATTTATATATAGATATCCTAATAAATCAACAGAATTAACTGCTGAAGAAATTTTTGAGCTTTTGCATGTTCCACCTGAAAGAGAAGAATCTGAGGATGAAAACCACGTTGAAGATGATTTGGATAAATCATGGCCTGCTAGTGAAACTTCCAGTGTTTCTCCATATATACCTGTAGAAACAGATGATGACATTATTGATCAACAACTTACTCTATTTCAAAATTGTGAAACATACACAACCAGGCAATGGGAATATATTTCCCACCAACTGATGTCCAAACGGGAATATATTTCCCACCAACTGATGTATCCAAACGGGCATTGGGCATTTTTTATATTTTTTATGTGCCATATAGAATCAATAAACGAAATATAGATGAAATATGTCTTTTAGTTTTTACATGCCTGATTAAGGGTTAAATCAGAAATGACCTCATCATCGCTGTTAAATCGCTTCCCACGAATTGGCTCATTCGATTTCCTAAATAAGGCCAGATAGGCGCCCAGTGAGTTTGTCGCGGTCAGAATCAGGAAACCGCCCATTTCTTCTTGGCTAGTGCATCCACAACAACTTTTTCGACATGCGGGCGTGCATTATCGAGGAGAATGATCACCCCTGAAAATAGCATGCCGAAATGCTTGATTTTGATAGCCATTTTTTTTCGTGGACGGAGTTTCCTGTCTTCCCAAACAGTGAGATGCGTTCCTAAACGCCATGGGTGATTTCTTTTGAGAAATGTGTGTGTACAATACTGTTCATTAAATACTAGCCTACTCTTTCTATTCGCTTGTGGAAACTGTTCCCTGCGTTCTTCTTACAACGCCTATTTGACTCGAACGGGTTTCATTTGAACACGGTTCATAATCCCCTTCCCCTATGTATATAAAGAAGGATGTTTGTGGGTGGGTGGGTCTGTCTGTCTGTACGTTTTTTATACAAATCTACAGTTTTATTCCGATCTTGATGAAATTTCGCATACATGACCTTCAAAGCATGAGGAAGGTCACTGTCTACCTCAGATTTCGGAAAAATAATAATTATCGATAAAAAATCGATATTCATGGTTATGGCAAGGCATATTAATGAGAAATATCTCATGACCAACAATGCAAGGCAAAGTTTGTGCAACAATAGGTATCAACAATGGTATCAACACGCAATGCACCAACACAAGGCAGGGATCAACAATCAATATCTCATGACTAACAATGAAAGGAAAAGTTTGTGCAAGTGTAATTATCCCGGGCAACGCCGGGTACCTCTTCTAGTATACAAATATAAATGGTTAAGATTAAGATCATAATCAAATGTTCTGAGATAGATCTGATCAAGATGTGCCCCAAAGTAACGCAAAGAAGTAAACTGTACATTAAAAGAAACAAAACAGACATGGCCAAATTCTACAACAGTTTTTTACAGAATGCATTCATTAATTTTAAATTATGTCAAATAGCAAGTAGCTGTTAGGCCTAATATTATCAAAAGTAAATTGCCATTATGCCTAATGTACAGGGTCTTTATAATTAAAGTTCCATTTTGACATGGCCATTAAAAAAAAACTACTGGACCAAAAGCTATAATACTTGGTAATATTATACAAGAGGGCATGGGAAGTTCATACCCACCAAAAAAAAAAAAATTAGTTCAAAAGGTCACCACAAGCATGGAATGGCGCTCTATGAATATTCGTATACGAAATTAGACACGAAGACACAGGTTAACAAGTCTTTAATCGTTACTAAAATTAGTTACATGTTGAATGTGGCCTCCACTGTTTACTGAAAGCAGGTTACACCGGATTACTGTGTCTAATTTCGTATACGAATATTGCATAAAGCGTCATTCCATGATGGTGGTGACCTTTTGAACTAATTTTTTTTTGGTGGGTATGAACTTCCCATGCCCTCTTGTATAATATTACCAAGTATTATAGCTTTTGGTCCAGTAGTTTTTTTTTTTATGGCCATGTCAAAATGGAACTTTAATTATAAAGACCCTGTATTATCAGCTAATTGTTATGACATACCAACTTATATCGAAAATTACCATTTAGTCAGAATATCATTAAAAATAATTATTTAGAAAGCAAATAATTATTTGTTGAGTCAACAGAATATAAATTTACGCAAACCAAACATAAAATGACCGGAAAATTGCAGTCGGACAGTGGAACTGTTGCCTATTGATAATTTTGAATCATTCAGGAGAAATTACATGACTTACAAGGGAATTCCTCGAACATGTATGTCACAGATTTCCACCAAATTGAAATATGTTACTCATCTGAAGCTACTATAGATGCTTCAAAATAAAAGAGTGCGAAATTGTGTTTCTTTAAAAATAAACCGCGAAAACGAAAAAATTTCAGCATACATAGCCATACAAGGACTCCATTGTTAAAGCGGTTAGGCTATGTGTGGTTCCCTTGTTAGTGAGAAATTCATAATGTTCAAATGTACTCTGTTCTATTATATCCGCCCCCCCCCCCTCCATATCCCGTACCTGTTTATTGCTTCAGGAAAGATCTTGTGTTCGTTCTAATAAGTCATCCACTGTAAAATTAGTATTAATTTCTAACTTTCAGCCACCAAACTTTCTCATTATCAAAGAATGTTCATTAAACATTTCACTAGAGCGTAAATTGCTAAGTTTCATTACAAGCAGTTTATTCTGACAGAAACAAGTAAGAAACCAATTAGTTATTCAGTGGATTTTTAAGAACGAACAGCGTAATTGTCAAATATGCTTAACACGAATCGTGTAAAATTCCATATAGAAAGAGAGTCTTCTAAAATCTTGCACTAATATTCGAATAAATGATATCCTCATTTAAACTTGAAACGTGAAAAGGAAAGTGTATTACACACGAAAGAATTAACTTTCGTCTGAACAAAAGGAGGGACATGCATTTGAATATAGTTTATTTTTAAAAATTATCCATTTCTCCCTCAAAACCTGCTTTAAAGCTTCGATCTGTGGCTAAAAGCGAACTATGAAATTTTCAATTGTGTTATAATTCCTCTCTAAACCGAGAGTGTCGCTTTTGTTTGAAATTACCTCTCGTGCAGAAAACTCTGGTCGACAATTTATTCAAGGTTCATCGATTGTTATTATTATTAATACTGCAAATTCACTGCTTCCATAATGAAACACTGGTTAAAACCATGTTAAAACTGCCGCTATAGATTTTCACCTGAATCGGCCCAATTAATTGCAATTTTCGTTTCCATATTGCACATGAATAATTGACGTCGACTTCAGCTTTGACGGGATAGTTATTAAATTAGTCAAAACCCCTAATATTTGATGGAGTCTATTCAGCGGTAGTAAATTAATTAGCGAGATTGTATATTCAGAACGGGAAATGATAAACATAAAAGAGCGAAACTTCCGAATGTCATCGTCATCATCATTACCGTCGAAAATAGACTACACCAGCCAATTCATCGTCAACGTCTGCACACATAACGAAAGGCACGATATCACCCCCATCCACACCATATCTCGTTAAAATGTAGCCACATATGTCATGGATAGCTAAATAGAATTCTTCTTTTTTTAATTAATGTGTTTATACAATGAATGTTTTATAAGGGTTGTTATCTGTTCACTTGTTACAAGCGTTTGTAGAGATAGTTTACGATTAATCAAATGTGCGACTCCAAATACTTTCGTATGATTCGATATTATCTTCATATAAATTTTTACTTTCTTTGAAAACATCGTTCCAACTTTCTAATTCTTAAACGCTAGTTGTAATTCGATTTTTACTTAATTTTAAATAACAAGTTGTTCTTTTACTACATGAAAATTTTTAGATACGAAGAATAGTTTATCTACTATGAATAATACCTGAATTCTTTTGTCTATCTACCTGTCTATTTATCCCTTTGTAGACTCAGTCCCTGTAAACGGAACCTCCAAATCTCTATTTATTTGGAATCATCTGAGTTTGTGTTCGCAGAGTCTTTCTTTTAAATTCATGGAATTTGCTTGCATAAAGCGGTTTGTGACATAATTGCTTGTTTTCCTGTCCTTTAATTCTGAACTGGATTTATGTCTGCGATTGGGTCATGACGAAGCAGCAACAGCTGCAAACGAAGTATTTCCTTAGCATTGACCCAATATTTTCGTCAATAGACGATATATTTGATGTGCCTCAAGGCAGAAGAAAACCAAAAAATTACTAAGTGGAAAGAAGTCGTTCAGACGAAGATGATATAATGGAAGCTTTCACTAGAGGCAAATTCAATAGAATTTTCAATTCTTCTTTCAATATATGCTCCTGTTAAATCAAAATCTGCGAACTGATGTTTTAATTTAATTCCGATTTTTCGTTTTTAAAGAAATTAGAATGTTTGAATATTGAATTTTCCTTACATGAACTAATTTTCCGACGATTGAGATTGGTTTTGAAAAACATATGTCCATATTTGTCGGTTAAAAATATTGATAATTGTTCCCAATTACAGTTTATGGGGGTATTACACCGAAACGGATCTTATTTTTAAATTTTAATAATTTTTGGTTGCACAGACCGGGTGGCTCTTGGTTGATCTTGATTCTCATAAACATTAGATCACCACCCATTTTCCAGCGACACATAATTTGCGGTTCCTTATACAAATCATGGAAGTATTTGCTAAAGCCGTCGGACTCATCCAGATTGAATTTTTATTCACACGAGCTTTATTAAATTTTTCATACTTCTTTCCCTCCTTTATATCTTTTGTTATGATAATAATCAATTTTAAATGGTTTTAGGGTAAGGTCAGAAGTTAAATTCCAGAGTTTTAAACAAAACCTGGAATTTAACTGTAAGCTAAGCTCGGCCTCTGTCAATCGGGTTATGCAGGGTGTATCAGGTTCGTTGGTCATAAAGTACCTAGCGTGATCCTTTGCATGATTACAAACTTAAAGTTCCTTATGCAAAATGTTCAAAACTCAAATGATAAGGGTCTAAACATCACGCGAAGTTCGCTGAAAACCTGTCGAAAACGTCATTTAATCTCAACAATTGCCGCTGATTTAATTGTAATCGCCCCAATTATCTATGTGCAGTAAAAGTTATATATGTGGAGTAGTGTTTTGTAAAAGTTATCTATCCCTCGTTATAACCCCGGACAACATGACCCACTTATAACTCTTACTCCTACTTAACTAAATGCCATTTCAAGAAAAAAAACCCAAAATATCTAGATCTTGTACAAAAAATGTTCAACAGATTCATGATTACCAGTCATTAAGACAGTTTTTCTCCTATGGTTCAAAAGGCAACCGCACTGTCCCAATTCACATGAACATTCCAGGCACAGTTTACCAACTAGCACAAAACGAGGAACTCCCAATTATCTAACAGGGGTAACGCTGGCGGCACGATTCGCTTGCTATTACGTTGGGGTAGCCTCCTTCACGCAACAGCAGAAAACAAACAAAAAACACACTCGCCATGGCTTCAAGATCGCTTTTTACCTCGAACACGCTGGGGCTTCACTGCCCGGCACCACTTCCGCAACTTTAAAACAATAGATGGCGACCAAAAATTGTTAAATGACGATATGTATTGATTCCTAAACGATGATCTAATTAACTCATTTAGTTTGAATCGTAGACTATTGCAAATAATGCAGGAGCAACAAAAATGGCTTCATTCGAACAAGGACCAACATGGCCGCTTCTTTTGAAATATGTCTGCGTCGTCATTAATGCGTCTGCTTTTCTCCACAGTTCTTGATCGACAACAAAACTTACTTCTAAACCTAAAAATAGAAAATATACAACAATAGGCACGGAGACTGCATATGTTCTCGCACAAGAACAACTTTTTTGAGAAAACAATAGCATCTCCAACAGAACATGAGCGCTCCCCCCCACCCTCCATATAAGGAGCGTGAACGGCCACAACTCAAGAAACAATGAATATACCCCAAACACAACAATACCTTAAGCCTCCTCACTTATAACGAACACATTAATTATTACTGTTCGCTGCAATAACCAACTGATTTTATTAAACGAACGAAAAAGCGCAAAAACAAAAACAAACGAACAACGATAACACGTATCTCACAAAGACAATACGCACTTAAACAATTACTCACTTACACCCCCTTCTACCAAAACAGACACACCAATCCACTTCACTACCTACAACAAACATCCCAGCATAACCACAAGTCATAAACGGCTCAACCAATAAACGCTAACAAAACACACATATAAAAACAAGCGCAACACACAAACTTTTCACCGGGACAATTACTGCCCTCTGCCGGGCGCAACAGGCTTACTGACATGGAATGTCACAATGTAATGTTTATAGGATATTTTTTGTTCCATTTGAACCATAAAATGTTCGTAAACAATTATGCTGGATAAGTTTGGGTCACCCTGTAAATCACTGTATTTTTTTAAGATAAACTAGTTTCTCTTTCATGAATAGGTTCAAAAACTATTAGTTATCAAACAAAATGGCGTCGTTCTGGGGCAAATGTTACATTGTTAACCTAAAAAAAAATAAAAAGAATTCAGTGTTAAAACAGATCAAAACAGAAAAATGCTATTTTTCTAGTTACAATTTCTGGTTTACAATAAAAGTTTTTCATGTATAGAATTTTTTTTCAATTATCATTTCTATAAAAAAGCTCCATTGCTAAAATATAATAAAAACTGACTAATTAATGGAAAAAGTCGCATTTTTTTAAATTTTCTAGAATATTAAGGTTTAAACTTGATGAATCTTTAAATTTCTGATATGTTGCAATCGCCCCTAATTTAGCTTGCCACATTATTTTACGAAGGTGAATCAAATGAAAACCGCTAGATTGTAATTAAAATTTCAAATTTCGCCCCACGGTGTTGTAATTCTGCAGATCCGTTAAAAATGAGTTGTATTAAATATCTGGTAGGTGGCAGGAAAGTAGAGACAATGAAACAACATCACAGCAGGAGTTTAAAGATGGGCGACCCACTTCAAACATGCACCAAAGAAGAACAGCGTTCGTTATCCGATTTTTGAGTAGCGAAGGTGTGACACCTAATGAAATGATGTGGTGGGCTGAACCATGACTAATGTCTAACAATTCTGCAATTTCATCAATTGTTACTCGGCATTTTCCAACACTAAGGCTTCAACTGTTGCAATATTCTCTGGCGTCACAACTCGTTGTGCCTGACACAGATGAGTGGTGTCTGATACTGATGTCACACCATTTGTGAACTTCACACTCCATTTGTGAACTTCACACTCCATTCATAAACTTGCCGCTGTGACAAACGTGCATCACCATTCATAAACTTCTTTGGTGCAGTTTGAAGTTGGGGCGGCCATCTTTAAACTGCTGCTGTGACGTTGTTTGCTTGTCTCTACTTTCCTGCCACCTACGGATATTTCTACAACTCGTTTTTAACGGATATGCAGAATTACAATACTGTGGGGCGAAATTTGGAATTTTAATTACAATTTTGCGGTTTTCATTTGACTCACCCTCGTAAAATCATAAATTATATAGAAATATGCTAATAAGCTAAATTTTGAATATATAATATTGATGCAGACATATTAAAGTTATATCTTGTCAATTTGCAGACCCAAATACTTGCATTGAATAGTATATCAGATATAAAAATATTTGTAAAAAATGTTACAATTGAAAAATGTTTAAAAATCTTTGTTATATCGTGTTAAATGTTTCCGGTCTCCCCTACGCAAACTCATTATTCTGTTTATCTTTTAAGCATAAAGATAAACACCCGCTTTGTCGCAGCTAAAGCTTCTTCTTGGAATACTTGCAAGATTTTATTTTAATATTTTCAATAATATCTAGACTCTAAACTTACCTAGGTGTTTCATTTAAAATTCAGGATTCGTGAATTTCCGTCATAGGAAAAGTATGGGAAATGCTAAATTATAGAGCCTAAGAAAACACACGGTGGGTGAAGGTTTTCGAAAGGCGTCAGCCGCAATAAAAAGGATTCCGTACTGCTTATTTAGTCCATTTCTTTTGTTACTTAACAGTTGGAACAGCAATATTAAGCTCTACTATTGAATATACTGTCGAACCCAATTATAACGAATTTTTAAATGTTCGCAATTTTATTCGTTATAACCGTATTTCTTTATAAACGTACACTAGATATAGCGAATTTATTTTTATTTAAAATGGATTTCTTTAATTCTCACAATGAAAAAAACCACCCCACTGTGTAATTTTTCAATGTTTTCAATAATCAACCTCGCAATAGCCGAAATCTCGAAACAAGTATTCCTATTTCTCTACTTCTGTATTCTTCACCTGTTCCTATCAAGTGAATAACCCAATGCCGAATTTACACACAAAAAAAATTGTTGACGTTTCAAAATTTCGCTACATCCAAACAAAAACTGTCTAAGAACCAATAAAAACAAGAATATAACTCGTAAAACGATTTTCAAATATGCTGAAAAGAAGAATATAAATATTTGTTGTTTAATATTACAGTCATATTTTATATACATAATGGCAAAAATAGCATGTCAATTTACGTATTCGATTGCAGCGTTCACACGAATGTTTCCAAACGCGCGCGAAATGAGAAATGAAATGCTCGCACGTCCAAATGTTTTAAACTACTTCGCCTATGATCTTTCCACTGCTAGAGCTATTCACCCCTTCTTAATCAAAGTTACCATTCATTCCTTCTTAATCATTGTTGCAAAGCATTGTCCGGAAAAATCTTGTAAGCATTCTAAGAAACGTTACCTGTGACGCAGATGTGATTTTAAATTTCAATATTTCACTTTTACTTGCAGTTGGTTTAAATAAACAATGGAAATACCTTTGATTCTATCCACACTCACATCATTTATCATTTTTAAATCTAGGCCTAACTTTAATTAGCCATTTTTAACAATAGGCCTAATATTATTTAGCCATTTTAACTATAGGCCTAACATTAATTAGCCATTTTTAACTATAGGGCTAACATTATAGTCATTTTAACTATAGGCCTAACATTAATGAGCCATTTTAACAATAGGCCTAACATTAATTAGCCATTTTAACTTAAGGCCTAACATTAATCAGCCATTTTTAACAATAGGCCTAACATTATATAGTCATTTTAACTATAGGCCTAACATTAATTAGCCATTTTTAACTGTAGGCCTAACATTAATTAGCCATTTTTAATAATAGTTCTAACATTAATTAGCCATTTTTAACAATCGCCTTAACATTAATTAGTTACATTATACAATAGGCCTAACAGCAGTGAATTTAAAAAATGAGCACGTGCTCCAAGCTGCCATCAACAATGCTTAAGTGATAACCAAAAAGTGTATTCACTTATGACTCGTCGATACGAATCGATTGATATATTACATGCCCTATGTTCATATTCTTAACATTAGTGCACGTGCTTGAAGGGGTCCACCAGAGCTCATCAAAAGTTGATATATCGCAGGTAAGTTCTTCCATTTCAAAGTTTTCGTGCAAGCGATGGCCGGCTGGGCACATGAAGGTACTGATTAAGCTTCTAATCTTATATATAGCTTTAGCTAAAGCTCGTCATTGAAGTTCTTTTTTGGGGTCATTTTTTCGGACGTAGCATTTCGAAAATCGAAAAGAATGTCATATTCGACTTGTGCTCGTCATTCCCGTTCGAATGACATATTACATGCCTTATATTTCCAAAAAAAAAATTTAATGGGGGGGTTTGGATCTCAATAGTGACGTGACCGTTAGACCGATTTCAATCACAAACTAATCAGGTGAGCCCAGGAAGTGTCTCTATCCAAAAGCGAAAACAGAATTTGAAAACGTTAAAGCGTTCTCGAGTAATCGTTGGACATACAGACGGACAGACACACAAACAGAGCGAAACCAATATATGCTTTTCAGCATATAATAATTCGTTATACCGGGTGTTCAATTTATCTGAAGACATTGAAATATCTCGAGAACCACACATCGGATCAAAAAAGTGTGGAATGAAAAATGTTCGTCTCGAAGGGGGACATCTAATGATACCAAACTCGACCCCCCTCCCCCACCTCCAAGGGGATGGGAAAAAAACTTAAATGGGAACCCCCATTTCTTATTGCAGATTCGGATTCTCCAGAAAAAAATTACCCCAATCTGACCTACGATTCGAGTCATTTCGGTCACAGATGGCGCTGTAATCGACAAAAATCAAAATGGGTAAAAAATCGTTGAAAAATGGCGATATCTCAAGAAATAGGCATTAGATCAGCAAAATAATTTTGAAAAAAAAATAAAAAATTTAAAAAAAACACGTTTTAAAGTAGAGAATAATTAGCTTTGTCTTGAACAATTTTAGCTATGAAAAACGAGGGTATACCATGTGTGTGTACCATGGAGGTAGGATTAAGACGTGTGTGTACCACTGGGTTAGACCTTATTCCTACCTCCATGGTGTGTACCGGTGTGTGCGTGCGACCATGGATTCGTGCGTGTGTGTGCCTGTGCAATGGGACCAATGAAACGCAAGGGGACGCACCTAAAACCAGCATCCCAAATTGTGAGAGGCAAGGGGACTGACATAAAATAAGCACCCCAAAGCGAACAGAAAACTACTACGTCCACGTCGTTCTTCCTGGGTAACGCCAAACGTAGTTTCTGCTTAACAATAAACGAATAAATGAACTTCTCCGTATTCTTTCGATGGTAGCGCCATCTGCGAAATAATTTACATGAATAATGAAGTCAAATCAATGGTATTTGATTAAGAAAACCAAGGTTTCCTATAAAAAATTTATTTCCCATTGGAAATTTTGACATAATTCGCTTCCCTACCCCTCGGGAGTGGGGATGGGTGGACAACTATGGTGTCATTAAGTAGCATTTGTAAGAATATCAGAAACATTTAATTTTATTTTGCTGATCTGATACCTATTTCTTGAGATATCGCCATTTTTCAACGATTTTTTACCCATTTTTTTGTTTTTTGTCGATTACAGCGCCATCTGTGACCGAAATGACTCGAATCGTAGGTCAAATTGGGGTAATTTTTTCTGGAGAATCCAAATCTGCAATAAAAAATGGGGGTTCCCATTTAAATTTTTTAACTCCTCCCTCCCCCACCTCCAGGGGATGGGGGTGGGAGGTCGAGTTTGGTATCATTAGATGTCCCCTTCGAGACGAACATTTTTCATTCCACACTTTTTTTGATCCGATGTGTGATTCTCGAGATATTTCAATGTCTTCAGATAAAAATTGAACACCCGGTATACGTATTTTCGTTTTATCAAATTTCATTATAACTGTAGAAAATTTGTACAGTTTCAATGAACCTGTAATTAGGGATTTCAATTAACTTCGCTATAACCGTTTTTTCGCTATAACCGAGTTCGCTTTATGTGCGTTCGACTGTAGTTGTTTAATAGTTATATTGATGATTCTCACTTGCTGTCTTTTTTATCCGTCTTATTATTGTAAAACTAATTTATTTAGTTTATTTAAACCTAATCCTGAATATTTGAAACGAACTTGTTTTTATCGACATGCTAATTTTTTAATGATTTTTAAAATTCATATTGATCCTTTAACTTTTCATATTATAATTATAAGTCTTCGTTATTTAATGTCATTTTTATAAGGATGCTACAACGTTCATTGAGTCATTTGTTATCGCATTGTTTTTTATTATCTTTATTATAATGGGTGTTATTGAAGACCCATTTCAGAATATTTTCATTATTAAGGCTTAATGAAATATGAAATTTACTGAGCGATATAACAGCTACAGTAAACATTGTTTATCACGTGGCTACCGTGAAACCAAGTCCGGGCTTAGAAGAATGCCTTCGCATCACCGAAAGAGAACAAGCGATCATCGTTAGTATTCAAAAATTATTATTCAGTTTGATAAGACAAGGTGCTACAAAACTAATGAGCATTAATGAGGTTTGTAAAAAGGAAAAAAATAAATTGAATTTGATAGCTTTAATAGTAAATCTTTTTTATACAGAGTTAGATTTAATTAAATGCATATAGGCAAATATGACCAGCTTTTTTGTGTCAGGAGTCGAAGTTTACTGTATATTCTATGTAACTTAAATAATTTAAATAAAAAAAAATGAACATTTTAGTTTAAATTATCTATTTTCAAATATGAAGATATGCAGATTGTTTACCTATTTTACACAAACGAACATGCTAAAAATTGAAAATGCATTAAGATTTCAGAGCCTTCTATAAATACTATATTAGCTAATTTTTGGAACTTTTTTTGCATTTTTGACTAATCTTGTTTTTAGAAACAAAAAATTACTCAAAATATTATGTTAAATTTTGAAACAGACTAAATTATATTAATCTTTATATATATAGCGCACTTTCCGTCTGTTTGTTTGTTTGATTGTTACTCCATAACTTCTGAACCGGGTAACCCCCGAGGTTGAAATTTTGCACAGATGACCTCGAAAACCCGGAGAGAGTCTTAGGCTAGGTTCCGTTCACGTCCGACCTCCCGTTGGCCTCCTACGCTCTTCTAATCGATATTCAGATGCCAACAATATCGAAAAAATAGGAGATATCTCACCAACAGTGGCGGCTCGTAACTAAAATTTCTGGGTGTGCTGCGTCAGAAAATTGTAATTTTTTCACGAACTAGAGAATAGCTACTGACATTAAGCTTAAGAATCTTGTAAAATACAGGTATAAGAAAACTATTAAAGGAAAAAAAAAGACATTATATTGAATATTATCGATATCGAAAGTGAAACTGGGGGTGCTGCAGTGCCGCAGTGCCTATGGACGAGCCGCCACTGCTCACCAACAATATGCACGGACCAACAAAGCAAGGCAAGGTTTGTGCCAATAATCGGCAAGTTGTCTTGTTATCAACAATCGGCTGTTTGTATTTCTACGTTGCGTCAACAAGGGCTGATACACAGCCCACTAGATAAAGGCCTGAGTGCTGTTTTCAAAATGGCGGCGCTCGCAGGCGGACTGTCTGTATGAAATAAGATGGAATAGAAGAATTATTTCACAAATTTGCTTTAATCTTCTAACGAAATCTAAGTTTTTGAACTTTATTTAAATGGCTTTATGTTTCAATCAAAACAATGGCAACATACGTGCAAATAAATATAGTTTCATTTTTTTCAAAGTAGAGCCATCTATGGAGGAAGAGAAAAAGCATTTTTTCTATAAAAAATTTCGAAAGCATATATGATGGGCTCCTGTCTGAACTTGCTTAAACAATGACTGGGCTTGTATTCACATGCATTGTTACTCGCGTAAAGCTCGCACAGATTAGAGTGTGACGTCATTCACCGAACTTAATTGCCAGAGGTTGTAGACCTATCTTGGTCAAGTGACTTTGAAGTGCCGGAGCCTGTATTTCTCGTTAGCCTCGGGGCTGATATTACATGCTTGCTTAAGGAGGCTTTAAGTTTTAAGGGGATTAATAATAATGACTCAAGTTAGGCGGATGCCCCAAGCGGTAAAAATTTTGGGGTCCTTAAACTGAAATTAGAAGCCTCAATTTTGGAGCCCTCAAAATTTATTTCTATTTGATTTTAATAATTAAAGCTTCCTTCCAGCGGATAGTCCCTTCGCTCTGTGTTGTATTGATTGAGTTATTATTTAACCATTTTGGAGTTATACTTTAACTTTATGAGATTGTTCTGTTTACCTACAATTGTAATTATCTCGGGCAACGCCGAATACTCTGCTAGTACATTACATCTTTAATTTTAATTTTCAAATAAAATAATTATATTGACTGCTTACAATTAATTTAATTGACATTTTACGAGGGAGGATCGTAAAGTAACACACAACAATTTTTTTTATGGAATACTATTTTGGTCCGGATGTTCAAAGTTGGCAAATTAACAGTTTGAATCTTTCGCTATAGGCAACAATGGATTGATCAGGTGTCGCCCTAGCGGAAGGACCGACAACTACTGAGTAAAGATGGCGCGTTTGCTACCATCTTCTACTTGCGAAGAGCAGTGAGGTGTAGTCCGGGCTTTGTGGCCAAACAAAAATATGCTAGTGAAATCCACAGGGAAATGTAAGGTGTTAATAGGAAGTGTAAGGTGTTAATTGTCTGGACCGCAGCAACATGTTCAAGTGGTTTAGATTCTTGAGGAATATGGCTGGGAGGTATTCAAAAATCATCCACCCTACAGTCCAGACCTCTTCGGACCAATGATGAAATTCCTAGGAGGCCAACGCTTTTGTTCGAATGAAGAGGTAAAATCAGCCGTTCGCAGATGGCTATCACCAGAAAACTAAGTTTTATGAACGAGGTGTATTGAATCTGTTGCCACGATGGGAGAAATGTGTCGAGAGACTTGGTGCATATATCAAAAAATAGAAAAGACATGCCACTTTCTTGTGCATTGTTTCATTTTTGCTTATTATTAAAAATGTTGCCACAAAAAAACTGATGTGCGTTAGTTTTCGATCCTCCCTCGTATATTTTTTCAAAGAGTTATTCAGAGTCTAATTATTGGCACAGAAGATACTGACAAAATTATCAGTGTTAAATAAGAGATGATAGTTTTTTTTTAATAATTTGTCTTACAAATATTTTACATATTGTAAATTTTACACTCAAGGTAAAAAGTAATTGAAAGAAAGTTATTGTTTTGTATTCAGCGTATTTAAGCTAACAAGAGGCAAAGACACATTTGGAAAGATTTATTCTGAAGAGACTGTTGTGCTTTTCTTTCGTTTCTTGCAAATCACGTGTTACTTCCAACTTGGGTTTTGAATTTGTAATTACTAGTATTTTGTTCGTAGACGAAGACATGACCACTATAAGCGCTTCCAAATGAAACAACTTCTAAAAAATACTAAGGATAAAAAATTTTTCTACCCTTCCAATAATAATAAATATTCATTAATAAGCGCATTCAGTAATGGCTAGAGTCATTTTTCACATCACAGAAAAAAAAAAAAATTTTTTCCTTTCCCCCCTCCTCTTGATTCGTGATTTTAAAACGCACCTGGCGCTCTTTATGTCCCTTACATTAAAGAGAGGGAAAAAATGAAATAACCAGGAGAGAAAAAAAGATTTGTGGATTGGAACTACAGATCGAATCACGTTCAATCAATAAATTATAAAGAATGTTGGAACTATGTAAATATAAATTAAGAAAACTGGTCTTATTGCTTTCTCGGTTTTCATCCGCACGTTAAATGGCTATGTATCGATTAGAGAACATTTTGAAGCGTTTCTTTTGGTTTATTTAATTTCAGGATGAGTCGGAATTTTCTTACCTCTCGCTAATTGAATTAATTAATGAAAACTATTTCCAATACATAATGATTAATAATCAACCAATCAATTAAGTTTTGTTCTGAATTAATTTAAGTTCACATCAAGCCCAACATGTGATTGATAACAGAAGCTAAATAATTAATTAAACATTGATTTTATAAGTGTTAAAAATCTGAGAATTTCATTCGAAAATTTTACTTTATAACGTACGCGTTACTTTACTAATATAAGGTTATCTTAAAGTGAACTTCAAATATATTTTTGCAGAGGTATTAATGTATACGAAGCAATTTAGACACTTATGAATTTCATACTGAAATTTATAAGAGTATTAATTTCATAAAAAGTTTTAAATTAATAAACGAAAAAATGACTAATTTTCAAATGGTTGTTTAAACTTTATTGTCCATAAATAAATAAATATCTTTTTTTTCAGGGAAAATAATATTTAATCAAGGAAGGCAATATTCATTAAAAAAATTTTCCAAGGTAATACCAGTAAAGAAGATAATGTTTTGCACGATTAAAATTCTTTAACCGTTGCTTTCGGAATGCAATAATAATATTGGTAAATATATAAACTCAATTTTCCTCTGCATTTTAAATTAAACCTTACTTATTACCTACTTCAAAAAAGTAGGTTCTCTGTGCGACCCGTATATACAGGGTGTTTCAAAATTACACCACCAAACTTGGCAAAATGTTAGAGGGGATCAATGTGAACATCTTTTGTTAATAACGTTTTATTCTAAAATGACTGTGCAGTCAACTACAGTACAAAGATTCCACTGTTTCATCCTGCTTATTCAGAGTCCCATTAGCAAAAAGACAGTTTTGCTTAATGTTTTGAATAACATTAATTTACCCACCACAGAATAATGGTTCATTCCTTTAAATCCATACAGTAGTATGCAATTAGACACAAGGTTAGTACAGAAAGCAATTGTAAAGTTTAGTTGTCAATTGGAACCATTGCAAGCACCGCATGCAGACGTACTCAAATGAAGAATTGGCTGACATGCATTTCGTGTATGGAGCAGCCAATGGGAATGGGAGAGCTGCAGTTAGGCTGTACCAGGAAAGATACTCCATCAGATGTGTGCCTCACTATCAGACATTCGCAAATCTGCATCGGCGACTTCGTGAAACAGGATCTTTCTCCAGGAACATGGGTAACGCAGGACGACCACGTAACAGGAACGTAGCGCTACAGGACGAGATTCTGCAACAATTTGCTGATAACCCAACAACAAGTGTACGTGCAGTAGCGCACAAACTGGGTGTGAACCACATTTAGGTTTGGAGAGTTGTGCACGAGAATTTGCTGTATCCACTCCACCAGCAAAAGGTCCAATCATTGAAGATAACTGACTACCCTCTTCGTGAAGCATTTGCAACGTGGTATTTAGCACAAAATCACACGGATCCTACATTCACATCACGTGTATTATTCACAGATGAAGCCATGTTTACACGAGAGGGGATGTTTAATTCACACAATGCACACCTGTGGGCCCATGAGAATCCACACGCACGTTCCTGCTATAGCACGAACGTTTGGTGTGGAATTGTTTATGAACAATTGATTGGCCCATACATGATGCCCACTTCCTTAACTGGGCATACGTACAACATGTTTCTTCAGCATGTGTTACCAGAACTCATGGAAGACATACCACTGAGAGTTCGCCGAGACATGTGGTACCAGCTTGATGGGGCATCACCCCATTTCTCCCGGGAAGTACGTGATTACCTTGATGCAAGATTTCCAAACAAAAGGATCGGTCGCGGAGGTCCTATTAACTGGCCACCCAGGTCACCTGACCTCACATGTCTGGACTACTTCCTCTGGGGACATATGAAAAGTGTGGTATATGAAACTCCTGTTGAGTCACAGGAAGATCTTGTGGCACGTGTGGTGGCTGCTGTAGCGATGGTAAACGAGATGCCTGGAGTGTTTCAGCGCATCAACCGTTCTATGTTACGACGAAGTGAGACTTGCATTGAAACAGGTGGTCGACATTTCGAGCACATTATGTAGTAATAAGACATTACTGACTTGTCTAATTACTGTTCTTTGTAATGATGTGAATAAACGTGTTAAAGGTTAAGTGTTTCCGTTCATGTTAATTAATTGAATCCACATACTGCAGTTGACTGCAGAATCATTTTAGAATAAAACGTTATTAACAAAAAACGTTATGTATGTTCGCGATTTTCTCGAAAACTACTGAACCGATTTGGATGGGGTTTTCGCTATTCGACTGAATATTTTTCTGGGAAGGTTTTTTTTGACCCATGTAGTCGAAAAAAAAAAAGTTTTTGACCCACTGTAAAAAGTTCTTGTATCATTATACAATTGAAAACTTGGACAAAAGTAAGTCATTAGGTACTTTACTTTCAATTAATTTTAGAAGTGATATTCTGTACGAATAAAAAGAATTAAAATTTCATTTCCGGCTATTTCTGTTTTATGACATAGGAGGGCAATGGTTACACCTGAAACGTAAAACACTGTACATATAAAGAAAGTATGGACAAGCATTGTTGCAGGCAGCCATTTTGATTCCTATTTCATTCCTATTTCATTTGGAGATTGCTGAAGTAAGAAATTAAGGGGAAGACACAGTATCATTTAGTAGAAAAGAATATCGTGGAAAAAATAGAAAGAAGTTTCGAAATAAAAATTTTAATAAAGGTAAATAGAGGGTGATTTTGAAGTAACCTACAACGTTTAACTTAAATAACACTTGAATCGTTGCAGATACGAGGGTAGCCCAGAAAGTAATGCACCACAATTTTTTTCTTCAACAATTATTTATTGAACACAATGAAACTTATACACACGAAAGAATGATGTTTCTTCTATACTCCCTTTTTTCCAGCGTCCCGTTCTATGGGCTTCCTCCAGCGAGACACAAGGGTGTGTGTGCCCTGTCGGTATCAGTCCTTGTTCTGTTCACGCAGCCATGTCTTCACCGTGCGAATCACTGCTTCGTCATCCTCAAAAGGTCTTCTAAGAATGGCATTCTTCAATGGTCCAAACAAGTGAAAGTCTGAGGGCGCTAGGTCAGAGCTGTAGGGTGGATGGGGTAACACTGTCCAACCCTGTTTTGTGATGTGTTCCGACATCCTCAAGCAGGTGTGAAGGCGAGCGTTATCGTGTTGAAGCAAACAATCAGCTGGGTTATGGCGTCCAAGGTGCTGGAAATGCTTCTTGAGTTCGGTTAATGTGTTCACATATGCCTGAGAATTAATGGTGCTGCCTCTCAATATCATATCAATGAGTATGACACCATCATAGTCCCAAAACACCGGTGATCATGACCTTGCCAGCAAAATCAGTTGCTTTGAAATTTTTCTTTTGTGGAGAGTGCGGATGACGCCATTCCATCGATTGTCGTTTGTTGCGGGCTCAAAATGATGCATCCGGGTTTCAATCAGCTGTCACAATCCGGGACAAGAAGGTTTCCCCCTCAGCTTCAAAACGTTGCAGCAACTTAGAAGAAATGTTTTTTTCTCAGAGCTGTGTGTTCCTCCGTAAGACAACACGGAACCCATCGTGAGTACGTTTTTGTGTAATCAAGAGCACGGATGAATTCACCCACACTTCCTTTGCTTATTGACAGCTCCAGCGCCAACTACCGAGTCGTTCTGCGTGGGTCCTGAAGAATGAGCGCATCAGCACGCTGCATCTTATCAGGTGTGACAGCCGAGTATGGCGCCCCGACCGCGGCAAATCTTGGAGCTCCACCGTATCTGTCAGAAGAAACGGAAACTTTGAGCGTGCACTCCGAAAACTTCAAAGAATGCTTATCTCAAGTTTCGCATTCGTACCATTGTTGGGGACGGAGAAAAAAAATCGTGGTGCATTACTTTCTGGGCTACCATCGTACTACTACAAAAAAATTTTATTGAAAAGAACGTGGAAAAGGAATTTAAAGGGCAAGGTTTTCAAAGTAATAACCTTCAGAGGTGATACAATATCGCAATCTAGTCACAAAATTAATTAACCTACACGTTTAACTTAAATAACTTCTATCTTTCTATTAATTCTATCTTTGGGGTCATATGAAAGATTTGGTTTACAAGAAGAAGCCAACAGACCTTATTAGCCTCAAAAAGATCCATAACTTAAAAAAGCATTAAAAAAGAAACTCTTGAATGTGTAACTGACAACTTTGTGACTAGATTGCCCTATTGTATCACCTCTGAATGTTATCTCTTTGAAAACCTTGTCCATTAAGTTCCTTTTCCACGTTCTTTTTCAGTAAAAACTTTTGTGGTGCTATCTGCAACGACTCAAGAGTTATTTAAGTTAAACGTTGTAGGTTAATTCAAAATCACCTTCGTATAAAGGGGCGTCCAGTGTATATTCCATATTTAATTTCTAGACAACTATAAAAGAAAGATTATAATTACCTGCACTCTTTTTTGGCGTAGTCCTCTGCCACTGTAACACATTTTTCCGATCTGGCTACGAACTTCTGAAATGGCTCGTTTATGAACTATTGGAGAACTACTTGAATCACTTCTTTATCCAAGATAGTTCTTCAAAGAGCCAAAAAAGTGGTAATTACTCCGAGCCAAATCAGGACTGTAAGGTGAATGCGGCTTTATCTTCTTATACTACATTTTTGTGTTCGCTTGAGGTATCGCGCTGTCGTGGTGCAGAAAGAAATCTTTACGTCTTTACGTTTTAACATGATGTTTAAGGCTGGACATCATTCTACAAAAAGCGTGATGCAAAAACGACACCAAAAAGTGTTGAACGTTTAAGCATTGTTGGCGTCGGCTTAAAGCACACGCCGGCACTGAAGAGTCACCTGACCTTGTTGACTGAGCAACAATTTTTATTTAAATCTTTACTACAGAAATATTATGAAATACAGGGTTATCCAAATGAATCATCCGATTTCAAAAAATAAATGACACAGAATGATAAGTAATACATGAATATAAAGGGAAAATGTGGAAGTTTTAGATTGTGAACACTAGATGGCGCCCGTGCATTTTTCGTGAAGCTATTTCACGAAAGCTGTTTGACAGGGTTTTGCAGCCGCAGAAGTGATAATGACATCCTTTTTGCGTGTTGTCGTTTGCGCGATGCGGACCAGTAATCACCATTCAGCGTGAATTTCGTAAAAAGTACCGAATTAATCCGCCTATGGGTCAGAGTATTCTAAGGTGGTGTCATCAGTTTGAGAACAGTGCATGTCTATGTAAAGGAAAAAATGGAGGGCGACCAGGCATATCTGCGGAAAATCTTGATAGAATGAGAGAAACTTTTATCCGAACCCGAAAGAAATCGACTGTTACATAGCTCGCCATCTGGATCACCTGATTTGATCCCATTGCGATTTCTTCCTTTGGGGATTTGTAAAAGATAAAGTTTATGTGCCACCATTACTCACGAATTTATGTGAAATTAAACAAAGGATTACTGCTCTTGTACATTGAATTACTAGTGACACTTTACAACGTGTTTGGCAGGAATTTATATACCGTCCAGACATTATTCGTGTAACTAAATGAAGTTATATTGAGCACTTGTAAAAAAATTTCTATATTTTCTCTTTGTATTCATGTTTTACTTATCATTCTGTGTCGTTTATTTTTGAAAATATAGCATTTTGAAATCGGATGATTCATTTTGAATAACCCTGTGTATTGAAAGTGTGGTAACAGATAGCGCCACTATAGTTCGCTGTCTTATCTAGTAAATTCGTGAAATGGTTTAACGTTTTCCTTTTAGTGTTTTGAATGAAGACTAATGAATCCTAGTGTATTAGATTAAACTCTTTTCCATTACAAGAAATATGTTTTATTATTCACAATTTAATTCTTAATTTATTATTTTGAAACATTGATGAATCAATTAAATGCTCATTTAGATCTTTTGATGTTTTTTGAAGTCTTCATCTTATTTATAATTTATGCGCTTGTTGAATTTCTATGTGCGTTGAAGTTTTAATTTATTTCTATAAATTCCTTCCTCTCTGTAGTTAAGAATAATGTTCCGTCCCCAAAAGAAGCGTAATAGGTGATAAAATACTCATTACCGATGATGTAATAATTTTAGTTTTTCGTCATGCAAAATACACTTGTTTCGTGATTTTAGATACTGAGAAAAGCTTGCACTTCCGTGTTTATGGTCCCACATTCGATTGTGAGCACAGACGCGAGTAAGGACTTACACCTTAAGCATAGACGCTGTGTTTACTCAATATATCGAGAGAATCGATACCTTTGCTTATATTTCATACTCCAGTTCCAATTTTGGATTTGCTAATGCATTTTTTTTCCATTGGAATTTAATTTCATTGTTTTTGAAATTAAGTTGTACAAATGCTTATGCTGTTTATACCTAGAACTTTATTGGGACTTTCGTAAAAATATACTTATTCGTTTATAAGTAATATGTCAATTTTGATGAATCCAATGAATAGGAAGTTGTGGGTGACCTATCCCATGGTGCACTTTTCATCATCCCAAATATGCAAATTAGGACACATTCAAAATCGTAACTTACTCGTAAAATTCCAATTGTAGACTTGTTCAGCATAGCAAAACTGGTATAAAGAAAAGTTGTTTGTTTCTACTATCCCTATTACCTCTCCAAGTTTGGCAGTGGAATTAATTTTCACCCTATATGCTGATTGATTCCATGGAGTCATTTATCGTGTTGAAGCTCGACAATCGAGGATTGAAATAATCAGTATTATATATACCCCAAACATCCAAATAAGGTACCACTTGCAGACCAGCGCCGAATCTAGAAAGCATATTGGCTACTGTATCCGTTATAAGAACATAGGAGCAGAAGCAATGAATTATAAGCCTTTATTCAGTAATACCGGTGTACATGATTCTGTAGAGTCGTTCATTGATAAATAAATAAAAGGTTTATTTTGAGTATAAAAAATTTGTTTGTTTGTACATAAAAACATTATCATAATGAAATGCTTCGGGCTGCAGATTCGAAACTATGTCACATTTTATTTTAGACAATCCTGTACGTTTCTTGTGAATTGCCTTCCGAAGCTTATCAGAAAGTAGCGTGAGGTAGTACTCAGCATTTATTGACACCATATATGACTTCTTTTAAAACAACTTTCCGACTGACTTTCGATCTTCGATGTAATCATGACTCTTCACAATGAATTTCAGCAGTTTTGAATCTTCTTTCATGAGAAATTTGATGATCACACACTGGTCCTGCAAGGGAGTTAACTGGTCAGACGCCATCTTCAATAACTCAGCGCGGGAAGACAATTGATATAATTTACACCAATTGAGGTCAGATATATACAGTTCACTTTGAAACTTGTGTTCGGATTTCGGGACAGAATGCGTATATTTACTGGACGCCCCTCGTAACCTATTTGCTATCTTATTTCATTAATTTTCTTTAATTGAGTAATTCTAGAGATTATAAATATTTTGCAATTCTCATGAAATATATACATTCTATATGATGTTAGTTTCAAATTTATAGTCAAATTTCTCATTAAATTTTGAAAAATATTAACATTTATTATTATTCTATTGTGGTTTAAATTATTTTAAATGTATAAATTATTTAAATTATAGTACGCATTTTAAGAGTTTATCTTCGAGGATATCATGCTATCTATACTATTGTATAAAATAAAGCAAAAATTGTATACACTCACTCACTCATTCATTCATTCATTCATTCATTCATTCATCACGAAATCTCCAGAACTGTAGCGCCTACAAACTTCAAATTTGACAAATAAATTTCTCTTGGCTTCTAGGTGCTCGCTAAGAAAGGATTTTATTTTTTCTTTCTTCCTTTCGATTGTAGTTTATTTTCATTTTTAAAATTCAATTTACCTGGAGCTGAATGGGATTTTTGGCATCCTTAAAAAATTGTGACGTTTGCTTTGTTAATGAAGATTTTTGCGATTGTTCCGTGAAGCAGCATCAACAATGATTGCAAGTGTTTCGCATGAGATACAGTGCATATTTTATTTTTTATCTAAATCGGATTTTTGCCAGCGTTAAAAATTGTGACGTCGTTATCTCGTTGGCCGAGGCACAGATTACTTATTATACAGATGCGATATTCAATTGTTAGGAATGGAAACTGGAAAGCTCATTGTTTTGACTTCATCTATTGTAGCAATGCCCCTGACTTTCGCTGGGTGCGCTACAATCGATAACTAAACTAAATTATCGTATTCAATAAAAACCATGAGTTATGCAGTTTCAACCACATAAAAAAGTATAACACATCTTTTTGGAAGTTTACATACGGAATTCTTTATTAGACATCTAAAAACATGTAAGAACGAATGTTCTCAAACAGCGCACCCAGCGAAAGTCAGGGGCATTGCTACAATCGATGACGTGAAAACAATGAGCCATCCAGTTTCCACTTTAACAATTGAACTAACAATTGAATGTCGCATCTGTGTAATAAGTAATCTGTGGCCGAGGCTAACGAGAAATACAGGCTCCGGCACTGAAAAGTCACCTGACCAAGATAGGTCTATTAACAATGTAACTTTCATTGTTTCCATCTTGTATTTTAACTATCAGTGTTTTTTCCTTTGTTGGAAACAATGAAGGTTAGATTGTTAATAGACCTATCTTGGTCAGGTGACTTTTCAGTGCCGGAGCAAAGCCTCCTATAAAGAAAGCCTCGGCACTGAAACGTCATATATTGTTACATCATCATAAGTCGACCAAATTTAGGGCTTATTATTGGTAGAAATCCAACTAACAAAGGACGAAGTATGATGATGTAACAATGCATGACGTTTCAGTGCGGAGGCTTTCTTTATAGGAGGTGTTGGCCGGAGCCAGTATTTCTCGTTAGCCTCGCTCGTTGGCCTCGTTGCTTTGTTTAATGAAGACTTTTGCGATTGTTCCGTGAAGCAGCATCAACAATGATGCAAGTCTATTCGCGCGGGAATACAATGTATCTTTTAACTTCTACAGAATCCCCCCCAAAAAATTTATACACACTTTACTAGTTATCATCTATAAATTTTTCCGTAACAGCAAAATCGAAAGCTTACACACCAATATTATTACATGTACTGAATGAAGACGTTCCCAATAAAAGAAGACTACAATTACCACCTCGTCATAGGAGATTACTAATAAGAGCTTGCTAGGAAATGGATAGGAGCAAATGTTCGCCATATTCAAAATTATCTCAACGCTTATGATAATCACTTTGAAAAGCTGTCGTAATCAAAGAGGACTTATATTCATCGCTTGATGCCTGTATGAATTTAGTATTACAATTTTTATATAGTTTTTCTTTTGCTGAAGTGTGTATACATTTTTTGGCGGATTCTGTATACAGGATGTTCTCGAATAAGGTGTACAAACTTGGGTAGGGGGGTTATAGAGGGATCAAATCTAAGCAACATTTCCCTCTTTCATTTTTTTTTCTCTGGCATATTGTTTTTGAGATAAAAATTGTTGAAATCCAACTGCAGGAAACAGTTGTTTATATTCTGTGAGGACACGTAAAGACATTGGTGTACGAGACACCTGTGGGACGAAATTCGCGAAGAACCAGGAACTTTTGTACGTGTACGTCAGTCAATGCGGCGACGTTGTAATGCATGTTTTCATGCCAGAGGGAGTCAATTAGAACACTTGTTGTAAAACAATTGCATGTTTCATAAAAAACAAGTCACATAATTGTACTGTATGCAATGTGTTTTTGTTCTTTTTATTACATGATTGACCATGATTTTGACGTGTTCCGGATGTTATATTACGTCTACGAGTGGCATATTACGTCTACGCGATGTCCAACATTTTTTATCTCAAAACAGTGCCCCAGAGAAAAAAATGAAACGGGAAAATGTTGCTTAGATTTGATTCCTCCATCCCCCCAAATTTGTACACTTTATTCGAGAACACCCTGTATACATAAATATGAAAAAACTATATTTTTCTCCGAGCGACGCCGGGTACTTCAGCTAGTGACGTATATGTAAGAAAAAAAAAGTTTGCTTAAAAGTTATTTTCAGGTGAAAAGTGGATTTTTGTCTTCAGGTAACCAATGTTCTAGGTTCTGTAAAACATTCCGTTTACTAAAAAGAAAAACCTGTTTTAAGTAGAAATGTTGGAATAACTGAACAACTGAAGTAATTTGGGTTTTTTATGTTAGGCAGAATATTCAACGAGTTTTCCATGCTATACCGCTATATTGTATTCTCAGTCTTAAACATTTCAATATTCCTATGAGACCGGACTCTTGGGACACCCTGTATATCATGAAAAAGAAGTAATTCATCGATAAAGAAGGAATTTAAACAAGCAAATCATAAATTTGAAAAGAATTAAATTACTTTTATAGGTTTATTACTTAGCATGTAATTGGTGACTATCTTTAGAAGTACAACTAAAGGTATAGGTTGTCCAAAATGTAAACTATAATGATCACGGTTTTTAATAATTCCGTTTGCATAAAACATCTCGATTTAAAATATTCAAACTTCGCTTACGCGCATAACATACAATAAAATCCTTTATCATATTAATTCCAGTGTGATATCGCTAAATTGCAAATTAAAATTAAAATTGAATTGCTGTTTTTTTTTATCAAAATTTATTGTTATTATTTATTTTAAATGAACAACAGATTTTGTGTCCGTGTTTGCAGGTTGAAAAGTGTCCGAAGGCAATAGGCAATTTTTTTTTTCAAGAGAAAAATTCTACGACACGCCTTTTCTTCGAAATTAAATAAAACATTCATGCATTCATGTCATTATAATAATCGCTAACTGATGTAATTATTAATGTGTTCTTTCTTCTTCGACTTAATTAAATCGTAAATAAATCATAAATTGACGTTAATGATAAAGTTTAACATAATGTTCTCGCCATACTAACAAATTCGAATCAATGAAGATTGACATCAATAATAGATGAATTTCCCTGTAATATTAAGAATATTAGTATTTAAATGCGTCATGAAGCTTCGGCAATAATTCTGTTATTAGAACATTAATTTGTAATCCTCTGAAAAATTGAAACTCTGCAATCATAAATCGTTAACTGGGCAAAATGCTAACCAACTCAACGTAGGATAGCTAAGCTTAATGTTTCATTCCGCAATATAGAACGAGTAATTATTGCTGAGAGATAATAATAAATTAATAAATAAATAAATAAATGATCTGATCCAGGAAGCAGCAATAGGTAATTTCTTAATTTTTTTATATCAAAGCGCATTTCAGATATCTAAAATGATAAGTCTGATTTGAAACACGTGAATCTCAGGTTTAATGAGCTTACAATGTCTAAAATTCGTATTAATGGGAAAAGAAACTCAAAATGATTTAATGTGAGTTCTCTTGATAACCCGGCATAGTCTCTAGTGAAGTTCCTACACGATGTGTTGCAGTGTAATATGATCAATCGATGGGATGGCTTCTGTGATGCGCTGGATGGGCTGCAGAAGGATGTCACGTAGATTATCTTTAACAAGCCCTCACAGAAAAAATTCAGCGAGTATTGTTATCATTTGTGATGTATCGAAAAAAAAAATTGTATTTCGCTCCTCAATAGCACAAATTTTATGTATGTATATGTCATGAAACATAAGTTACACATGTTTCAAACGGGGAACAGTACTTATCTTGATCCTGTGTATAATATGTTGATCATGTAACTATTTTAATTAGTATTTCTCACGACATTTTCGTCCAAAACAAAGGTAAAGGATTTGGGCTATCTCTCATTATCTGGTTGTAAATTGAAAACGGCACAAAGTACTGGTCAATTCTTCGTTTAAAACGAGTATATTCCTAATAATCCTAATAAAAATATATTGGACGTAGACTGTATTAGATTTGCACGCAATTTTAAAGTTTGAAGTACAATTGCCATTCTTTTTCTTCTTCTTATAATGTTTAAGCACGGTGTATTTGATATTCACTGTTGAAATAATGATGTCCTGCAATTACTAATTAAGGTTGACTTTCAATCACTAAACAATATTTATTGGCGGCAAAGTTGGTAATTTATAACAATAAAGATTTTTAATGTGTTTTTAATGGACTCTTTCAAGAAGGAATAAATGAAATGCTAAATTAGATTACACCTAACTTTATGACCATATAAAGACTACTGACATCCCAAATACAGAGCTATGAATCATTTTAATGTGTTTGAAAATGATCTTCGACTTTACGTGCTCATAAAAGCAGTTTAATATATTTGTAATAGCGATATATAATATTTTTTCTTCAAGAATTTTCTGAAGTGTAAACTAGAGATACAAACTAGATCGCAACAGATGATAATATACTTTAAATAAAGATGATTTTGATTAGGGATATTGAAGAACCCAACGCTTATATTATAGAACAATTCATGTGGGTGTCACTTTTTTGAGTTAAAAGCTAAGATAGGAAATGTTGACATCAATTTTAATGTTATTCTAATCGCATACATACATACATACAAGAAGGAGTTCGATAGCTGTGTTTTCTGGAAGATCTATTATATCTTCTCCTTTGCCTTATGTTCTGATTTTAGGTGCGAGTTTTAAAGTATCGACTACTGTTAAATAGTCCTATCAGTAATGTAATAAGAAAAAATATATAATAAGAATACTTACACAAACGGAGCATCAATTCTATAGCTTAATTATCTTAGGATAATAATTATATAAGAGTAGGAGTTGTAGTAAATACAATTGATTAAAAATGAATACTCCTTTTAATGAAAAATGAAAAATAAAATGAAATAATAAAAAATAAAAAATAAAAGCCACCCAATGTGAAGAAAGTCTTATGGAGACAGATGTGGAACAAAAAAGATGTGTATCTTCCTGTGTTTTCTACTGTGACTGTTATTCTACAAGACTTTCTCTTCACGTGTGTTTTTTTGTTCCACATCTGTTTCTATAAGACTTTCTCCACATTGGATGACTTTTATTTTTTATTATTTCATTTTATTTTTCATTTTTCATTAAAAGGAGTATTCATTTTTAATCAATTGTATCTTAGGATAATATAATGTACGGGACACGCGAAATTTTGAATCATAAGGGTTAGTTCTGTTCTAAATTTTATAACCACAATATGACTAAATAAATTTTTTTCAAATAACTCTTTTATTAGGTATTATATTTTCCAAGAGTTTCATTCTAAAAAAATTTAAATGTAAACAATTTTTATATTCTTGATTTTATTAAATTATTTTGAACAATTAATGAACTAGTATGAACTAAATTAACGTTTTTTCCTGGACAAAATGCAACTAGACTTTTACGATAAATGAAAACTTAAGTTTCCTGCATTTTTTAAATTCAAATTAACAGGTCATGCATGCTATGGTAAATTGTTTGCATCTTATTTTATACATTTTTGTCGTAAATAAATTTTAAGGGTTGATAGCGTCATTATTAAATTCAAGGATATAATGAACTTGTTTCCAGAACATTATTTGTAATGTCTTATTTGAAAGCGAAACTCAAATTTGAAACCGACATTGAAACTACACCATTTTGCCCTCTATTGAGGAAAGATAAGATTTCAGATTTAGAAAATCGTGGATACTTTCAAAATGCAATTTTGTATTATGGTAATGACAGAAAAAAGATAATGTATTTATATCATTATTCCGAATTGTGCAAATTATGTTGTTCTTATTACTGCAAATAGTGAATAAATCAGAAATATTAGTTTACGAAATATTAGAAAAAAAAATGGCTGTCTATTTCATTATGTATAATGCATTATTGTCAAATTTTAATATTTAATCTTGTTTATCAGTTTAAGTGACAGTTTTGAAGTTTGTGTAGAATCTTCAGTTTTATGGAATTCTCTGTTCAGATTATTAGGAAATAAGCAGAATATTTTTCTCGATTACTTTCGCGTTTCGAATGCGTTTTTTATAATATGAACTGTTAAAACTAAACTAGATTAAAACTAGAGATCATAGGTTAAATGAACTGTTTCATTCACAATAAAAAAATGATATTCTGAATAAAGAAATTGAGCTAATTTTATTTTATTTCATTTCATATATTGTTATTCACTTTCTCCCTACAGATGACGCCGCCATCCATGAATCTCATGCGCCTGATTTTCGTTTTCATATAGCCATCTCGTTGAGATAACATTTAATTTTCACACGTCGAAATGGAAGGTACAAGTAACAAACGCTAACTTTTTATTAAGTAGTTGAGTGTAGTCCTTATCTGCTATTGCTTATAACTGTCTTTTTCATAATGCAAACGCTTTATAAGTGAATTATGAAATTTTTATAAATTTATAATTTATAAAAAAGCTGTTTAGATAATAAGAATAAAAAGTTTTGTTTAATGAATTGGAAAAATAATTAGACCAATAAGGATTAAAACAAAATTGTTAAATGAATTTTTTTCAAGCGCAATCTGTCATAAAGCACTAGAGCACCTAGAGTTAAAGCTCTGGAGCTGTACCTAGAGTGGTTCATTGCTGCCATCTAGGGACAAAATTTGAGAATTTTAACGTTTTAATAAGCGTTACGTAATTTGAACATTCTATAAATAAATGATACCTTCATCATTAAATACAGAAGACTTTCAATATTGATACCTTCAATATATAATTTATTGTTTATGATTCTAATCTACTTAATCAAATATAATAATAATAAATTAATAAAAAAATGATAATAAAATTAATAGTTACCAATTTATTTTAATAGTTCTTTTATTAATTTATTTTTTATATTTAATTAAGGAGATTAGAATAAAAAACAATCACATATTAACTTACTTCTATGAATTAATGTATATATAATTTATTATCCTCGTTGCTGAAAATCTTTATAGATGCAACAGACGTTTCCTAGACACTTGTTATGCATTTTGTGTTCTATTATAGCTTTGTTCGTACAAACGAAATAAAATTCGGGAATGCAAAAAAAAAAAAAAGTTACAAATTCCGCTTTGAAAAATTAATCTTCTATACAGGGTGTTTGCTAAAATTATTAAAAATAAAATTCAAGGGGGAGGGGTTCTTTGGGTTATTTTAAGAATATTTTGTCCTTTGATGATTTTCGGAATGTCATTTTGTTTCGAAGATACAGGGTGATAAAGGTTTGTTGACAAAAACAATCTTTTATTACGTAATATTACATGTAAAGCTTCTTATTGGACAATAACTACTGAAAATGACTACCAACCAATTAGGATGCATGGTTTCAATCTTGTCCTCATTGACTGCCAAACTCTTTCAAAAACACCAGGTTTCTTTCTTATTGCATTACACCCATCAAGAAAATGGCAAGTCAAGAGACGTATTCAGCAATATGTATGAAATCCACGGGTAAGCTGATAGTGTTTTCAATATCTGCACTAACCTGGAGTAAGTGCCAACCCCCCCCCCCCCCCAAAAAAAACAACCGTTTTTAGTAATCAGAACGTTGTTAAAAGATAGCAATATGTTTTTGTCGAAAAACTTTTGTCGCCTTGTATCTTCGAAACAAAGCGGCATTTTGAAATTATCAAAGGACAAAGATTCTTAAAATAACCCAAAGAATAACCCCTTGATATCTTGCCGTATGTTTAGTAAACATTCTTTATAACGAAATGAATTTACAGAAGCGTGTCTCATGTAAATTCCTTTGATATATTAATCAAAGGGACTAATTGTTACCCAATTTAATTGATCAGACAGGCTTTAAAATTTATAGTAGCATACAAAAAATTTAAAATATCATTTGAAGACCGTTTAAATTTTCTTACGTTCTATCTTTCAAAATCATGAAACGCTCTATCGGAATATACAGGATAGTTATAAACATGGATGAAAAATAAGTTCATGGATAGTTATTCTTCATCCATGTTATAAAATAAGTTCGCCTACTCAGAGCCCTCTAGAGCCCAATCTAATGAACCGATTGTGATGCAAATTGAAATGTAGGCTATTCAGACCATGGGGGAGAGAATTCCGGAAAGAAAAATATTAGTGCAAATTTTGACCACCAGGTGAAAATGTAGCGCTATGGAATGATAAATGGAGATTTTAAGACTAGTTTCATTGTTTTAAACAAGCAGGCAAGGTTTTTGTTTGATTACAGCATATGTTCGTTTTCAATATCGGCATTATCAGAAGAAAGTTTATTCATTAGAAAGTCAACGTACCCAGAATGGAATGGATTGATCCATTTATTACACACGAAAGATCATGGTTTTAAGCAAGAAAGAACGCGCACTGTTGGTAAAGTTGTTTTACCAGAATGATAGCAGCAGTCCGGCTGCATTGCGAGCATATCGTCGTCTAAAAGGACTGCGAAAAGGACCCATATTAGATACTGGGTTGCGAAAAATGATAAAGATATTTGAATCGACTGGCTGTCGCAGCAGGAAGAGGACGGCGCAAGATAGCAGACGAAGTTGTTGAGGACGTGGCTGTTGCAGTGGTGGACAGAGCTTCCTCTTAACATTCTGCAACAAGTGTTCGAGCAACTGCACGCGAATTGTCCATACCATGGTCCACGGTGCGAAAGGTCTTGCGGTCCATTCTGCATTGATACCCATACAAGATTCACTTGGCACAAAAGCTAAAACTCAAGATCCGTCTCAACGCACTGACTTTGCTTATCGCTTTCTGGCGAGGATGATTGTTGATGACCTGTGGCCGTGGAACATTCTATGGTCAGACGAAGTACATTTCACCTTAGAAGGAGCGGTGAACACGCAGAACTGCCGCTTAAAGGGTGTCTCGCTCCCCCATGTCGTGCATGAAACGCCAATGCATTCTGAATACGTGAGTGAATTGTGTGGATTCACCGCTGATTTTATTCTAGGCACCTTTTTCTTTGAGGAAGTGACACAACGAGGCCCTATAAGATGTTCTGTGACAAGTGGACGATATTGTGAACTTCTTGCACAGCATGTGATTTCTGCCTCGCGAGAACGACGATGGTTGGAGGCCACTTCTTCATACAAGATGGAGCACCTCCTCATATTGGTCGACAAGTGAAGGAACAGCTTCGTGCCAACTTTGGAGATGATCGTGTGATCTCTAGAAGATTTCAGATGCGTGGCCTCCATGCTCTCCGGATTTGAACCCGTGCGATTTTTAGCTCTTGGGATATTTGGAAGATCGAGTCTGTCAACAAAGCATACGGACTGTACCTGAGCTGAAAGCCAGCATTAGACGACATGTCTAAGACATTCCCCAGGAAACGTTTCATGCAACAATTGATCATGCAGTACTCCACTTCCAATATGTCACTGACGCAGGGGGCGGACATATTGAACAAATGCTGTAATCAAACAAAAACCTTGCCTGCTTGTTTAAAACAATAAAACTAGTTTTAAAATCTCCATTTGTCATTCCACAGCGCCACATTTTCACCTGGAGGTGAAAATTTGCAAAAAAAATTTTCCTTCCGGAATTCTTTCCACCATAGTCTGAATAACGTACATTTCAATCGGTTCATTAGATTGAGCTCTAGAGGGCCCTGAATAGGCGAATTTATTTTATAACCACCTTGTACATATTGAGGAAGCATTCACATGCACTCGAATGATGAAAATTAAAATACATTTTAAAAATATTTCCTAAAGATTCGTATTTTATTCATCATAAAAATACAAAATGTTTGCATTATTACTTAATTTTCGTGTATTTGAGTTCATGGTATTCTTGTAATATTAATAAATCAAAAATAAGCAAACACTGTAGAATGGAACAACCAAAAAGGAAAAAAACCTCTAATCCACAAAGAATAAAATTGAAATACCGGATATGTATTTCGGGTACAAGGTACCCATCTTCAGCGGTGAAAGATAAAAGAAAAAAGAAAATGAAACCTTAAAGATAGAAAATATATAGACTAGAAGGATGGGAGGCAGATTACCAAGAGTATCTCCCATTTAACAAGAGGGTATTAACGACTCATGGACAAAGGCTGAAACAATGGGCCAATGAAACAATAGGAAGCCCAAGGGGAAACATCTTGCCAATAGGGGGGGGGGGGAACTAAGATGTCAGCTTTGCAACGCTTAACGACATGGATGTGTTTTAAGAATTCGGCTGCTACACCATTTAATAACAACATCCAAATGCAACTGCATTATCTCCAATGCCTCTTATCCCCTCACTCCCAAAAAAGAGTAACCGTCCCCAAAACAAAGTGCAAATCCTGTGTATTGGAAAAAAATCGCATTGTTTGTGAAACATTAGTGATGCGTATGATTTCCACCAGCACAGATCACAGCTTTACATCATCTTTGCATGCTCCGAATGAGCTTTCGGATGGCTTCTTATGGTATCCACTTCCAGTCTTCGATAAAGATTTCACGGAGCTTCTGCAGAGTCTGAGGTAGTGCTGGGCGCTTGCGAAGACGTCTGTCAAGCATATTCCACAAAAGCTCGATTGGATTTAGGTCATGACTTAGTATTAGCCACTCTATAACCGTGATTTGGCGTTCCCTCAGAAAGTCCATAGTTTTTCGTGCAGTGTGAGGTCAGGCTTTGTTCTGCATTAAGACGAATTCTGGAGCAATGCCATATGCAGCAGTCACAACATGACACTCCAGAATATCATCAATGTAACGTTGGCTGTTAAGATTCTGAGGGATGATGATGAGGTCCGTGCGGTTGCCAATACAGATTCCACCCCACACCACCGAATCATATCTGGATCTATCGAATTCTTGCATCGTTGCAGGGCTAGATCGTTCGTTTGTGCATCTGTACTGTAGCACCCAAGAAATGAAATTTTAGACCTGAACTGTTTTTTTTTAATTTTTTAAAGGTCCTGGTTCGAATCCAGGCTGCGGAATTTTCTTTCCTATTTTTCACCATTAAAAAATTTTTATTGGTACGTAAAAAATTAATTTCTTGGCTGCTCCAATGGACACGGGGGGAAATTTTCTCATAGTGAGTGCCTCTCCTCCGATCTTGGTGTGGCAAGCTGCACAGTTGTCTGGATCCTCGGGAGACTTGATCTGGAAAGAGAAAAACATGAAAACAAGATGTGTTTAAAAAGGTTTGACAATATACAGGGTCTCTCAAAAAAATGTACTAACACTTTTGTTTTTCAGATGTAACTAATGTAATAGAAAGGCAGGAGATCAACTTAGCTTTGAAGAGAGAAAGTTTGTTCTTATATGTTATTGGAAGACCGAAATCGCCACGGAAGTGCAAAGACGGTTCATAAGGGAGTTCGATAAACCGCCACCAACGCACCGGACCATTGCTTGCATCAGAGATAAATTTGAAGCAGATGGAACCGTTCACAACGTCAACAAAAAACGTTCTGGACGACCACGGACATCCACCAGCCCTGGAAAAGAACAGCATGTGCAGGAAACCCTCATTTGATCCCCACAGAAATCTCTGGACAATGACGGTCATCCCCACAGAAATCTACACATCCATTGGTGCGCGTTATCAGCTTTGTCTGGACAATGACGGTCATCAATTTGAACATTTGCGAACATGATTCTTTAATTACATTTGTATTGTGTAATTCAAGCCTTTAAACTTGCTTCTATGTTCATAAATAATGTTTTTATAGTCATTCAAAGTGTTAGTACATTTTTTGAGACACCCTATACAGGGTGTAAATGGACGATGTTTCACAAATTTAAGGATATGTAGAGGATGATGTGGTGAACATTTTTATTTAATAAACCCATAGTCCCAAACGAAAAGCGACGGAGCCACAGCTTGTTTGATGTCCTGGTTTGTCAAGCATTGAACTAGGCACGTTTACTACGATGTCCCCTGTCATTGCATCTTGTAGGCCTTATGCAGACTGTCAGCTCGCAGGCTATTTTCAAATGATACCGTCCAATCACATAATCTCGCATATCAGGTTGGTACGAAATTCCCGTTGTTAGTTTGGAACATTCCGTAAGGGTGAAGGTTTTTTAGCGCTCTACGTTTTGTGCTGTATGAGTTCAGGAAAAGACTTTACTGTGAGGCAGGAAACAGCGAGAACTTTCGTACCCAATTACATACAGAACTGTTACTGGACTGTCCCATTTCAGATCGCCACAAATTATCTCAGTGTACACTGTGATCTGCTTATTATCATTATTACTCCATCATACACGATCGCACAATCTTTAGCGTATCTGCAAAGAAGTAACTTCATGGAAGGAGTAGGTTTCACACTCGAAATTCCAATGCAGTGACAACACAGTAATTCAGACAGCCATTCCACGGCTTGACGCAAAACAGAGCATCAAACATGCTGTGGTTCCAACGCTTTTCGTTTGGGACTATGGGTTTATTAATAAAAATTGTTCACCACATTATCCTCTACATTTCCTTAAATTTGTGAAACGTCGTCCATTTACACCCTGTATATATATGATCGAGGCAACGCCTCCTATAAAGAAAGCCTCAGCACTGAAACGTCATACATTGTTACATCATCATACTTCGTCCTTTGTTAACCGCATTTCTACCAATAATAAGCTCTAAATTTGGTCGACCTATGATGATGTAACAATTTTTGACGTTTCAGTGCTGAGGCTTTCTTTATAGGAGGCGTTGATCGATTCCAGCGAGATAACAAACGGAAAAACATTGATTGTTAACATCCAAGATGGAGACAATGAATGTTGGATTGTTGCTAGACCCCCGATGGTCAGGTGACTTTTTCGCTTTCAGGCCTTATTATCTCGTCGGCCTCGATATATGATAGAGTGACATAACAATACCTTTATTTATTTAAGAGATAATGGACTGATCTAAACAATAATCACCTGATGCTATGGGAAAATGCTTTGTTGTCATCGGTAGCCAGGCGACGGGACGAAATAGTATTACCATAGTCTTTTAATCCCCTGGTCTGTGCACAGGCATTGAATTCCATTGTTTAAATCCAATAATTGAATTGCTGTATTTACTGAAGAGTCGTTTTTTGCCCCCTCTCTTGAATGAATTTGGCTACAGCTCAAACTTAACAATGCAATTTAGCGATCGTACTACGTAACAAATCTGTCAGCTACTATTACGTGTTCAGCAACAAATACGTAACATTACCTGACAGTTTTGTTACGTTGTGAGATCGTTAGAATGCATTGTTAAGTTTGAGCTGTCGCCAATTTCATTCAAGAGAGGGGGCAAAAAACGACTCTTCAGTAAATACAGCAATTCAATTGTTGGACTATAACAATGCTGTGCACAAACCAGGGGATTAAAAGACTATGGTATTACTAAGACTCCGCTGTCTATCCGTCCGACCTTTTAAGGGCTGTATCTTTTGAACGGTAAATGGATAGCCAGTTGAAACTTTCACAGAATATGTATTATGGTGATTGTCGAACATATAATAAAAAATGTAAAAAAGTTTAAAAACAAGAGGGCCCCTATACAAGAAACGTTTTTTTTTGTCATTTTGAAATAATAATTTCAACAATTAAGAATAATGTTGAAATAAAACAACAATTGAGAATACTGTTTAAATAAAAAAACTAACAATGTAAGTTGTTTGACTGTTAAGATGTGTGATGTTAAGATATGTTTGATTGTTAAGGTGTTTGATTGTTCAACGAATTTAATTCCAGCTCTGCTTCATTCAAAGCTCTAAACGGTAGACATAGAGATGAATTTACCTGAACAAGATGTAAATGTCAAAAATGTCAAAAAGGCGGTGACGGAAAACAGCAACAGTTCACGTTGGCAAAACAAAATGGAACATAAATATTTCATCTATGGAACACGCCAAACATAAAATCTTTTTTTCAGGTGTTCTGTTAGTTTAATATTTGAAAACTTTTTTGTTCAAAGCGCTTATTACAAAGCAAACAATTTAAGAACAGCGCGAGTTTAATTTATGGTCAAGAGCTGTCCATGATAAATTGCTGGTATTGAGTTAATCTTTTACCGAATTGAAGCAGTGTTAAATTCACGCCCCTGATATTTTAATATTTGAAAACTTTAATGTTCAAGAGCCGGCCCGGTGACCAAGAGGGCTGGGGCACAGGCTTCAGTGCTTCTCGCGATTCTCGGGTCGTGGGTTCGAACCCCGCTGAGGCATGGATGTCGTGTTTGTCCTTATTAAACATGCGGAAGGCAACGAAAAACCACCGCATTAATATTCATTGTACACCATTAATAATTTGGTCGCGAACCTCCATAGGAGACGGTACATGAAGAAGAAGAAGAATATTCAAGAGGTGTGTATGTTAACATGCCGGTATTAAGATATGTAAGTGCGGAGAGATGAAATCGAAAGTTTTTATTTATTTATTTAAAAGAATACAAATAAAGTGAGCCCCAGGGGCCAGTATGGTCAAATTTGACCGACAGATGCCAACCGGGGGTCACGCAAAAACGAACTAGAAAATACAAAAGTTTATAAAACTAAATAAAATAAACAAACGCTATCCTACAGAAATCATAACAAATAAACACAAAAATTCCAATTAACACAGAAATAATATAAAGTGAAATAAAAGGGCCCGAACACACTAATGCCTAAACTCTAGAAGCAACCCGTTTAACAACACCAAGCGGTTATTATCGAAAATACCATGAATATACATGTATATAATATCATAACCGAATAGTGCTAAAGAGAAACAAGCAGCCCAAACCCATATTATACACGAAACTCGTTTACATAACTTATGTCGGGGGGCAAATAAGACCAACATTTAATCCTCATGTAGGACAAACATCGATACCTATAGTAGTGTACAACTAAAGGACAACGGAATTGAGATAAATATCTAGTTGGGTATCTATGATTAGTTGGATTAGAAATTAACTTAATGGCCGGGATTGGTTGGTTTGGTTTGGTTTGTTTGGTATTAACGTCCTTTTCAACTGCTATGGTCATTTCAGGACGGCGTTATAGGGGCCGCAAATTTTGCCTCGCAAGGGTTCTTTAACGTGCAGCCGGCAAACGACTACACGGGACCAACGGCTTTACTTCCCTTCCGAAGGAAGTGCGTGATCTCAGGATTTACCCCTGAAAAATCCTCGTCGTCCTCGGCCGGGATCGAACCCGCATACTCGGGCATCAGAGGCGATCACGCAAACTGCTGAGCAACCGAGGCCGATCCGGGATTGCCAATAACAGTGAATTATTAGATTTATATACAAAAGTGCACACACGAGAAAGAAAAATACAATTGGTGTATAATAAGTATATCCAATACGGCAGAATATGCTAACACTGACTCACATTTCGGTAATCTATAATAAGTTCTCAGAAACCATTTCTGAAGCTACATAACTCTTAAGAGATTACTTAAGGTAGACGATCCCCAAAATAACACACTAAAACATAGGAATGAATCCAAGCGAAGTATCATTGCAGCAATACATTATATGGCAAATACGACAGGCGTGATATAACTCCCTGTCTTCTATTCAATCTCTATAATAGTACATCTATCTGTTGATCCCAGCTGAGGTCTCGAGCAATCGTTATACCGAGGTAAGTAAAAGATGAAACCATTGAAAGCAAATTACCATCATAATATAAAGTACAACGTTAGGTACCATTGGAATTTTCAATTCTAATATATGGCATGTAATATATCAAATAACTCGTAACAACGTGCCATGAGTGAATATAACGAGTAAATAATGAAAATGGTTATTAGTTTTGTAGCACGTGCCCTAATGGTGCCATATGATACCATATGGTACCATTGGAACTATCAATGCTAAGATATGACATGTAATATATCAAACAACTCGCAACAACGTGCCATGAGTGTATATAACGAGTAAAAAATGATAGTGGTTATTGGTTTAGAAGCACGTGCCCTAATGGTGCAATATAGTATTGTTAGAACTTTCAATGCTAAGATATGGCGTGTAATATATCAACCAACTCATTACGAGTTGTTAGATCTATTGTTATCCATAGCTTATTTGTATCAAGAGCATAATGCTGTTTGGCTTAATGTTATCTAAAACTCACTATTGTTATACATATTGCTAATTAATAGTAGTTAATCGCTTGCTTCAATAGTAGACGATAACGTAGAAACACTTTAGTAATTTAATATGAAAAAATAATAGATGCTTACACGCAACGCTTCAGCAATTGAGGCACACTTCGTTTAACATTATGTGGGAATTCTTACAAATTGAAGACTTTCATTTTTTTAAATGTATGAGTAATAACTCCCTCTCCATTTACCTTTCAGTTTTTCAAGATTATTCGTTTAAATTCTCTCTATACATTAGCTTACTTAAATAGTAATTTACAATTTAGTTTTCACATTTATTTATTTTCTCTTAAGTGTTTTAAAATGTTGATTAATTCAACATATCCATGTACGATACTATAACATGAAAATGTGCTCCCTTTATCCGCTTTGGCGGTAAAATCATTCTTGTTTCCTTTATTTTCATTCGGGTCGTCTTTTTGATAAATCCATACTTACAATAAAATTGTCACGGAATCCGCAATCCATCGAAGATTCCGTCGACAGCGTCGTAGCTTTCTTAGGCCTGGGTCACACTAGGGCAAAGTAAATAAAAGGATGGGCAGTGACATCGACCGGAAGTCCGCCATTTTTGATCCCACTGTGAATCAGGAAAAGCGTACAATTTATATCCATTTCGACTGTAATTACTGCAATTTGATGCACAAAAACCAGGCAAATATGTGTTTAGTTGAAAATATGAGAAATAACAAATAAAATCATTATGTGTATTTAGTTGTAACACATTCCCACTGTTTCATCCCATTGTGAATCAGGAATATGTTAAAACTCAATACATATAATAATTTTATTTGTTTTTCCTAATATTTTCAACTAAACACATATTTGACTAGTTGTTGTGCTCCAAATTGCAGTAATCACAGTCGAAATGGATATAAATTATAGACTTTTCCTGATTCAAAATGGGATCAAAAATGCCGGACTTCCGGTCGATGTCACTGCCCATCCTTTTATCTACTTTGCCCTAGGTCACACTAGCGTAAAACGCCACGTAAATACGCCGACGTAACGACGTCGCCAAGAGCGGCACCATGCTATTTACCGGAAGTGACATCACTGACGTCATTACGTCGACGTATTTACGCGGCATTTTACGCCAGTGTGACCCAAGCCTTACCCGTATCATCTATTCGTTGAGGTGGAAAGCGAGCCGACGTAACGCTCGTCGTCACCAACGTAAGGAGGAATGGACGAATGGGAGAGCGGAGGAAAAGTTTCGAGAGGTCGACGAGAGGAGAAGAAAAACTTCGGTAAACGCTGGAGAAGAGAAAGCTAACGGCCATGCCAAGACTACGAAGCCGTTAAACGGGCGATTACTGTTGATGGAATGGAGGCGAGATACCGGAGTGAGAAAACTTCCTACCGGTAACGAAGGCATTAACGTCGGCGAGACCAGCGAGGAGCGTCGTCGTTTCGAAGAGAGCCGCGCTAAAACGACGCCGTCAGCCCAGTGTTCCAAACGAAGGAGCGTACATCGTAATTGGCGTGCTTGCTACGCTTCTCTTGAAAGACTACTGGTATGGAACAATTATATTTTCCTTACGCACCTCGTTTCATGCAAATTCTACCCCGGCAGCAGCCTTGAGCTAGCCCGGCGCACATTCATGGAACTGCGTAGTTACGAACGAGTGCAAGGACTGTGGCCCTAAGGGCTTACAAGTTACTTAGAAAAGCAATTAGGCTTTATACTGGCTGCCTAAAATGTATACAGGGTGTCCCACAACGGGTATAAAATACTTCGTGAGCGTATTCTACATAAAAAACTGAGACGAAAATGCCGAATACAATTTTCGTTTTAGATCGTTATGGGTCTTCAAAGATAGCGAATTTATCCTAACTTCGCATACAATTAGTTTTTCAATTCGTTTTTAAACTTGACTTAAATAGTGTCAATTGTTGCCGATTATTGTTGTTTTAATTGTTATGTCGCTAATCGTTACTTAGAAAAAATGGAATTAAGTAAAGAAGATTATTTCGAAATATTAGATTTGTACGGCGAGTGCAATAGAAGTGCAAATGCTACAGCTCATTTTGGGCAGAGCGGTTCCCTATTCGTCCGCGAATTTCAATAAATGTTGTGCTACAATTAATTCACCGCGTACGTACAGAAGAATGCCAATTAATTGCGGTGGACGGCCAAGACAAATTAATGTTCGAAATGAAGAACTTATTGAACGTCGCATCGAAGAAGACCCAACTTTAAGTGTACGCAAATTAGGAGCCGAACTCAACATTTCCAAATCAAGTGTTCATCAACAACTCAAGAAAATTAATTTATATCCGTACCGCTACGCGAAAGTTCAAAATTTACAACCTACGAATTATGAACAACGACGTTTGTTTTGTACAGTAGCTACCAAAAAAATTTGCACTTACCGCATCGTGACAAATGGAGCGTATTTAATTTTTGCGCCGCCAGGTGCGCAAGATTTTGGAATTACCCACTAGCCAAAGGTAGAGAGTCCGCAGAATTCCGGCTTTTAGTGACAACTCGCCATTGGATCATGGGAATAAGTTTATTTGAAATAACTCTTTGTTTTGTTTCTATCATAACTATCCTTTTAACCCAAATAAAGAAAATAAAAGTGAAGTATAAAAAATTAATTGAAAAAACCAATAATTTTTAGTCTTTAATTTGAAACTATTTATCTAAGATGTAATAGGCCTAGGTCTCATTATTGGAATTCGAGGCCTACGAGATAACAAGGCCTGAAAGCGAAAAAGTCACCTGACCATCGGGGTGCTAGCAACAATCCAACGTTCATTGTCTCCATCTTGGATGTTAACAATCAGTGTTTTTCCGTTTGTTGGAAACAATGTAGGTTGGATTCCAAAACCACTATTCCACATAATAAATTTTAATGACTCATCAAAAAGAAAACTAAGTATAATAAAAGATAAGATCCCAGCGGAAGATTGCCCCGGGGTATATAAGTTTAAGTGTGAAACGTGTGACATGTTTTATTTGGGAAGCTCGCAAAGAGGAGTGGGAATACGGATGAAGGAACATATTTCTTATGTAAAGAATGCTAGGTTAGGGGTATCATCTTTTGCGGACCATATCATTAATGAAAAACATAATTATTCTACAGATTTGTTTGAAGTTGTTCATAGATGTAGAGATGTTAAAATGTTATACTTCCTAGAATCGATTGAAATTGTAAAAAACAAAGCAACCAAAAAAACCCTGAATAGCGATGATGGCCCCATGCCAGTGGCAGAATGGCTCCCTTTAGCAAAATTTTTTACAAAGTAATTTACTAGTATTGTTGTCCTTGTAATTTACTATTAAATTGTATTGACTAGTTTCGGGTAAGGGTTCCCCTTTTAGCTCTTATAACCGAACTTTGCTTTTATCCGTTGTGGGGGGGGGCCCGGGCTGTTGTTTGTTTTTTATAGGGCTAAGCTAAGAAGGTAGTTTGTATTGGTTGTTTTCTTTTGATTGTCGCGTTTTTTTGTATTATTTGTTGTACAATTGTTTGATTGGTTCTTATATATTATAAATACTCGGCTTCTCTTGTTGTTCTTTACTCACTGATGAAGGAAACTTCGTTTCCGAAATGTACATTGAGTCATTAAAATTTATTTTGTGGAATAGTGGTTTTGGAGTTATTTTTCTTTCTATAGTTGTGTCCACAGTTTTTGGCTTGATTCCATTGTAGGTTGGATTGTTGCTAGCACCCCGATGATCAGGTGATTTTTTCGCTTCCAGGCCTTGTTATCTCGTTGGCCTCGATTGGAATTTTTATGATGTCATCTTTTTTCATATTTACTATATTAACAATCAGTTAACAATCTCTGACATCACAATAAAAAGTTCCAAGGCGATCGTCACGTGATGACATATTAGATTACATATTAAAATGAAAAATTATTACATTTATTTTCCTTTATTTTTTATACTTCACTTTTATTTTCTTTATTTCGGTTGAAAGGATAGTTATTATAGAAACAAAACAAAGAATTTTTTCAAATAAACTTATTCCCATGATTCAACGGTGCATTGTCACTAAAAGCCGGAATTCTACGGACTCTACCTTTGGCAAGTGGGTAATTCCAAAATCTTGCGCACCTGGCGGCGCAAAAATTAAACACGCTCCATTTGTCACGATGCGGTAAGTGCAAATTTTTTTGGTAGCTACTGTACATGGCTTCTAAACAAGCAGAGGACGGAAACTTTGTGCACAACATTTTATTTTCGGATGAATATCACTTCACCAATGAAGGTTGCCTCAACCAACATAATTCAAGGTATTGGGCCTCAGACAATCCGCACGTTATCCACCGCCATAACTTTCAAAATAAATTTGGAATAAATTTATGGGCTGCAGTTCACGGGAATTCAGTTGTAAGTAAAAAATAAGAGTTTCCACTATTTCTATGATTTTTTTGTATAAATATCAATTATAAAACACAATAAAAAGAATAAAATGTTACATGAAGTACTTAAAAAGTCTATTGTTTGATATTTTTCCTTATTTACTGTACGTATTTATTTAAATTTTAGTTTAATTATGTTTACTATTATCATTATAACTAATATTACACTGAAACTCTGAACATCACCACAATAAATCGTTGCAGATTGGATCACATGAGTTACCAGCCCGTCTAAATAGCGAAATTTACACAGATTTTATCCAAAACCATCTTCCAGTGTTACTGGAAGATGTGCCACTTATGGATCGTCTAAACATGTGGTTTCAACACGACGGAGCTCCATCACATAAGTCACTTCTAGCACGCCGTGCGCTAGATCATTTCTTCCCAAATAGTAGATGGATTGGAAGAGGAGGAGAAATTCATTGGCCGCCTAGATCACCGGACCTCAATCCTCTAGATTTTTGGCTCTGGGGGCACCTAAAAACTGCCGTTTTTCGTACACCAGGATCAATTGATGAATTGCGAAACATGATCACCCAAGCATTAGAATCCATAATACCCGCGATGGCAATAGCATTCCTTTAAGTTGCTGTCGCGTTATGCTTTTCACTCTTTGTTAAACTTCCCCGTCAATTCTAATATGCATCTTAATAATATCCGGTTACGATTATTCAGAAATTTTTCCTAATACAGTTACTCCTCCAGATTGATGGAACAGATCTTTCCTTCCAAACTTTAATAATGCGTTGAACACTCCTTATTCCAGTTCCAGTAATTGCCGCATTCTCTCTGCTTGTTTTTTCTGCTTGGAATAGGCTAACAATTTGTCCCTTCTGAAACTCGGTGGCATCTTTTCTGCGATCAGGTGCTGCGTCTACACATGCCTTTTTTTAAACTTTTCCCAGTTGTTCCCTTATAGTATTATAGCCAATACATTCTTACTACCCCCTATGTTATCATCGCACGAACAAATGAGCTGATAAGGACCCAGGCGGATTCATGTCCGAGTATTTATTGCCTGCTCGAAATCGTACATGACTGCAGTAGTTTGACTGTGATTGGCTCCTTAGTATTCAATATTCATTTGACTGCGTAGTGAATATCCGACGGCGACGTTTTTTTGGCCGGGCTGTGTACTTGCAGATGGCTGAATGTAAATAAAATAAAAAATGAAAGTATATTTTTGTAAACATTTTGATCGCCTGAATAAAATTTCTAATAACATGAGAGCAAACCAGCCGTCAACGAACCTTGTCTAGGTTATGAATTCTAATTGTCCATAACGCCAATAGATGACACTATTGCAAACTCTTTTATTACACTACGTTTCGATTCAAGTGAAAGATAAAAGGGGAATATTTTGAGGATTGATTTGTTGAATCAATTTGGAATGCCAGATTCTTTAATTGGAAGCCGTACGGTTCATTGATTATAAATGCACTCTAATTGAGCCAGAGTCAATTATAAATGCACTCTAATTTAAAAGAAGCCAAAGTCTTCATCAATGACGATGACATCTATCCATGCTTTAAATACGATTAATTGCTTTCTGAAAGATATTTTGCAAAATCGAATTCTGATTGCAGGAAAGATCATGAGGAAGTTAAAGGGAATGTTTACCTGATTATTCCACACTCAGACAGATCAGCCATTGTTCAAGAAGTTTAAAGTTCGTAGAATCGTTGAGGCATTTTTAAAAGTACATCTTAAAAACTTAAGTTCAGAAAATCTCGATTATAGTCAATTTGGTCTGTGCTGGATGCATAATACAAGACATTTTGAGGAAGTATTTCTTAGTCATCCATAAGAGACCAGTTTCGAAGGGCTTATACTAAGTCCGAAGAAAAAGGATGAAAAGTTGAATACGAAAGCGATGAACCTATTAGAAGGAAGTAAAATAAACAGGTCTGTTTAAAGCAGCTCAATTTTCTGAACATTTCTAACGTCAAACCCGTTCTCTATTAGGTCCGCCTTCACGCTTCCTTTACCAGGTCTGTTCCAGAGCCTTGATTGGTGGAAATCTTATCCTGTTATTGTAAAAATTCTCCATGTCATTCCCAACTTGTTTTGTAATTTTTTTTCGTGTGATGATGGGTATTAAAAATTCTTTTGATTTTTTTAATAAGGCAATATATTTTATGTTCTCTAAGTAAAACTTAATTTTTTTTTTTTTTTCTTATTTTAGACAATCTCCATTAGGTGAAAGCAGGGCAGAAGTTATGGATTTCATTTTAAGCTTCGGCATATAAGACAACTGTAAACCAATTTCTTTTCCGCTCAGCATAATCAAGAGTTTGATTACAGGAAATCTTTACGGAAATGGCCACATTGGAACAATGTTTCTCTGTCTAAGGCATGGATGGGTGGGACCATTTTTTTTCTACGTGGGAAAGTAAATTGAGATTCTCCTCAGGGAGGTAGAACTTTCCAATTGTATTACGAGGATATCCGTTTTCTTGTGTTGAGTGCCTAACTATGTATATTTTTTATTCTATTTATTTCTTTGGATAAGTGGAATGTCAATGCTCTGTTAATGAGGTATCTTAATGTCGTTGTTTTGTGGGAGTTGGGATGACTGGATTCATATCCGATAATTATACAGGTGGTAGTTGAACATAAAAAAATCATCAAACAATAAGAAGAATCTGAATGAAAGTGAAAATAATAAAAAATATGGCACGTTCATTTACATTAAATTGAAATCTTAGAATCAATAACATTTTTATAGAAAGAGTTTAAGATCTCATTTAAAACGGAAAAAAAAACCTACAAAAAGAATTTTGAAAAAAAAAGAAGCAAAAATACCAATGAATTCAACAAAAACTTTCCTCTAAATCTTGTGACTGCTATTATTTAGGATCATCTTCAAGAAAATTCTGAAATAATAGTGATATAATAATAATAGCATGCAGATGAAAGCATCAAAAATTTTAAAATTCAAATGACGCCAGTCTATCATCTGCTGCTCTCTCCAACCTAGATGTTACAACAATTCTCTGCAACAGCTGCTTGTACAAAAGAAATAAGTCTTCGAATAATTTCTGTTAATGACTGTGGTCACTCGGAAATAATTCATTCACCTGCCAAACATCTTTCAGAACATTTCGCAAAACTATCATATACAACTTATAGCAAACAACCCATGATGTAACACAGATTATGTGCAGCATGGCAGTCACCCTGATCCCTAGCCAATTGAAAAGGCAAGTGCAGTTTGTCCCGTTGATCTCTGATAGTCGTAACTGCCCTTCTTGCAAGCCAACGTGTACCGCTGAGTTTAGCAATTTTCTTGGTGTCTTGTTCTCATTTATTGCTGCAAATAATTTCCAATATTCATGAGATCTGTTTGTACTAAATGAAAGCCAGTTGTGTGCCTCTCGAACTATGAATTCTAATTTTCCTGGTAGAACCTTTTCACACGCCTTTTCAGCATAACGGTGCAGTGAATGATAGACACATCTGACCACAATAAAATGAGGCAATCCCTTCTTAAGCAGTGCCACAAATGAGCGATGACTAACAGTCATTAAATTTGCATTATCAACACCAACAAGGTTTTGAATTTTCAATCCATCGTCTGCTAACTGATTTTTAAATGAATCAGTAATTGATACAGCATCTCCACCAGACAACTGAATTAGTTTAAAATATGTGGTTACGATCTTCTGCTTGCTTTCAGAAAAATATTTTAATATCAGGCACAATAACTTTAATGTTGATATGTCGGTGTTTTCGTCAACAATGGCGGAAAAAAGTGCGAAAACTGAAATTGAAATAGCGCTTGAACAAACATTATCCGCCCATAGCGTTTCGATAGCATGATCGTCGCGATTCTCACTTTAGCTCACTGGCCACAGTTACACGAGTTAGCTCCCGCTAGGTCCGTGAGTCTATAGAAACACACCCTAAAAACATAGGAACAGAAACAATGATATGGCTTCATTACTGCTCTGATCCAACAGTCCAATCAATCACGAAAAAATTACAGAGGTTGAGTCAAAAGTAGTGGCCGAATTGGGAGGGGGGGGGGTTAGAGTTTGACGAATTCTGGGCGAAGACCATTTACCACAAGGGTATATCGCAGTTAATTAAGAGAAAAGAGTGGGAAGAAACGTCAGTACGAATTTGAATGCCATAGACATTGTGCCACCTGCGTCAGCCGATGTAAAAATATGGCGAAAAATTGGTGTAACGCGGGATCCTTCGCCACTATTGGAAAAAGGGGACTAGTGTGTGAGAAGCAGCCGCCGAAATTTGCAGGGTGGAAGGTCAGGGTGAAACCGATGAACGGACAACACGACGGTGGTTCTCCCGCTTTTCCTCTGGAGACATGGGCCTGGAAGATGCGCCAAAGAGCGGAAGACCCAAAGAAGCGGATGACGCAGCCCTACGGAAACAAGTAGAAGACAACCCAAGCAGCACTACCCGTGGACTAGCGTCGGACATCGGAACATAAAAATCGAGTCTGGTTCGACATCTGCACGTCATGGGAAAGGTCAACAGGAGCTGCCGAGTTGTGCCCCACGAGCTGACGCCCGCGCAAGCACAACAATGGGTGAAGGTGTGTCGTCAACTGCTGGAAAAAATCGAAGTTCTGCCACATACAGCATACAGCCCCGAACTGGCACCATCTCTTCCGGTCCATGGCGCACTTCCTGCGTGGACGGCGCTTCGCCAATGTCAGTGAGGTTGACGACGCCGTGCGTGACTTTTTCGCCCAGAAACCGGAGGAGTGGTTTCGTGAGGGCATCCGCCAACTGACTGATCGTTGGATGAAGACCATCGAGCATGATGGACTCTACTTAGAAGATTAGCAATGAGTGGTTCCCGTCCAGTGCCCATTTAAAAGTTTGGGCGGTGATCGGCCACTACTTTTAACTCAACCTTTGTATGTAAAAAAAATTGTACGAAGTTCTTTGGGAAATTTTTTGACCGCGATTTTTTCCACTGTAATATTTTTCCTGCTGATTCTCCGCTGCAAATTTTTTTCCCGTTAAATTTAACAGGAAATCCGCTGATCTGGAACAGTGAATAATACAGCGAACATACAAGAACGAGAATGAATAACGACGGCATAATCACTAAAGCGGGCCTATTGATGACTCATGGAAGTCATTAAATCAACAATAGACTACCGAAAATTGCATCTTTATGAGAATTGCGTAAATTAAAGGTAAAAAAAACATGACGATTAAAACTTCTAGTTACAATTCGATATAAATGAAACGCCGCCAGTATCCCGAATATATGATAAAACTGAATTTGCCTTGAAGGATACAACCGAAATAAATCGACCGCTGCCATGCACATGGGTAACCAAGGCCGCCTCCATTAAGCTCTTGAACATCGTCTCACCGATGACATCTACAGATTACATCGCCTCCAAATTTCGTCTGTTGTCCCGCCTGGCCTTCTACTACCTCTACTGGACGATGATGACTTCAGATCGAACTCGTTATGAGAGCACATGTATATGACGTTATGCAAGATGTTTGACGTTGCTTTCCTCTGTGAAACGCACCTCAAACCAAGCCACGACTTCAAGCTACCTGGTTATTTTGTGTACCGTAATACCCCATTCGCACTACAGCTGGGCTAGATCGAGTTGAGCTAGCTTATTCGGGCTAGCTCAGCTCAGGCTAGCTGATGAAGCCAAACCGTTCGCACTACATTCTAGCCTGACCGAATTTTATCAGATTCGGTACCACTAAAACCTGAGCTTGTTAATAAGTCACTGTCACTGCTATCAGTGCCCCTATTTGCATCGTCGTCCTCCATGTTTTATCGGCCTCGGTGGCTCAGCAGGTTGCGTGATCGCCTCTGATGCCCGAGTACGCGGGTTCGATCCCGGCCGAGGACGACGAGGATTTTTCAGGGGTAAATCCTGAGATCACGCACTTCCTTCGGAAGGGAAGTAAAGCCGTTGGTCCCGTGTAGTCGTTTGCCGGCTGCACGTTAAAGAACCCTTGCGAGGCAAAATTTGCGGCCCCTATAACGCCGTCCTGAAATGACCATAGCAGTTGAAAAGGACGTTAATACCAAACAAACCAACCAAACCAACCTCCATGTTTTATGTTGCCGTGTCTCTCTCATTGTCTTTTTTTGTGCGTGAAATAACTGAACAATGATATTTTGAAGAATGTTTGTTCGTTATTGCCCTTTCCCTCAGTCAATATGTCTAGAACTTAACACCTAATTTCACGGAAACCCCTGCACCATTTAAATCAATTTTTAAAAAAATTCCAAAACATTTTTCTACCATTTAAAAAAAAAATGCTCCAAAACCGGGTCCTTATTAAATTTGAAATGGGTCATTAAAATGAAAGAAGAACATAAATATTGAATGAAAGAAAAGCATTTATTTCCTATAAAATCAATCATAAAATGCAAATTCAAAAACTTTTAATGAAATAGCAATTTCTTCAAAGGCATATGTAATTCTAAAATTATATAAAAGATCAATAAGATGTTAACAAACTTCAGGATAATAATTAAAAGAAAGAACAAAGCATATTGAATGGCTACGATGTGGATGTGATATAAAAGAATCAATAACATATATTAAAAAACCAATGACGTTCTTTAATATGTCATTGAAAAGAACATACATCAAAGTATCAAATTTTAATTTTGAGTAAATTTTTGAGAATAATTTTTATTAATAATGCAAAAATGACTGATAATAAAGATCAATTAAAGGCCTCGGTGGCTCAGCGGTTGCGTGATGGCCTCTGATGCCCGAGTACGCGGGTTCGATCCCGGCCGAGGACGACGAGGATTTTTCAGAGGGAAATCCTGAGATGACGCACTTCCTTCGGAAGGGAAGTAAAGCCGTTGGTCCCGTGTAGTCGTTTGCCGGCTGCACGTTAAAGAACCCTTGCGAGGCAAAATTTGCGGCCCCTATAACGCCGTCCTGAAATGACCATAGCAGTTGAAAAGGACATTAATACCAAACAAACCAAATCAAAGGTTATTAATAACGCATTATTTTCATGCATGGGGACGAGTTTTAGCACCATTTTGGCAAAAATAAGAAACCTATTTGCCTCCCATTTTAGATGCGGAAAAACATCGAATGGACAGGCCTTCTATAATCTAGTTGGCCATGCCATTGTCTTTAGAGCAAGGCCTCCTGTAGACAAGGCCAGTTCACTCAGACAAAATGGCGGCAATAGAAGGCTGGCAGATGATACAGCTGAGATGGATGATTTTTAATGTTCAGCCAAAAAATGTAAAAAATGCACTATATGTTATTTTATTCACAATAGTCTTCACATTAAAATATTATAATCATCTAACTATTTAAAATCTAGTGTAATTGAAAATAATTCTCCTTGAAAAAGTCAGTTCAGCTTAATAAATCTAAAATACATTATTGTAATATTTTAATGAGAAGAATATTGTGAAGTTTTACTTTCTGTTTGCTCAGCATTTAAAAAAAAAGTCCATCTAACCTATATCATCTGCTAGCCTTCTATTGTCGTCATTTTGTCTGAGTGAGCTGGCCTTGTCTATAGATATAAATGGTCATATAAGTTCTGACATTTTCCATTGTTTCAAGCATAGCCTACATGATAAGGAAGGTTTCAAAAATCGCAGTTTATTAAGAGAGAAGAGTGGGAAGAAACGTCAGTACGAATTTGAATGCCATAGACATTGTGCCACCTGCGTCAGCCAGTGTAAAAATATGGCAGAAAAATTGGTGATACGCGGGCTCCTTCGTCACTATTGGAAAAAGGGACCAGTGCGCGAGCAGCAGCCGCCGAAATTTGCAGGGTGGAAGGTCAGGGTGTCACCAATGAACGGGTAGCACGACGGTGGTTCTCTCGCTTTTTGTCTGGAGACATGGGCCTGGAAGATGCGCCAAGGAGCGGAAGACCCAAAGAAGTGGATGACGCAGCCCTACGGCAACAAGTGGAAGCCAACCCAGGCAGCACCACCCGTGGACTAGCGGCGGACATCGGGACATCACAATCGAGTGTGGTTCGACATCTGCACGCCATGGGAAAGGTCAACAGGAGCTGCCGAGTTGTGCCCCACGAGCTGACGCGCGCGCAAGCACAACAACGGGTGAAGGTGTGTTGTCAACTACAGGAAAAAATCGAGGTTCTGCTACATTCTGTATACAGCCCCGACCTGGCACCTTCCGACTACCATCTCTTCCGGTCCATGGCGCACTTTCTGCGTGGACGGCGCTTCGACAATGTCAGTGAGGTTGAAGACGCCGTGGTGACTGTTTCGCCCAGAAACCGGAGGAGTGGTTTCGCGAGGGCTTCCGCCAACTGGCTGATCGTCGGATGAACACCATCGAGCATGATGGACTCTACTTTGAAGATTAGATTGGTTGGTTGGTTTATTAGAATTTTTGGCGTCGATTACTAAAGTTATTTTGCGTCTTTTACACAAGTTATATCTGTACGCAGCCCCGGACAAACACAAACATCCATGCCCACGGCGGGATTAGAACCCACGACCAGGCGGACTCGAGAACTAGAAAGCCTACGCCCTAGCCCTCTCGGCCACCTGGCCGGCCTTTGAAGATTAGCAATGAGTGGTTCCTGTCTGGTGCCAATTTAAAAGTTTGCGCGGTGATCGGCCACTACTTTTGACTCACTGTCTGTAGTTGATGCCCAAAATTAATAGTGAGCTATGTAATGCATTCAATAGTTGGTTTATCAATTATTTATTTAAAATTTTATAGAATACATTAATTTCGGCAGTATTATGTCAATAATTCTGGCTGCATTGAAACTGAAAATGAAACTAAAATTTCTAAAGGATGGGTCTACACTACGGATACTACACGTAGAGGATAATTTATTGCCGACGCACGTTTCGGTGTTACACCATTTTCAAGACTCGAATAATAGTAAAACCGGAAAAATTAATTTTGTTACTATTATGCGAACCTTGAAAATGGTATAACACCGAAACGTGCGTCGGCAATAAAGTTAATAGTATCCGTATCGTATTATACCTATCCTTTATTTCATATTCACAACGATACTAGACCATGGAAATCATGAATAAAAAATTTTAGCTCACGATAGGGCGGTGCTGCAAGCGTTTTTAGTGTGATTGCATATGCAGCGCTATTTTTCAAAGTAGTTCCCGCCTTATCGGGAGCTAGAAACTTTAGCTTCATTTTTAAATGGAGTTGGATGACCATCTACAGTCTATGTAACGACCATGGCCATGCTCGTGTTCCCAGTCCCAGAATGCATCGCGACCAAGCTAGCTCGACATCTCGATCGAGTTTAAACTACTAGCCCCAGTCAATCCAGTTCGAGGAGTTTCAATCTAGCTTAAATTGGGCTAGATGCGTTCGCACCGCACATTTCAAACCCGATTGAGAAGTTGAGCTAAATTGAAATGTGTAGTGGATTGTCTAGGTATAACTAAAACCTGAGCTAGTTACTAAGTCATTACTGAAATTTAATAATTTTACTTCATACTCTTTAACATAGTACCGTCCTATTAATGCTAATTCGAAATTGCATTAATTTAACGTAATCTAATTTATTGTATTCATTGAATAATTTATTAAAGTCTTGCCTATATTCAGAAGTCAAATTTTTAATTTTTCGCTGAACGTGTCCCATGTTCGATAGAGCCGGTAATCATTCATCGCTGCCGCTATCCTCTCGTAGACCGACTTGTTTCTTTTTGTTCTTCTTAAGTTGTCTATATTTTTCTGCCACAAAAGATTTTGGATGGACGTTTGGCATCGTCACTCCACGGTTTTCTTTTTTTTTTATCGTCACCCCCGGTTTCATTTCACTCCCCACACGCTATTTGAAACTGTTTGAACCGTCGTCCTCCATGTTTTTCTCGTATTTTAGTCCCAGAATGTAACGCGGCCAAGCTAGCTCGACGTCTCGATCCAGTTCTAGTTTCAATCTAGCTTAAGTTGAGCTAGATGTGTTCGCATTGCACATTTCAAACCCGATTGAGAAGTGGAGCTAGATTGAAATGTGTAGTGCGAATGGGGTATAACGATCGTATGGCTTAAAACTCTGCAAGATGTGCTTCTGTGGGCGCTGCGATCATCATTAAGAAGGGAATTCAACATCAAGAATTAGTCTCCAAGTCTTATGCAGGTATCCAACAAGACCCGTAAGCTTTGGCAGCGCTATCGTTTACCTTGGCTAAAAACCAAATACAACAGGTTAGTGCGAAGAGTTCAAGAAGAAGTAAAAGAGCTTCGCGACGCTAGGTGGAATGTCAAGCCCAAAAGCTTGTCGGCTCGCGACAATTCCATTTGGAACCTGGCTAGATCTCTTCAGAAGAAGAATGATACGCTTCCTCCACTTGGCACCCCTCAAGATAATTACGTCCAAACTAATCAGGATAAAGCTCAAATAATTGCAGATTCCCTAGAGATGCAGTTTGTTAACCCTGATAACAAAAATCCCGAGAGTCAACTCATGTTCCAGATTGTGGAAGATGCACTTGCCAACTTTTGAAGTCCGGCAGCCTACAACTAAGATCATAATCGAGGTCGGAGAGATAGCTACCATAGAAACCAACCCAATCAACCAATCAAGACTCTCCTGGAATCGTCACGTAACTTTTGCTCTGAACAAAGCAAAGAGAGCTGACTACAGTCTTATAGCTCTCCTGGGTCGAAACAGCGCTCTCAGCATCGACAATAAATTCCTACTATGGAAGACAGTGATTCGGATCATCCTCCTCTATGGTATGCCTGCGTGGGCGACTATATGTAGAAGCAGATGGAATGAGCTCCAGTCGTTCCAGAATGTTACCCTGAGGACCATTGCCCAGCTTGGAAGAAGGACCGTAAACAATCATTACATCCACTAGGATCTGAACATGACTCATATTGGAAAGTGTATCCAAAATTTCCTGATAAACATGGTTCAGACGATGAAGAGCCATGACAATGACCTAGTGCTGGAATACTGAATAACCGGACGGAAATGAAGTAACATATTCTTGATGTCAACCTCGAAGACACTGGCAACGTTTCCTTCCCGGATTATTGGAAGATGTGATACCACACCCTCCCACTCTTTTGACAATTGTCAATATTATTATTTTTCCCCATAATGTGAAAGACCTCTTTGGGTTAGTCAGGCTTCTTGCCTATTTCAGTGTATTTTTATGGAATTTATTCCGGAAGGGTGAGAATCGTGTAAGCACTACTTACGTCCCTCCTGAACAAATGTACATGTCACTTTTCGATTGTCGATTGTCGTCGTGTGACTTCAGTTCACTTCCATTCGAGTGGATTCACGGAGTCGCGGACTCCTGCCGAAGATGAAAGCAGTGCTTTCGAAATGCGCGTATCCAGGTTGTATTTTTCTTTGTTTATTCGTTATGGTTAAAGAGTGTTCCTTTATTTATTACTATTACTCTGAATGGATACCAGAAAGAAGTTATTAGTAGCATCTCCAAGAAGATAAAATAAAAGCTATTTCTGAAAAATATTACCACGCTGCAAAAAGAAAAAACACCGGGATGTGTTATAGTCTTGCCCTACAATCAACAACTGAATAGGGGCATGAAGAGAATCATTAGAGAGTTTGGCCTCTCTATAGTCTACCAGAGTCCCAACACAATTGGAAAACTGATAAAGAGCCCAAAGTATATAATTCCACAAGAAGATAGACCTGGATTCTATATGTTACCATGCGCCAAATGTGACGCAGTCTACTAGGGTCAATCGCGAAGAGCAGTTAAGACGAAAATAGACGAACACATGACGTGTATCAGAAATGGAAAATTTGCAGTGTCTAGGTTCGCTGACCATATTTTAGACGAAAGGCCTTGCCAATCTTGGGAATGCAATCAGGGAATTTATGGGTTCTCCCACTACGTCTGATTTGCCCATGATAGTAGATAACGTTGATCCCCCACTTAATATTAAAGAAGGTCCTGGTGACCTGGAAGCGGTCAGCGATGGAAGCTCCTCACTAAGAACAAGCACAAAGAGGAGGCTCGATAATGACTCTGCTGCCGTTGATGGAGGTGACTGGCATGCTGTACAGAATAAGAGGAACAAAGGAGGTGTTAGGATCGACAATATTCAGTCCATTGTACCGCCTTCGTGCTAACAAGGCCAAGCATAGTACTTCCCAAATTAATATCACTAATGAAAAGGGACCTATTTATGTCCCTCCAATCATTATTCGTCACCACGGAAGGCCTATAAAGGAAATTCTGGATGGGATCAAAAGCCACGTAGCTCTTGATAAAATCACCGCTCATACTGGTAGAACAGACGCGATTAAGATTAGGTGTCATGACGAAGAAACCCGCAAAACCCTCGTGTCAGGTATCAAAAGCAGAGATGTACTTAAAATTCAGCACCATCAGCTCAAATCAGAAAAATATACGTTTTAAGTACGTTGTTAGGAATGTTGACGTCACCTATGTTCTCGAAGATTTCTGTGACGACCTCAAAAAGTCTAATTACTTCCCGGAAAAAGCAATCGGGCTGAAAAAAGCAAACGGTTCAGTAGAAATGCCAGTGGTTCAGGTGCTCTACAAAATATTGACTATAATAAAGCGTTCCTAAGCCTAAACCGTATTGGACTGCTAGCTGTCACGATCGAAATTTTCCGAGGAAGTAAAATTGCAAGCCCTTGCAATGTTTTAATTGTTTACGTTTCTGGCACTTTTCTCAAGGTTGTACTGAATCGCCCCATTGCAACAAGTGCGCAGGAGACCACCAATCACGGGATTGTTCCATTGTTAAAGGCAAAGACCCCTCCCCCCCCAAATGCATCAGATGCGCAGGTCAACACACATCAGTGGAAATGATATGCCCCAGCCCAGGAAATTCAAAAGCACCAAAGCAGTGGATGGTAGATTGTTTGCTTCTATCGCCTCAAGTTTCGTTAGTAAAGGAATTATAGATCACAATGTACTGACAGTTGTGTGGGGAACTAATATACAGTTATGTGGGGAACTTAATGAATCTTCTAAAGGAAAGAAGTAAAGATTTGCCTCAGCTTGCCTGAGTCGAAAGAGAAATTAATTATGGACAGACAACCTTATAGAGTAATCAAGCAAGATAAGCTTCGTTGCACTATTTGGAACGCGAGGGGGCTCTCTCGCAATCGCATAGTTTTACAACTTTCTTACATGTTGGAATATTGATATTGCCTTTGTGTGTGAAACTCGTCTCAAACAGAGTCAGAGCTTCAAATTGCCTGGTCATTCTGTCTACCGTCTACCGCAAGGATAAAACCCTTACAAATGCTGCTGGTTCTGCGTTTGGTGAGGCAGCAATCATAGTTAAACAAGGCATCGATCATCGCGAGACCACCACTACCACTTTCGTGGGAATGGAAGCAGTGTCTGTGATCATAAACGACGTGGACGTAGGGGAAATTAAATTTATCTCCTTATATAACTCGCCCAGGCAAAAGCTTGATCCATACGAGCTCGATGTTCTGCTAAACGGTCCCATTTCAGTTATTATGACAAGTGACTTGAACGCCAAACACCCACATTGGAATTCCAAACGTTTGAACTCCATGGTCACTTGATGAATTAAATTGACACCTTAGTCATCGGTCCTTTTGAAGACACCTACTACTGCGACCACTCGCCCGTCAGTGATGTACTTGATATTCCTGTCCTCAGGGGTTTTTCAAGCCGTTTAACATCTTTACTGTGAATGCTTTATCCTCAGATCATCGTCCAGTCGCACTAAACTTCCTTAAGCAAGATTGGAAGCTATTTAGAGATCTACTCAAGGAAAGCAACATTTCATATAAGGATCCTGCCAACAACAACGACATTGATGATAGTATCCGCGATATCACTCGCTTGATCTGTTCAGCCACTGCCGTCGATCGTAAGCGACCCGACCATCTCGATCTTCCCCGGCCATCAGGCAACTCATACGTGAAAGGAACTCCTTCAGAAGATTCTAGCAACGTACTAGGTGCCTCCAGTTTAAGACCAAATGCAACAGGCTAATTCGCAAGGTTAGTGAACAGGTCAAGGAGCTACGAAACCAAAGTGGAACAACAAGATCAAGAGCCTGTCTGTCCAGGACAACTCCCTCTCGTGTACAGTCAGGGTCCTCAAAAACAAGAAAGCCGCCGATCTACCTCCCCTGCTTGTGGATAATGGTAACTTGGTTAATAGCTTCCAGAAAAAAGCTCAACTTATCGCTAACACACTGAAGAGACAATTCACCACCCCCATTGCAGATAGACTGGTAGGTGTCGAGAATATCCGCCAAATCAGTGAAGGGTGCATAAATTATGATCTTACTGATCACATATTTAACCCTCTCCATGCCATAGAAGTAACCGAGGTCTCGATCATCATAAAACGTCTTATGAGCAGAAACGCTCCTGGTATCGACTTTGTCACCAACCGTGCACTAAGAAATTTACCTCCAAAGGTTTATCTGCTTAATTACCAAGATCTTAAACGACTGCTGGAACCGCGGCTACTTCCCCAACGCCTGGAAGGACTCAGTCATCCTCACTATACCTAAGCCGGGTCTAAACAATGCCATAGCCAGGCTTCTTGAAGACGACTGGCTGATCCCCCTGGCCCACCCAAATACCCATCGCCTATGTCTGGGAAACATCTGCAACACAGTCAACCCTAACGATTTAGCAAAACAACTGACCCAAAGAGGATTAAGCATATTGCAGTGTGGAAGATGGCAGACAAAGTCAGGTAATAATTCTCAGCATTTCTTCCTACGAATCAAGATGAGCCCAACAGATCCTGATCTTGCTCCTTTTACATGGCCCCGAGGCGTCAATGTCCGCGACTTTCGTGGTAAAAATCCCTCACTACTACCTGACACGTATATCCATCCATCATATGCGAGGCCTGTCCCCAACAACAACAGTAAACATTGATAACTACATTACTTCTGCTTCTACCCCCAAGGTTCCTCCTCCTCGCCCATGGACAGGAGGATGTACGATCTACTATCAAAACGTGCGTGGACTACATGCAAAGACCGCTGATTTTAAACTTGCAATTTCGAATGTTGAATATGATATTTTGTGTATCACTGAAACGTGGCTTAACGATGAATTTCCTTATGGCTTCCTTGATGATATTAATTACTATTTTTTTCAGACATGACCGAGAGTATAACCATCATCTGGGAAGAGGGAGCGGAGCGATGATACTTGTCAAAAAAGGCTTTCAGGTTTCTCGTCGTTCTGACTTTAAAGACAACATTGAATGCGTATGGATCCACTTTCAAAGCAGAAAACCGACGAGGTTTACTCCTGGGTTGCTATTATCTAGCTCCAGACTTAGACATAAATGATCTCAACAAGCATTTTACTGCTCTTGCTGTCAAACTATTACGCGAAAGAAATGATATCTTAATTGTTGGAGACTTTAATGTCCAACCCTATCAATTGGTACTCTCTGAATTATCATGGGCCATATAGCTATGGACGGAGGCGTTTTGAAATCTTAAAGGACTTCAACTCGCTTGTACGTCTGAAACAAACACAACGGAAATCGGAAGAACAAAATCTACTTGACCTGGTTTTTGTCTCTGAAAATCTTGACATCACCTCCGAACCTGTCGAGGGTATTATGAAGATTGATAATTTCCACCCTCCCTTTGTGCTCTCCATGAAATTAAATAGAAATAGATCTAATCTGATTACCAAAAGACATTGGTCAAAGAGAAATTATTCGGCACTCATCGGCTGTATTAGAGAAAAGACTTGGGATCAAATTAACGACAAATCCTCAATCGATGAAGATGTGTCTTTAATTACACAGATCTTACAACAAGAAATTAAAAATGCAGTCCCTATTATCACTCTTGGCAGGGGTCCATCCTTCCCTAGTTGGATGACTTCTGAACTTATTAGACTAATCAAAAGAAAGAAAAAAGTACACAGATCTTGGAAGAGAACGAATCACGCTCATCTCTATATTAAATTCTGTGAAATTCGAAAACAAACAAAGGTTCTAACTAAGAGAGACTGTTCAAGCTATCTACAGAAGCTAGGTGCTGACCTGGAAAGAGATCACACAGGTTTCTGGAAATTCATCAAGCGTCAGAAATCTGATGAAACAAGAAATATGGCAATAAATGTCGGTACACATATTGCAAACGACCCTCACGAAATTGGACAATTCTTTTCTAAATATTATGCGGAGGTTTTCAGTGGTAAAACAAAGATTTATTGAGAAAGTTTGGGACAACAATGTGACTCATATTCTCAACACTGAAGTCGATAAGTGGGAAATCATCCAAGCCATGAAAAAACTCCATTCTAAGAAGACAAGCGATAAGGATGGTATACCTCCTTTCATCATTAAAGACTGTGGGTAATACCTGGTCAATCCCTTGATAAAAGTTTTCAACAAATGATTAAAAGCTGGCTATTTCCCAGCTGGCTGGAAGGAGATTGCAATCTGTCCGATTTTCAAAACTGGTGACTCACTCGACCCAAAAAATTACAGACCCATTGCCATTCTTCCGGCCCTTGCCAAAGTCTTTGAAAACATTCTATTCAATAGACTTGCTCATGTGGTTGAGCTCAGGTGGCTGAATCACAACATGGATTTCGCAACGGTAGAACTACGGGCACTAATCTTCTTTCTTTCTTTGCTCATGTTGACAATGCCTTTAAAAACCAGAAGCAAATTGACTATATATATTTTGATCTCTCTCGTGCTTTGATTCATAACATTCTGCTAGACAAACTGCGAGGCTTTGGCATTCTGGGTTCATTCCATTCCCTCCTTGAAAGCTTCCTTCGAGATAGGAGATGTTACATCAAAGTCAGTAACGTACTTACAAGTGGTTGCTTCATACAAAAGATAGGGGTTCCCCAAGGTAGTTCCCTTGGTCCTCTATTGTTTAACCTCTATATTAATGACCTTGCTTCCGAATTAAAAACCAATTGTCTTCTATACGCTGATGACACAAAGATTTTTAATAACCATCATGAATGATAGTGATTGTGAAACACTCCAGAATGATATTAATATCTTTATAAAATGGTGCAAAAACAATGGCCTCAGTTGCAACCAATCAAAAACTAAAATGATGACCATTACCCGAAAAATCAAACCGATTGTTTATTCCTACAAAATGAACGAAAGCTCCATCGAACGAGTGAATGTTTTTAAAGATCTGGGGATTAACGTCGACTCACGCTGTAGATTTGGGGAACACATTGAATCTATTATCAATAAGCTTTTGAGGAGGGTAGGCTGGATCATCAGAATGGGAAAATTTAATTTATTTGTGACTGCCTATGTTGTGCTATTTAATGCAATTTTCCAGCCTCTCATTCGGTATGTTATTTACGTTTGGGGTCACTGCGCACCGACAATCTTCAATAGGCTCAGAAGGCTCTATTCTAGATTTTTTCCTTATTTGCACTATAAATTTTATCGTAACGCTGGTATCTACCCCTACACTCAAACTAAATCTAAACTTAATCTATATGACCATTGGGATCTGCTGAGAATAGAATGTATCAAGCTTACTGAAGATGTTTTCGTGGGCAGGATCTATACCCCTGAAATTTGAGGTAGATGTACTATTAACTGCTACCGTCGTAATAGAAACACCGTATTTTTATATCTTAATTCATGTCAAAGTCTCTATTGTAAAATATTTAATTTTTTCAATCAATCTGATGTTTCGTCTTGATTCTGTATTTTATGTTTGTAATAAGGGACTTCCCGCCCTGGCTATTGCTGTTGGGTTCTGCCCCTTTTCTGCTTATGTCAGAATAAAGATTTAATTTAATTTAATTTAATTTAATTTAATTTAATTTAATTTAATTTAAATCCTCCTCTTCCCGTCAGCTACAGGCCCATTAGTTTATTGCCTACGTTTTCTAAGGTCTTCGAGCACACTATCCTGAAGCGGTTCAATGACTTCTGCGAGCCTAATAATCTTATTCGCAATGAGCAATTCGGCTTCGCTCGAATCACTCATGCCAACTCCAGATATGGAGGTTTGTTGCAGATTTGAACAGTCCTCTCAATTACTCGATGTACGGAGGAATAGTTTTTCTTGATGTGCATAAGGCTTTCGACCAAGTCTGGCACAACGGACTCATCTTCAAAATGATCAACTGTGGTTTCCCTGATGAGCTGATTGCTCTGGTTCGGCCCTTCCTGTCAAGGTTGGTAACTCCTTGTCTGACCCCTGCGACGTCAAGGCTGGCGTTCCCCAGGGCTCCGTTCTGGGCCGGCGTTGTTCAATTTTTTCATCCATGACCTTCCGGAGTATGCTAAGTGTAACCTGTACTTGCTCACTGATGATGCGGCCATCATGATATGCGCGAGGAACCCAGCCTATGTCATCAGCCGCTTACAAAAGGCCTTGGACGAGTGCGAAGATTGGTTCGACAAATGGCGGCTGAAGCTCAGCGTTGACAAATGCAAAACCATGTTCCTCACCCGGAAACGTAAGTATCCCCAGGGCCCCTCGTCCTATATGGTAGACACCTTGACTGAGTTAATAATTACAAATATCTTGGCGTTAAGTTTGATTCTAAATTAAACTGGAATGACCACGTCCAATACGCTCTCAACAAGGCCAAAAAGGCGAAGTTCAGCTGATTGCACTGTTGGGGAGAAACATTGTGCTTGGTCTGGATAACAAGCTCTTGCTGTACAAGATTGTGATCCGCTCCATCTTGCTTCACGGAATGCCTACCTGGGCTGCTATGTGCAAGTCAAGATGGAAGGAACTAAAATCCTTCCAGAATGTAACTCTCAGAACCATTGTTCAACTCGACAGAATAATTGCAAACAACTGCTCGATATATGATGACTTCGGTATGGCCCACATTGGTAGCTATGTTCAGGTGCTCCTCAACAAGTTATTTCTAAAAATCGAAAATCATGATAATTCCTTGGTAGCCGGTATTGTGGATCACTCTCTAGCCTTTAGGGGTTACTTACGGTTTTGTAGACCCGGACATGTCCTGGAAGTCAACTTCGACGACATCAACAAGGGCGTCTTCCCCGACTTCTGGATCTCCTAACTTGCAGATGGGTCATAACTACGTCAATCCACAATCTTATCCCTCGTCCTACTAGGTAAGGACCCTATCCTGAGGATGACACAAGAGGACCATTAGGCTTCTCCTCTATCTTAGTGTAATTTCCGTGGTTACTCTTTGGGCGAGTGTGCTATGGAAGCCCTGCTCCCGGACCGCTCGTGACTTTTTTCACTTCACTGCTCGATTGTCGATTGTCGGTGACTCACTGATGAAGGAAACTTCGTTTCCGAAATGTACATCTGAGTCATTAAAGTTTATTATGTGGAATAGTGGTTTTGGAGTTATTTTTCTTTCTATAGTTGTGTCCACAGTTTTTGGCTTGATTCCATTGTATTATTTTCCTCTTCAGGTCCCTTTTTGCGTGACCACTCATATATGTTTGTGTGTCATTATTTCTCTTTTCTTATTTTATTAACCAACCCCAATGCTTGATGCAGAAGTAATATAACAAAATATTATGCCAGATAGTAGTGATGATAATTCAATTAGCTTTGATTACATTTTACTATTAACAATTCAGTCAACCAAAATGTTCAGGACCAGGCCATTTGAATTAGATGAGGTTGCTAAAGAATCTCTGGTTGCAAAGACAAGGCGTACTTTTAACAGAAATGTGTCGTTCATAATGAATAAAAGTACCCGAAAGATTAAATGAAGAGAAGAGTAATTCTCTATATTTGCGTACATAAAAGCATTTAATTTGTAAGCATTCCTATTTAAGGAAATTGTTGAAGCGCTTTGTGAAAGGGTCTATTATTTCTTCATAATCTATTGCTATAGTGTTTCTACGTAAGCATGTACTGTTGAAGCGAGCAATTAGCTACAAGCCAATTGCATGCCATATCTTAGCATTGAAAGTTTCCAATTGTACTAAAATTGTACTATTAAAGGCGTGCAAGTGAATCAATTGTGACAATAATTATTTTTACTTTATATTTATTCATGACACGTCATTTCAAATTGTTTGATATATTACATGGAATATCTTAGCATTGAAAATTAGCATGTAATGCAACGATTATCATCCGATGCATTTTATAAAGGATTGGCTGTTGATTTCTGAAAACACGAGTAGTACTCAAAGATATAAGTTTAGTATTCCTATCTCTAAATTTCTGGATACCCACTTTCCTTATAATACATTCTCAGGTTGGAATTCTATGTCTTACGAGGTCAGAAACCAGATCATGAATTCTACTTTGAAGATGTAACTTACCCGAACTACAAGCAACATAATATGAAAACGGAGAAACCACTATTCCACACACTGATTTTTATTTCACGTATGCGCATTTCGGCAGCCAAGCTACCTTCGTTAGCTTGATACAACAGATGACCACAACACCGAACATTCGCTATTTAGATCATCTGTTATATCACGCTGACTAAGGCAGCCTGGCTGCCGAAATGCGCATACGTGGAATTAAAGTCTGTGTGGAATAGTGGTTTCTCCGTTTTCATATTGTCGATAATTGTCCACAGTTTCTGGCACCTCTACCGTTTATATTGTCACAAGCAACATGTTGATAAATTGCTGTCACAGACTAGTATCAACTAATCTTTTTATGCTTTGCCTCTTTACATATCCCAATAACGGATGCAAGTCTTTTTAAATAAATAAATAAATAAATAAATGTACCATTGAACCAATTTTGACTACCATTAATTTTACGTCATATCAAGCTGTTTAATATATTACATGCCACATCTTAACACTGAAAATTTGGAATGGACCATAATGGTTAACGACGTAGCTTTGAACCAATTTTGACAGTCCTTAATTTTTGGTTATTCATGACACGTCATTCCAATATGCCATAGCAATGAAAGTTTCCAGTGGTACCATAATGGTATTACTTAACCATGTACTTTTGAACCAGTTTCGAATAGCATTAATTTTACGTTATATTTGTGCATGACTTATCATTAAATGTTTTTGATATATTAAATGTCACATTTTATCATTGAAAGTTTTCAATTGTGCCATAATTTTACCGCGACATCACGTAACATTAAACCAATTCTGACTGAATTTGACCATCAAGGTAGACGATCACGTGTCTTCACTTAATTCACAAGCCTTCTCTTTCTTAGCTATTGAATGGCAAAGAGAGAAATGCATTAATCTCTCCTTAGGCCGTTTATACATGGACATATATAGTGAAAAATGTGGTCCCTCTGTTATTTGTGACCTTTTGAAACGGAAATAGTTCACTGTTTTCTTTTTCACCAACGAACTCAGGTTGCCGTTTTACCTAAGATGTCGAATGGCGAAAGCGGAAGTCGAAATTTGGAAGCGTTCGAATGCTATAGACGACAACCTAGATATTCGTGGTATCTGGTACGAATCCAGCTGCGGAATTTTTACTTTCTTTTTTCATCTGTATTTAATTAAAAACTATGGCCTTTAATCTTTTATAGACCAGGATAAAAGCATAATTTCCCCAATTTAATTCGAATTTCATAACGAAAAGAAAATTTTCGTAGAAAGTTAAATTTAAGCAAAACTGAAGTTTATAGTACATAGCGGAAGAAAACACAAGATTTCCCGACCGGTTTCGCCGTTTATTCCAGGCTTTATCGAGGGTACATATGAAAGGCTTGCTAGCCCCTTTATCAATAACAATGATTTAATCAATAAGACGACAACCTCTTGTCCACAACTGGATTTTATTCCG
>JAHWFO010115002.1:2230326-2274456 GCA_023313115.1 Rhysida immarginata
CGGAATAAAATCCAGTTGTGGACAAGAGGTTGTCGTCTTATTGATTATGTCGTTATCCACAGTAATTGAAGAATTCTCAATAACAATGATTACATAACAAGAAGTCTTTCTACAAATATCTACTTCTTGTTATGTAATCATTGTTATTGATAAGGGAGCTAGCAAGCCTTTCATATGTACCCTTGATAAAGCCTGGAATAAAAGGCGAAACCGGTCGGGAAATCTTGTTTTCTTCCGCTATGTAAGGCCTCCATAAACTTCATTAAGAAGGACAGTACAGTGAACCATATTTTTTATAATGTTAAGCAAAACTGTTAATTTTTCTAACATGATATACTGCTTATCACGGCTATCCGACCTCAAAAGGGGCAGATTCTCTACAATGTTAATGGCAGGATCACCAGATCGTGGATTCGAATCCCGTAGTGGCATGGATATTGTTTGTTTTTCTTATAATAGTCTCTGATCTCCGCATTTGGCCAGCGTGAAGATTTATTGGCCAATTCCTTTCAAATTGATCATGCTTTCTTTATGAATAGAAAAGTATGAAAGAGGCCTCATCCGGAAGTGAATTGATGATCTTTATATCATGGCTAGCCCCTGAAATGGTTATTATTTGTGTGAGTTAATTGTTCTTAAAGAGTTGCTGAAAGAGTTACCGTAATTTGTTCAATGTTTTTCTGGCAAGTTTCTTTCTATTGCAATCAGATACAAACGCATATTATGCAATATTTATTCTATATGTAACATTGTTTCTTAAAATTGATTGTAACTTATGTATTAACTACATTTCTCACAATAGAGAAGTATTAGAAAGCGGTGAATTGCAATTCATGGGTTAAGTACAGTTTAAAACGGCCTTTGCTGAATTTGTACATTTTAGAAATTAACCAACATAAATTAGATAATCTCATTCCGTTGAAATTATATAATAATATATAAATATGAAATTATATAATAAATTATATACAATAACGACTTGAACTTTTGAGAAAAAAGGCTTAACTATCACTTATTTTTATTTTCGAATCTTCCTATCAGTGAACCTTTCTTTTGAAAGAAATTTATCATTCAGACAGAAATCAAAGTCCACTATAAAGACAGATGGGCATTGTATCGTTCGGGATGGGTAAAAGCTCGGAGGAGGACCAATATAAAAGTGATTAAACGTTGGAAAGGGAAGGGTAAATAGTTGTAATCTTTTGTGTCCAACCCCGAGCATTACCTGGCTTTAAGGTCTCTTCGATGCGTTCACCGGGAGGCTCAACCTTAGCAACCTCATAATGGGCGAATTTTGTCGCCACATAAATATTTAACAAGCACGACTTTGGAACGGCGTCTGAAACTCTCGCTTTATGAACCTCGAATGACGTGACTCGCCTTTGCAAGAGATTTTTGCGGGGGAAGCCACCAGTCAAAATAGGAGAAGAGTGAGGGGGAGAAAAAAGCTACATAAGTATACTTTGGGTTTGTTTCGTGACCCCATAACCCTCAGAGGAGCGAACGGAGGTGAAGGAAAAAAGATCAAAGTGAAGACAAGGATAATGGGAAAAAAGACAAACAAATAGGATGGAAAGGAGAAACAAAATAAGGATTGTTGAGACAAAGGTAATAAAATAATAGCATAGAAAACAGAAGAAGACTAAAATGAGAAAATAAAGAACTAAATGCTAATGAAAAAAGAAATTACTGGGTCGATAAATAAGTTCATTCGGTTTTTGCTTCAGTGCAAGTTTCATGCAAAATAGCTGTCGTATGCTCATTGCTTGTGTACAAATCGAATGCACATTTGAAAGTAAATGTTTTAAACAATGTGAAGTTAGACGGATATAAGCTTATATGAAGGAAGGACGAGACACAAAAAAAACCTGGAATACAATAAATAATAGTTATTAATTAGAAAATAAAAATAAATAAATAATAATTAAAAAATGATAAATGGTAAATAAAATCAAAATAAAAAGCTGACGTTTCGGATAGAGACTATTCTTTATCAAAGCAAAAAGAATATTCATTTTATGTCCGTCCCTGTACGCTTTGGTTTCAGTCGGATCTATGTGTGGTAGCCTCTTTGGGCAGTAACCAAGAACTCTTATATGCGGAACTCTTACATCCGGACCTCTAACACTCCTTATCCTTTTTAATAGTTTCTGTCATTTTTAATTCTGTATGTGTTATCCTATTGCATTTTCGGCAATCGACAATCGAACAGTGAAATTTCTTCGGGTGGGACGAAAGCAGTGCTTTCACGAAGCTCACCCTACCAGAATAAATTCCACAAGAAATACACTGAAATAGGCAAGAAGCCTGACTAACCTCAGAGGTCTTCCACATTATGAAAAAATAATAAGATTGACGATTATCAGAAGATTGGGAGAGGGGGCGGGGAGGGGTGGTATCACATCTTTCAATAATCCGGGAAGGAAACGTTGCCAATGTCTTCGAAGTTGACATCAAGAATATGCCTCGGTTTTCTATACTTTATATGCCACTTCATTCCCATCAGGTCATTTAGTATTCCAGCACTAGGACATTTGTCATGGCTCTTCATCGTCTGAACCATGTTCATCAGGAAATCTTGGATACACTTTCCAATATGAGTCATGTTCAGATCCGAGTGGATGTAATGATTTTTTGCGGTCCTTCTTCCATGCTTAGTGTAACATTCTGGAACGACTGGAATTCACTCCATATGCTTTTACATATGGTTGCCCACGCAGGCATACCATAGAGGAGGATGGTCCGAATCATCATCTTGTACAGTAGCAGCTTATTGTCGATGATGAGGGCACTGTTTCGACCCAGGAGAGCTATGAGGCTGTATTTAGCCTACTTTGCTTTGTTCAGAACGTACGTCACGTGACAGTGCCAGGTGAATCTTGACTCGATTATAACACCAAGGTACCTGTAATTGTCGACAAATTCGAGTTCCTTATTGAATAGGACAAATGAATCCGGGGGACGCTTAAGCTTTTTGTTGAAGTACATAGCTTTGCATTTTCCGACGATAAGGTTCAGTTTCCAGCAATTAAATCAGTCTTCAAATTTCTTCAAGGCGTTCTGCAGACGAGTGATAACGTGAGATGGCTGGTGCGCCTATGCCATGATGGCAGTATCATCATTATAGAAATATAAATTACATTTTTCTGGTTTTGGGAAATCATGTACAAAATAATTAAATAAAACGGACCCAAGGACAGAGCCTTGTGGGACAGCGGCCTTTACCTTGCGGGGAGTGGAGAAGTGTTCGCCAACTTTAGCTTGACAGAACCTGTCGCTAAGAAAGGATTTCACCATCAAAATCAAATCAGAAGGAAACTCGTCTCTAATCATCTTGTAGATTAGCCCTTCGTGCCCACCTGATTGAAAGCCTTACTGACATCAAGAAAAACCTCGCCACGGTACCTTGAAAGATCAGTGGGTTCTCAGATCTTCAACAAGCCTCCATATCTGCATCTGACACGAATGGGCGGCACGAAAGACGAACTGCTTTTTCCGAAGTAGATCATTGGTGAGACAGTGGTCCTTGAACCTGGTGAGGATAGTTTTCTCCAAAACTTTGGACATCGACGGGAGTACACTGATAGGTCGGTAGCTCGCAGGAATTGCAGGATTTTTCCCCTGCTTGGGGATACTTAACACAATAGATTGATTCCAAGGAGTCGGGAAGTAGGAAAACTTCCAGCAATCGCTTATGATATTCGAGATGTCATTAATAATGTTGTTCGGCAGATTCCTTAGGGCGTTATTACTTACCTTGTCTGTTCTTGGAACCTTCCTCAGTTTGAGCTACTTCGCCAGTCTCGATGTTAATCTTCGAGGTAAGTTGCGGGACTTCATCAAGTTTGATAAAACCATCTTCCACACGCTGGGGCATGGGTTTTTTATCAGGAGTAACAAACTGCATTTCTAGGGAATCTGCAATTATTTGTGATTTATCCTGATTAGAATAAATTGAGATGACATCCGTCAAGTTCCAGCACTCGTGTTTATTGTTATTGGTATAAATAATTTTATTTCACTATAACTGTACAAGAGTCGACTTTCGCCTTTCTTATGGCATCATCAGTTGTAATTGTATATTTTAACTAAATGTTACCCGCAGCTTCGCCCGCCCGCGCCATCTGTTGAGGGGAATTGCAAAGCAAAAGCAGATAATTTTAAATGTAAACCCCAGAAAGTGGAGATAGAATTACAGATAAATAAATAAATACACGCAAGAGTTTTAGTATATTAGACAAGGATTTAAAGTTCTTATACAATTGTTAAGAGAAAAATGTTACTTCTTTGTGACGTAATTGTCATTGTTAAGAGTTATTGTTTATTAGGAGCTTTAGCATAAAAGCTACTTATAAGAATGCGTCCTTTTTCGTGGATCCCTTCAAATCGAATTCACGTGCTAAAACAGTGAGTGTAAAGAATCCAAAGATACTGGCATGTCATATAACAATCGATTTGTCAAGAAGGAATACATTCTTACTTTCTGTTCATCTTTTAAGAATTATTGACATCGGCGCACGCACGTGAAATCGCTTTGTCGACGCACGATTGCTCAAGTGCTCATAATCTATAAGCTTATTAAATAGCGGAAAAATGGAGTTACTTATTGGTTTTATTTTACACACGATTTAAATCACCCTTCATCATTTCTACATTTTTTGTAATTCGGAATGTAGCTTACTATGGGCATGTGCACCTTCACTATTTAGTTTGGTTTTGATTAGCTTACTAAGGTCAAAGTTTTGGGGTAAAAATTAGAGGGGACCAAAAAGTCTAGATGTATTTATGCATATAAAGGAGTGAAATTCGGTATGCAGATTTCTATAAGCAAGTTCTCCATTAAATTTTTTTTTTTCCCCGAGGTATCCATGCCTTCCCGACTCGATAGCGGAATGCATCGAAAAGATGGGGTTTACATTGAAAAATAGTGTACCAATTCTGTCTGTAATAAAGGAGTTTAAAAATATTTCCGGTTTTCATTTGACTGACCCTCGTAAGTAGAATAAGAATGGAGCTACTTATCGGTTTTATAATGTCAGTCCGTCCCCTTCATAATTTCTACATTTTTTTGAGGTAGAAGGTTGAAACTCAGAATGCAGCTTACTATGGGCATGTCCATCTGCACTATTTAGTTTGGTTTTGATTGGTATACGGGAGTCGGAATTACGGGGGTGGGATTTAGAGAGGGCAACATATCTATGTGCTATTTAGGTACGTAAAGGCGTAAAATCCAGTATCCAGATTCCTCTAGGCAAGATCTACATTACTATGAAGTTTAGGCCAAATTGTTCCAGTGGGATCGGATTTGCGGGGGTGGCAATCACTTGGTCCTTAGAACTATGGCAACATATGGCATGTGATATATCATACGTTCGGAAATGATGAGAAAGGAAAGAAGATGCGAGTTTTTTATTACATTTTTTACATATTACGTTTGAGAAAATCAATTTATTGATTAAAAAAAAAACTTGGGGAGAGGTAAAAAGTGCAGATGAAGGGGTAAAAATAGATGACTTATGACTTGCCTTACCCTACTCGGGAGGGGGGGGGGGGTTAATTCCTTTTTAGTAAACTTATAAATGTATTTCTGCTTCACTGCTAAAGCTCCTCCTTGGAATGTTTACAAGATTTTATTTTCTGTCATTCACAAATCATTTTTATATTTCTATTTTTATATATCAATTTTTGAATACTTGTTTCTTTCAATAATTGATTAAATAATAAGTTGCTGTCATTGTCTTCCATATTATTTAATATTTTATGGGGGTAGTATTTGTTCATAATGAATATTATCATGTTTTCTATTACTAACATTCCTCTTTTATCATTGCTACTATAAATGATTTTACATATATCTTCCCTTTTGCCTAGACTGTGTTTAGTGTATGTTCTGAAACTTTTGAACTTGTTATACCAGTTTTAATATAATAAATGTGTTCCTTAAAACGGGTGTTCATTTCTCTGTAAGTTTTTCCTACATACCACTGTTTGCAATCGGTACATTCAATTCCATATACTCCACTATTAACCTTTTTGTAGTATTCGTTTTTGTTTTCTAAGATGCTAATTAATCTATTTATTGGTTTAAAAACTACTTTTGCTTCTTTTTTCTCTAGAATTTTCTTGATCTGGTAACTTATATTCCCGTAAAATGATATACAAATTATTTTACTTTTGTCAATTTTTTCTCTCTTTTTATTTTCTTCTTTGTTATTGTATTCTGTGGCTAATTCGAAAATAATTTTATCCATTTCCCTTTCTTGATACCCGTTCCCTATTCCTATTGCCCTTATTGTCTCCTTTTTTTTTCTTTATCTGTTATACTTAATGGGTATGTTGTCGCTCTATTAATTAGATTTCTAAAGACCGCTTTTCTATGTTCCTCTGATTGGTTAGAGGTTTTTTGCATTTTGCTTATTGTAGCTGTTGGTTTTCTATATATGTTATATTCTAAAACTAATTTTCCATTTACTAAAATTTTGCTTATTTCTATATTTAAAAAGTTAATCTTATTATTTATTTCTAGTTCAAATGTAAATTGTATGTAAAAATGAAATACGAGTGTTGATTTAACCACTACTTTTATTTCTCCGCATAATCTCCCTGTACTTTGAGGCACTTGTCCATCGTTTTACAAGCCCCTCAAAACCAGTAACATTAAATTCTTTGGGCTCAAGTTGGTGAGAAAAGAGAAGACGGGGAAGGAAGGTGGAGAGCGAAGGAAAAGAAGAAGATAGAGTGGAACAGGAGATCGACCAGTAAGGTTGAGATAAAAAAGAGCTCTCAAGAGGAGTTAAATAGAAAGAATGAACAAATTATTGTTTAAGGTATTTAGCTTATCCTTTAGTTTTCTATTTCTGTGTCATCTTCTATTATCCAAAGGCTATCATCTACATATCTCATGTATTCAATTACTTTATGTTCTTTTTAGATATAGAAATAAGCAAAATAGGGAACGGGTATCAAGAAAGGGAAATGGATAAAATTATTTTCGAATTAGCCACAGAATACAATAACAAAGAACAAAATAAAAAGAGAAAAAAATTGACAAAAGTAAAATAATTTGTATATCATTTTACTGGAATATAAGTTACCAGATCAAGAAAATTCTAGAGAAAAAAGGAGCAAAAGTAGTATTTAAACCAATAAATAGATTAATTAGCATCTTAGAAAACAAAAAAGAATACTACAAAAAGCTTAATAGTGGAGTATATGGAATTGAATGTACCGATTGCAAAAAGTGGTATGTAGGAAAAACTTACAGAGACATTTTATGACAAGTTCAAAATTCTCAGGACATATACTAAACACTAAACACAGTCTAGGCAAAAGGGAAGATATATGTAAAATCATTTATAGTTGTGTGGTATTAGGCTTACAGTGTGTTTTCTTGGAAGGTCTACTATTATTTTTTTTGTTTCGGCATTTGAATGAGGCAGGTAGGTTGTTACTCGTTGCGCTCTTTTGACAGTAAGTTATTAAGTTCTTACTGGGAATCAAATGGGATTCCAAGAGGTTATATTGATAGATAACCTGGGAGCGCAACGCAGTTTATTATTTTCCTCACTTCATTTTAGAATGTGATTTGGTTGATTTGATCACCAGGCTGCCTCCGTGCCGTTGGTGTTTGTAAGCCTTGGTTATTTGGACCTATTGGGTTAAGCCTCATTTAGTGTTGGATTAGAATTCATATGCGTTGGACTTGTAATTATTGTTGGGGTAATTTTTTTATGTATAGTGAACTATTTCTTTGGGGGGGATTTATTTGTTTATGCAGTTAGGAATAGGGTGCTTATTATATTTTGACAATTACTGAGTTCTTATTTATTTATTCTAGGATTGTGGGGTGTACTTTCATTGTGAGCTAAGTTGGTTGAGTTAACAAGTTGTTTTACTTTATTTATTTTATGTGAGGTAAGGAGTCATTTTGTTAAGTGAATTTATTTTATTAATGAACTTTGAACTTTAGGGTTTCAGTGTTCCTCCCTTCAAAAGGAACACACAGCACTTTCTGTGTTTATTTGTTGTTTTAATATAAATTATTTTGCTCCTCTTTATTTTGTGCATATTATTGATTGAACCTCACTCATTTATTTCATTGACTTGTATTTATTTTGTTTTCTTGTCATTTGAATAAAGATCACATTCCTTATACTTATGTTCTGACTCCCACTTTCTTGACGAGTGTGACTCCCACTCATCGTGGTCACACATTTTGTCACAGTAGCAATGATAAAAGAGGAATGTTAGTAATAGAAAACATGATAATATTCATTATGAACAAATACTACCCCCATAAAATATTAAATAATATGGAAGACAATGACAGCAATTTATTATTTAATCAATTATTGAAAGAAACAAGTATTCAAAAATTGATATATAAAAATAGAAATATAAAAATGATTTGTGAATAACAAAAAATAAACAATAACTCTTAACAATGACAATTACGTCACAAAGAAGTAACGTTTTTCTCTTAACAATTATATAAGAACTTTAAATCCTTGTTAAAATATACAATTACAACTGATGATGCCATAAGAAAGGCGAAAGTCGACTCTTGTACAGTTATAGTGAAATAAAATTATTTATACCAATAACAACAAATGCGAGTGCTGGAACTTGACGGATATCATCTCAATTTATTCTAAAAGAAAAGCAGCACTAAGTAAGTACATTATGAATTATCCTGATTAGTTTGGACGTAATTACCTTGAGGGGTGCGAAGGAGGAAGCGTATCATTCTTCTTCTTCTGTTGAGCTCTAACCATGCTCCAAATGGAATTGTCGCGAGCCGACAAGCTTTTAGGCTTGTCATTCCACTTAGCATCGCGTAACTCTTTTATTTCTAACCTGGACTCTTCGTACTATACGTGTATCAATGGGAGACATAAACCATCCGCTTTTCCACAAAGAAATTTAATAAACATGTAAGTGCATTTCGGTCGCTATGCGGCCTTCTTTCAGCAGGACTGAATTGATAATACATTAACAAAGACTATTTACATAGAATACAAGCTAATAGGAGAAATTACCGAGGAATCTAAATAGCCAATAAGAGAAAATTACATAGAAAAAGTCAATTATTTAATAACATTAACGAAGCTAGACCAATTAGAGAGATTCATGGGACCTCGATCTGAGTTGGAGTTCGTCAGAACGTTTTTTGGCAATCTTTTTGATTCAAAGTAATTTAGATACCTATAATCACTGACATGGTGCAGGATCCTATAGTTATTTGGTATTGCGGCGTGGCCAGTCTTGATAATGTGCTGCGCGAATCCAGAGCTTTCCGGTTTATGGTTCTTAATGCACTGATAGTGCTCTTTTATCCGGACCGCGATTCTGCGTCGTGATTGGCCGATATAAACACCAGGGCATGAGCCACATTTTAATTCATAGATACCAGAGCTGGATTCTTGCGGGATCTTGTCCTTGTAGTCTTCTTAGTGTGTGGAGACTTCTGTGTATGATTTTGACTCCAAATCTCTGGGTGATCTTGTCTAAGCCTCTGACCAGGGGTTTATTGTACGGTAGTACGAGATACTTTAACCTTTCTTTCTCACTCACAAATGCTGTGGCATCCTGTATCATGTCGCGTCTCTTTTGTTTCTTGATTAATGTACATACATGTTTATTAAATTTCTTTGTGGAAAAGCAGTTGGTTTATGTCTCCCATTGATAGTCTTCATATCCACAGTCAATCAGTTATTTACTATTTTTAATATTTCTGTTATACGTGTATTTGGTTTTTAGCCAAGGTACATGATAACGTTGCCAAAGCCTACGGGTCTTGTTTCTTTCTACAATCAAGCGTTGGATTCCTGGAGTAAGCACAATTGGATGAGATTTATTCTCCACTAGCTTCAGTGGCAGTATTCTATCGAATCATGGTCCTTGAAGATTTCTTAGAAGAGCTTCCTATCTTGCTGATGCTTGACTTCTTCTCTGAAATTGATGTTGACATTGTCAAAGTTTAACGCCACAGGCTTGTGGTCAGAAGAAAGTTCATCAATCGTGAAGATGTTGTATCGCTTGAAGAAACCCTTCATCAGTGAGATATCCAACACGTCACTTATAGAGGAATGGTTACAGTAGTAAGTGTCCTCCGCTGGCCTTGCAGCAATGGTGTCATCCTTTCTTTGTATATACCGGTATAGAATCATGCCATTGCAGTTCCGTGTACTGGAGTTCCAGCTTGGATGTTTGGCATTAAGTTCACCAGCCAGTATAACTGGAATGTCACCATCGAAGAATTCATCGAGATTGCTAACGTCGAGAGTATGTTTAGGTGAATTGTAGAGCGCCACGAACTTCACTTCACCAAGGGAGACGTCATTGATGATGATGGAAGCCGATTCCATACCTGCATAAGATTTGGAGATCAATTCTTGATGTTTAATTCCCTTCTTGATGATGATCGCAGCACCACCAGAGGCACATCTTGTAGTATTTGGAGTCACACAATCGTTACGGTACACGCAAAAACCGGGTATCTTGAAATTTCGGCTTGGCTTGATGTGTGTTTCACAGAAAAGCAACGTCGATTTCCTGCTTCAACAAAAAGTTGTGAAACTCTATACGCTTTCAGGGAACCCCCCTAGCGTTCCATATCACGCACCGAAGTTCACCTTTGTTGATCTCAGTATAATGTCGTGTTGCCATGATTAAATTAGTTAGTCTTAAAGATCCCATTCAACTGTGGGTAATGTTTGCCTTGATTTGTAAACAAATGACATATTCGTCCAATTTGATTATACATACCTTGTAGGTCGTTAATATGGAGACCTTTTTCCTCCGGCTTAGACACTGCAGCTGCAAAGGATTTGTCCGCGGTCACCTTGGAACTATGCATCCTTTTAACCTGGGGATATTTGGACATTTTGTATAGCTAGAAGTGTGCTGTCCTCCTTATGCACTTCGGGGGGGGGGGGTCTTGTCCTTTAATCTTGGGGCAGTCTCTTGACTGGTGTACCTCAGCGCATTTGTTGCAACGAGGGTCTTCCGTGCAGCTCATGGATACGTGTCCGAAGCGCAGGCAGTTGTAGCCACTGTAGTGGCTTCTTGTTCCCTCGGAAGACTTCCACTAGAACTGCTAGTGGACCGTTACGAGAAACACTCTTCAATGACTGGTTATGCTCGCTGTTGGGGAGCAGAACCAAAACCATAGGCATATCTACTGATCCTTTGGCTTTCCTAAGCCTGATTACCTATTCTGGGAAGTAGTTAGCTCTTCTTAGGTCTTCTTGAAGGTCTTCTAGATCGTACGTAATATCAACAATTCGAATAACGAACTTCAACACCTTCTCGGACTTCAGTTGATGGTGCTGAATTTTCAAAATATCGTCAGCTTTGATACCAGCGAGAGTTTTTTATAAATAACTTCGTCTAGGCGAGAGTTTTTTATAAATAATTTCACTTTTACTGTCTGTGCTCTGCCTGTATGAATTATGATATTTTCTAGTGGTACAGGCTTCTTAATCTCGTCCAGAATTTTTCTTTAAGAGGCTTACCATGAGTGCGTATGATAATTGGTGGGACATATGAACTTTTACTTACCTTTTGGCTGATATTTTTGGGCGAGTCCTTTTGTCCGCTTCTGCTGCGTTTTTCTCTGGCGGCAGTAAAAACTTCATTATCTAATCTCGTCTCTTTCCTGGATTTCTTATATATCACGTCAATCCAAGGGTTGTCATCAGCTGTTTTCCTTTTGCGACTGGGTCGTCCTTGCTCCCACTTAGTACCGGTTAGATTACAGGTCCATGTACTCATCCTTCTTCTCAATATCAGGAGTCGGTTCGATATTAGGACTGGCAGCCACGGACTTGGTTGCAAGACCATTCTTAATCAAGAAATCGAATTCTTTAAGTAAAACTAACCTTTGTTCTTGAAATTTCTTATCCATTTCTGACATCAATTGTTGGTATAAATCATTCTTTAGTGCTGCCTGCTTTTCACTATTGCATTTTTCTCCCCCGCCCTCTTATCACTTCGTATTTGTCTTTTCCTGTCCTATCCTAGCACGTCTTCGAATTCATTTCCAGGCCTCCCATTTGTTTCTCTTCCAGTATATAAAGTCGTCCTTAAGTACTTCTTTCATAACTTCAGGAAAATCTATACAGGGTGATTAAGAATTCATTGTACAAACTTCTAGGGAAGGTAATATGGGTATTATAAGCAAAAAAGTACATATGAACATGGGTCGAATTTGAATGATAACTGAGATATGAACAGAAATAAAAATGCCACCACCAAAATCAACAAGTTAATAACTCTGGTTTTGTAACACCTAGGATAATGAAATTTAGGGGATTAAGAGGATGCATAAAACTATGTATACCGTTAAAATTTGATCGAAATTCCAACGAGTAGTTTCCGAGTTACGCAGTCAACATCGTAACACTGCTGGTTAGTACTCACATGTGAGCACGGGTTACGATTACTCAACGCATCTTTTCCACCCGTGCGAAGCCGGGTAGTAATGATAGTGTATAAATATATTTCTGCTTCACTGCTAAAGCTCCTCCTTGGAGTATTTTACAAGTTTTGTTTTAATTTCCATTGTTTTCCAATGAAAAGTTTTATTTTTATTTCAGGCAAGAATTCCAAAGAAAGATCAGAATTATCTGACCCCTTAAGTAAGGATTGGCCCTGCATATTTTTTCAAAAACATGCGCAATCATGAACTGCAAAATACCGAGATTCTACGCTGTAGAAAAATGACAGATAAAGTGAAGGAGAAAATTCTAAAATTGCATCGGCAAGGACGTTCGTCTGCTTCAGCAAGACATGCAATTGAAGATGAGCTATTAATTTACGATAGTATAAACAAACTGGCAGAGGACGATATCTTCCATGTGTGGCTTTTTTCCATCAGCTCATTGACAATGAATTTAAACGTCAGTATAGAGCCAAAACAGGAGACAAGACTTCCAATGATTTCATAAAATATATTGACGAATACAAAAAAACACAGAGTCAGAAGTAGCTTTCAAATATGATGATGATGGTACTCGAGCAGGTAAACATTTCCTCTGTTTGTGTACTCCAATTATGCAACGAGGTCATCTTATGATACGACAGTCTAGAGAATTAGTGTTATTAGATGCATCTGGAAAACTGGATAAGAAGAACCACCGTGTATATCTTTTCATTACAGCCGCAGTTGGAGGTAGTGTTCTTTGGGTTATATTATAGCTTCAGAGGAAAGAGAAGAAACATTTGAGTCAGCGGTGGAAATGCTAAAACCTGCTTTGCAAAAGATTCAGTATTTTTTAAAGGATGCAGTGTTTATTTCAGATGGAGATCTCAAGGTAAGAGGACCTTTAAAACGATTGTATTCAAATTCTAAGTTGTTCGTCTGTCGGATTCATTTTATGAAGGCGATTTGGTCTTGGCTTTGTGAAAAACGAAATGGAGTTAATAGACATTGTCGTCAAGAGCTCTATTTCTTTGCAAAATAAATAGTTTATACACAGAACTAAGATGAAATAAATCAATTCTATTTGCAAATAGTGAATTTCAGCAATGAAGAGCTTTTGGTTTACATGAGAAATCAATGGGAATCTCGCAAGGAATGGGAAATGTGTTTTTGGGAAAATCATCCGCTACGAGGAACTAATACGACTATGTTCGGAATGTTTTCAAAATTCTAAAGGACAGAATATTTGATAGGGTGAAAGCATTCAGTTTCACGTAACTTGCTGATTTTATTCTAATGAAATATAAAATTTTTACGAAAACAGACATTTGAATTTTGCTCATGAGAGAAGAAATAAAGTATTTCTAAGGAGATTTGAACTAAAGGATTCCAAAATAAATCTAGATGCTATCTTCTCTTCTATATATATAAAGAAGGATGTTTGTCTGTACGTATTTTATACAAATCTACAGTTTTATTCCGATCTTGATAAAATTTCGCATACATGACCTTCAAAGCATGAGGAAGGTCACTGTCTACCTCAGATTTCGGAAAAAAAATAAATATCGATAAAAAATCGATATTCATGGTTATGGCAAGGCATATTAATGAGAAATATCTCATGACCAACAATGCAAGGCAAAGTTTGTACAACAATAGGTATCAACAATGGTATCAGCACGCAATTCACAAACACACTGCATGAACCAACAATATATATCTCATGACCAACAATGCAAGGCAAAGTTTGTGCAACAATAGGCCCATTGTGTTCGCATCAACAATGGTATCAACGCGCAATTCACCAATAACAATGAGCACAGAATGATGATGTAATGTTAAAGCAATCTTTCCAAGAATTATAACAATGAACATAAAATGATGATGTAATATGGATAAGTTTCAATTTGTAACAATGCATAGAATTCCTGTTATTCAGGCTTTTCTTAGAAAAGAGAGTTCTTAGTACTTAACAATTTCTTGAAAATCTTTAAAAATGATCAGTAACTGGAGATAATGGAGAGTTGGCAGACTATTGAGAAAGAGTGGAAAGACGACAGAGGAAGCACTCCTTTAGCTCCGTGATATATTGAGTAAATGGGTAGCAAGTAAATAGAAGACTCGGCGGCCGCTAGACTGAACAAAGTGATGAATGGCCAAGTTTTGCTTCAACACATCGAGAGAAGAGTGGAAATTGCACCAACATCAAGTGTACATCTGAAGAAAGATTACGTGAGTAAGAAATTATTTAGACTAGCAGTGGCATCCTTGGAGAGGTCCAGCCATTGTGAGCCTTTAAAAAGATTTTTTCGAATTTTCATTAAGAATTTTTACTTTATTAATTCTAAGCATTTTCATGTGTTTATTTTTAAGATATTGCAAAATTTAATTTAATTTTTTGAGATTGTTCTGTTTACATCCAAGTGTAATTATCCCGGGCAACGCCGGGTACCTTTGCTAGTACGGAATACTGAAAGAAGTGTTTTCACAGTATCTAGTGAAGCAAAAGCTACACTCACAGCAATTTCCAGGACGTAGGACTCATTTTATTAGTTATAGCTCTCTGTCTCGATTATAAGAATACAGTACTCCGTAGATAAGTTGTATGACCCATTGACCCATCTTTAAGTGTTTACGAACCTCCGATTTTTCTAATAGCGCCAAACTCGGCTTAAAGGGTCATTTCCGATAGAGATACGAGCTCAAGTTATGAAATGATGTCGGATAGCGATACTGGACGATTTCGACGGTTTTGTAAATAAGAGAATTAATCCAAAATTATTATAAGTAATACTGCTATTTAATATGACTGTGGATACGACAAGTTATCTAAGAACTATCTATGAGTAAGAATAAACCTATCTATGAGTTATCCTTCAACTCTGAGTGCGAGAACAAAATGTCTCCCTCCGCTCAAAAAGCCCAAAGTTGAATAAACCATATGTTCGTCTTGCTCTTTCAAATTTACGATTTTAAGAAAAATTGAACGAAAACAGGAATCTAAGTAAGTTACACTTTTCTCACATTTTTCAAATGTAAATTTATTCTTGCTTAATAATTTTCAATTTACTTGCTAGTACATTTTCTTGCTCATTATTTATTCGTTTTGATCTTAAATCTACAGGGTTACAAGGAAAGTCGACCTAGATATTTAAGGACGTTATTATTTAGGTCGTTGCCGATAGATTTGACCCTATAACGTACTATCCAAAAGTTAACCGTTTTCTAGATATGTGACTTTTAAATTAAAAGAAAAAAATATCACTTTTTGCTCTAATTTCAACTTTTTTTTAATTTCCAGATTCTATGGTCCCATTTTTTTGCTGTTTTTACGTAGGGGGTATGCCAGTTATGCCAGTTTATAAAAATAAATATTAAAATCTGAATAAGTTGCATGTAGATGTTTTCACTAACTGTTCCCAACTTTGAAGCACGTTAATTAAAAAAAGTTCTATGGAAGTTATCCTGCAAATTATTTTAATGACTTCCACGTCTTTTTAACTATCCAAAAAAGGTATAACACTCTCAGTTGAGTAGGCAAATCAAACAGAAAATGACAGAGAAAGCGGTCCCAGACCGCAAAGAGTAAATGTTTATTTAAAAGCCACATATCTAGAAAACGGTTGACTTTTGGATGGTAGGTTATAGTGTCAAATCTACCGGCAACGACCTAAATAATAACGTCCTTAAATAATTAGGTCGACTTTCCCTGTAACCCTGTATATGCATTTCCCCTGAACAGCATCCATTATTACCACCTGCTAACATGGCTAGTTTCTTGCAGTAAGAATGGATCCAAACACCGGGAACTGTGTATCTAAACTTTGTATGAAACTATACCAAGAAGCCTCACTATTTCCCTCCATTATTGTAGGATAGTGCATACCATTGATCTAAACTTATCCTTTGTTCTGTATTTCAGATTGCCAAAGATACTAATAACAGCCTTCCTCTTCAGCAATATGGAGGAACATTGCATGGTAGAGTCAGGATATGTCGTCACCAGCATTAGATAATGGATCATGACAACCTTACAGACGGGTGGATGATCGATCATGGTGAGGGGAATAAATCCGTGGTAATGATAGTTTCAATTTAGTCTATCCAAAGAATGAAAAAGGAATAATAATTGCTTTCTTTATTTGCAGATTTATAAAGAAAGCAATAAAAATATTCCCTTGACTTTGGTGCAAATCAATTCTGATATATTATGGTGAATTTATTGCATTGTATGTTATGAGTTGATTTTCTATTGTTAAATCAATAAGCGACTTTATAAAAAAATGATGTTTACAAATCTAAACAAGATTAAACAGAGTATAAAAAATCGACTTTGATGAAACTTTCACTATGGTCTAGCTATAACCAGTCCATAACTTGAAAACTACTGAACCGATTTTGATAAAACTTGGACTGTTCCCTAAGTTGATTGCTTCACTCATTTAAAAAAAATGTTATGTGGAAAATACAATCAGTAGCATGTAGCATTCAGAACACCAGAACACAAACAGTAACTGGACTAGTAGGTAAACAGTGCTGCCACTCACGTCTTTGAAAAATCTCAAGAATTGTTCATAAAAATCCTAAGAATGAAATGAAAATTTTTCTAGATAATAAAGATAAATAATACAAAAACAAAAATAATAAGAACTATTGAGTCTTACCTTAATTTTAATATCCTATATTAATTTAAAAGAATAATGACTTTTGTCAAAAGGAGCAAACAATATACCACAAATAAAACGAAAATTTTATTTTTAAATAATGTATTGACATCATTGTCAATTTTCCTAAATTCTGCAGTAATTCCCCAGATCTCCAGAATGAGCTTGAAATCCTAAGATCTTGGAAAAAATCCCAAGAAGTCACAGCTCTGAATGTAACTATCAGATAGCAAATACAGCACTTTGGCTATCAACAGATAGATAGCACTGCTGACTGAATAAACTTGCACTGCCATTTGTGAAGCTGTTTGGGGAAATAGGAGTTACACCACTACTCCTATAAGTAGTTTGACATATTCGGATTTCATTTCTAACATTAACTCAGAAGGGCACACGTCTAATTGGGTAGATGGGCAGTATTGTCCACAAGGTAAGGAGTTGATAAAAGAATTAATAAAGCTGCAATTGAATGAAGCAGAAATTATATGTATTACATATCTGCAACAATATGGAACGGAGGCAGAAGGCCAACAATTGCAGAGTTGGCTAGATTCATATACGAAGGGCCTAATGCAGTCGTTAAGAGCCAATATATTAAATATATGTCAGGTTTATATCGATGCAAATCAAGACATTGAAAACCTGAGTGTAACCCCACCACAGCAAACAAATTGTGATTTGTTACCGGGGGTTAATCTAACCAGTGAGAGAAAATTAGACCCGGACTCCGCCCTTTCACAAGTTAAGGTTTTGTTTACGGGTTGTAAGGAGTCCTATCACTCCATTTCACCCATGAGTGGGTACGGCGCACTCAGTGGTTGGCAGAACTAACCTCACTTTATGACGAATGTGAGTATAGTTTTGAATTCGGAACATTTAAGTCAACGCAGACCAATAAAGAGTCGCGACTAATGTTCAGTAATAAATCATTAGAAGATAAGTCGGAAACAACAGAAAACAATAGGGAATGTTTCTTAGGTGCAAAGGAGCAGTTAGAGGATCCACACAATCATGATATAAAAGTGTGGCAGCACGAGGCCGATTCAAATGCAACTAGGTTAGATGATAGGAAGCAAAGAGGTCTCGTGGATAAAGAAACCAACGAATGTGGTTGTCAAACTTCGGCCAGTGGGCAATTTGAGAATCCTAACTGGGTAGAGGAATTATCAGCATAGTTGGAAAATGTGCGTATATTGCTGGAAACTTTAATAGTAAATAATTCCAGTAATAAAGAAAGGTATACGGACCAACAAGTGCAATCGGCACCACGTATAGGGATATCAAAAGGTACGCAAACTAAGCGAAGGCGTAGGCGTCGTAAAAGAAGGTCAAAGAAAAGACCGCGTTTTCATGAAGACAAAAGTTATAAGGGTCCTTTCCGTAAAGGAGAGAAATTAATTCAACAAAAATAAGGGTGGCGAAATTCGAGTAAGCGGCCAACTTTACATCTTAAAGAGAAATTTTATGCTCAGCGTTGCTATCTAGCCAGAGATAACATGGCTGCTTCCAATAGCAGGATTACTCCGTTTGCGACGCGTCGTTCGCGTTTCCCTCAGAATTTGGAACAAAAGAATAAAAATCCATTTTATCCTCAAAACAAACTAGGGAGAATTATAAGGCATGAAGGAAAAGGGGAGGTTCAAAATAAAAGGCACTTTAAAAAGCGAGGAGTTCAAAAGCAACAAAATGGACGTCGCAAAGCGCCAGATCAGAGCCGTATAAACCCGCCGCAGATTATAACGATTCCCCTTAATAGTTTGTCCCAGGAAAAAGGGTTTTCCTTAAGTAATAGAGGGGGGAGCAAGAGTAAAGGCTTTGGTCGGCAGCGTCTTTCACTTAATACTTGGAGCGCATCTGATAGTGCACAAGTTAAACAGAAGGGATTTCCCTCAAAAAATAGCAACCGAGCGCTCCATTCAAATAAGGGAGCAGGTAGAAGTCAGGGGGGAAACGAGAAAGAGAGAACGGATACAAATCCTAATTGTATGCGGCATTTCCCAAAACATATTAAACAGAAAGGCTTTACTTCGGCAAATCCGCATTGTCGGGGAGGAAGAATGTCACGCAGTGATGATGGCAATAGCCTTGATTCGGAGGAAAGCTGCGAACGCGAGAGCGTCGTCTGCTTGGAACATAAAGGCGGGGTGCCATCTGTTGTTGAGGCAGGTAACATTCTGCCTGAGAGCGGAATTTCCATTAAAATAAAGGGAAAAGGCTCAAAGGGAGAAAGGCTCATCGTATGGCTGAGGGCGTGGTGGCGGAAGCTGAGCGCGGGAAAAAGGAAAATTCGAGAGAGGTGGATCCGGGCTCGAACTGTAAGCACGTAGAATTTGACTCGTCCGAGTTCTTCAAATGCTACGGAAAATTCTTTGCTTGTAATTAAGCATAAACGACGTTCTCTCAGCAAGGAGAGAAGGAGCTCGACAAGTCGGCGTGATATGGCGAATTCCATTGCTGATATTAATGTGTCTTTTTCATACTTTTACACTGAAGCCCGTTCTAAGGAAACTGTGCAACTGAAATCGTTCCAGCGACTGGACGACGACCGTCTGTGCGTCTTTTCGAATCTTACTACGGAGAGTGCCACGCCAAGAGTCAACAACGAGAGAGGAGGACGCTTTTTCCGACAGGAACCTCATAGATACACAGTGAGTATTGTACTTCGTACCAAGAGTACCCTGCTCCAGCAAATAGCCCTCGGCAGAGACGAGCACTACGGAAGTTTTTGGCAACCCCTTCACGACTTCAGCAGCCAGAAGCGTGACTGTGTTTTACGGTCTTCCCAACGAAGCCATACGACTGTTCGACGCGGAATTCACCGCACCCAAGGAGGCAAGCGACGAGCCGTTGTGTCTCATCGCCCCGTGGACCATAGTAGCCTTCGCTGCGGAAGGCCTCGGCTACGTTGGCCCGTGATTCAGGTAGGTCCACCATTCTCTCTCTTATTCCAATTAAACCGCTCAGTCTTATGCTTGTTAAAAGGCATTTACGCCACCACAGCTCCCTATTTGATATTCTTTTTGTTTCTTAATAACGATAGCTCTATTAATAGAGTTGGTCTTGCAACCTATAGTTTTCTCAGACACTATCCTTTGTATTTGTTATAGTGCCGCCCGCAGCGGAGCCTAGTATGCCATGCGTTGCCGTTTTCCCTGACGGTGGGCAGGCAGCCCTTTTCCAGCTCAACATTGAGCCATCCAAACCGATGAGCGAAGTCATCGGCAGCCTCGGCCGAGTATTGAGATTTCTTACCGGACCAGGATTGCAGAGCACTTCGCTGATGTACATATACATGAGAGACTATTTAGCTCAGCTAATAATTAATTAAGTTATTATTCATGACTTGTGCTCTAGTTTCGTTAGTGTAAGTTCTAACAAATTGTTTTGGCCCACACCTAGCAGCATCATTTCATTGTGAGTCAATTTGCCCTTTACATTTATTTAATTTAAAATCATTAAAGTATTCTCTTTAACTTTATTTGAGGTTTTCAATTAAATTATATCCGTAGGGTCTACGCACCCACCCGTTACCTTCGTGTTAGAGGGTAACGCAAACATTTATTTATTTTGGATTACTAAATAAATATGTTTTAATACACAATACGCAAAGCGGCCCGCGATAAAAGCTGTTGGTCCGACAGGAATGCGGAGCCACGTATAGAAGCTCTTCTTCCTAAGCTGGCAGATGATTCGGCATTAGATGAGAACGCGGTTGGAAACGAGCGTGAACGCGGTGTCGGAAGGTGGTCGGCAGCCATTTTCCTTGAATGAAGAAAGGCTTCTCGTTGGTGTGATCGAGGAAGGCATAACAGATAGGAGTGCTGGTCGCCTCAACATATCGAATTTGGTGCAGTCCAAATATTTCTTGGAAAGAGATAGCAGCGTAAGCGCGCCTATCACCGGTGAGAAGAGCGTAGCGCGTTGCGAAGCTCTAGCTTCGAATTATCCTAGTACATGACGAACGTCGCTGCTCCTGAAAGACGACTATTTCCAAAAGGATTACGCGACGGGTTCGCCTTTGCAAAGTGCCTGTGAATATCGACTGCGATTCGAATATTAAACTGTAATTAATTAATCTTTAATAACTGTATAGTGTTAACGCGATTAATTCAACTGATATTTTATTAATTCTGCTAATTGAAATATTACCTTTTATGTATTTCGAATTGTATTTCATTTTATTTGAAACACCCCTAAGGAGGGGCTTAAAGGACTTTAAGTTGTAATATAATTGCTTTAGTTAAGCTACAATTAAAATTGAACTTTCATTTGCCAACTTTGCTACCTTATTTTAATTCCCACCTTCGCTCATTAAAAATTACGTTACAACATGTTCAAAAAACTAAGCGTTTTGATTTCATCAACAAATGAAACGCTTAAAAATATCCTAACTTCTAAAACCTCACTGGTTAACGACGCCTTAGGGGATAATGCCGGGAAAAACTATCTATCTTCCCAGTAAAATGTCATAGATTAAAAAACCATTGCAAGTGCTCATATTAGGAACATCTGCTCCTAATGTGGGATATTTGATTTTCTAATATGGGCTACTCCTGTATTAGGAATACAATAATAAGTTTGATATTGTAAACAGTTACTGGCCCTTGATCTACAAGCGTATGTCGCACGTGAAGGATCCCTCTGGGTCCCCGACACAGTCACTCAGAACCCACTTCAGGCACGTCTGACATCTCATCCACGTCTCCCCGCTTTGATCGTCCGAAAACAGTCTTCCACAGATGAGACATTCCGCATCAGCATGGGCCGTGGGGAGAACTGTTATTAACGAAGTCTTCTGGAGGGGATTCTATAGACTTGGCATGCAGCTGAAGAGTTGCCCGCTAAAGAATTGCCCATGGAACACAGTACAACTTCGCGGCTTTCAAAGTACCCATTTCCCCGTTGCGAACTGCAAGAACAGCTGCCTTCATGGCGGATTGTCCCAAGATTTCCTACTAGGTTTAGAAAGCGACATCTGTGAAATGAAAGCAAAAATTAGCCTTCCAAAAACCGTACAATATGATTAACTCATTTCTATTGCAACTAGCGTAATATTGTTATTGTTAGCCCGTATATTATTCTTAAGATTCCAACATCAAATACGAACCTTCAATGTACACGGTTCCTAAAATGGGCTAGCCCACAGAAGAACCCACCTTGGTAGCCCATAATATGCACGTCTCATCGACATGTTTACAACGCAATTTGCCCAACCTCAGTATCGATAAGCAACAAAGTTAATCGCGTTATATGAACTTCTATTCGTACTCTACACGGCATTAACTACGTTTTTTGGTTCATCCATGTCACATGTGCGTTTTCTAGACTAAGTTTCATATAACTAAAACTTTCGACCTAACTTTTTTTCAATGTTTGCTTGTAGCGTAACTCGCTGCGTAGCTACAGACTTGAATTTTCGCACAACCACTTGTTCTCGTAAGCTTTTTCACCTCCACTAGATTTTAAGATGGCAGCACCAGATTGACGAAACATTGGCGTAGCTCATTTTAGGAACTAGTCCATATTAGGGCACTCTACCCTATGCATGACTCGAATCACAGGTAGAAGAAAGGTAGAGCGGAAGTCTCGAAGAGTGGGATCCCAGATATATAGTGATGCAGAGAGAACCAAGATCAAAAGAATGAAGAATTTTTAGATCTTGGAGAGAACATCGTTAGAGGTAATTTCACTTTTGAGATGGACATTGTTATTAAGAAGACTGTTGGATCTGCAAAGGAAGGCAAGGCAAATATCGGGACAGCATCTGCCAAATGGTAGCATATTAATAGAAGTCGATTCCTGTAGGCAAGCACAGGCGTTCTCTAAGATAAGATTCTTGGGTGAGATTAAGATATAGCGGTTCGCATAGCCCAATCTTCATTTTTGCAAGGGAATGTTTTTCAGTAGAGATCTATGAAGCCTTAGTGATAATATCCTTTTAAAAGAATTGGGAGATAGGTGTCACGCGATATCGTGACGAACTCTAGCATAAGCGCGCCAGGAGCTTCGAAATCGAAACACAATAGTAGCCAGCACAGGCAGCGCCAGCATTCGGAAATCTATCTATTGGGCATATAGAAAGCGAGGCTGGGCAAGTCAAAAGTGCAAGTGTCGTAGGAAAAAGGAGAAAGGTTATGGCGCTGGCGTTTGAAAAATCAAAGCGGCGGGAGATTTGAGACAGAAAGGAGGGAGGAGAGCGAGCCTTTGGAGCAACAGGTCGCATGCTCCGCGATAGGAGAGGTTAAGTTTTCTCCTAAGTTGATGACCGCCGACAAACTGAAGCTTTCAGAAGGCAAGGCGTGAAAGTCTCGACTGAAGGGTCATTAGCATCAAAGTCATGCACAGGCGAAAAGATTCGGCCCGCTGCTGCCGAGCGCACGGACAGTAGCGCTAATTTTTCCTTGGCTTCCGTAGATGTCGAATGCTACAAGATTTTTTAGCGAAAAAATGGCAACGTAGCTTCGAGCCACGACGACGACATCACGCCGCTGATTGTCCCTATCTACCCGGACTCTTTTGTGACTCAAAATTGGATTCCCGAGCGACGGTAGTGTGTCTTCCACATCAGTAAGCAACATAGGCGGGTAGAACGACAGCAAGCGTGGACCAGCTTGCTATTTGCGCCGGACTTCGTAGTAAAGTCACCGTTGGCATCGAGTGCACACCTAACCCTTGTGTATGTGGAACAAGCACCAAGGGAACTGTATTAGTCCCTAATGAACGTTCCGGTTTCAACTCAACGAACCTCCAGGGAGCTGTACGATATTATTATGCCCTGGGGACCTCAAGCACTGGCAGGGAGGATTTGCGCGCACTCATTCCTAAATTACCTCTTATCCCTCTCTCTCTCTCGCAAAATAATTTACAATCTGCTTCTCACTCCCAAAGACCGCTCACTGTTTACTTAGTTTCTTAATTAGTTTATTTGCGAATTACTAATGTCAAAAGCCCGCATTAATTGCGCGTTTTTTAATTTTCTTTTTCTATAGAAAATGATCCCATTGCCAGTACTTTAACGCATTATGCGTAGCTGCTTTCCTTTGCGATTATTGTAGAAGAACAGTAGCAGGATGCCACAAGTTCATTCCGTTTCCTCTAAGTTAAGGACTTTAAGACTTGCTCTAGGATTAAAACATGAGTAGAAATAGATTCGTTGTTAATTTACACTCTTGGCTTGAAAGCCTTCATGTTGATTAAATTCCAAAGCTGTATTGAGCCTTGCCTAACATTTTAATTCCATCTAATTTTTTTTTTCATCCTGGAATTAGTGCTTAATAATTTGCGTAAATTTTAATTCTACGGGTTTTACTTGTTTTGCCGTTTTACAAGTTGTATTTTCAGCAAAAATAAAAACATTTTATGTCGTCCTCGCAAAGAGGACGACTGTAGTTTAATTTTATTTATTTTTTTAAATGAAGTTATTTAATACGAATAACTATAAATGTGTGATAGGTTATTTTTGGAATACTCACGCTTCCACTATTATTTAAATTATCCTAAATAATTTATCAGTGACAATAGGGAGTCAGACTTTAGATGATACATGTCAGACAAGAATGGAGAACTATAAAGGCTGCATTTATTAAACTTGCGTATTTCAGGGTCAAACCCGTAAGGCTGCTATCAGTATTTGAAATTTGGGCATTATATACAGAATTGCGGATTTTCTGCACTCTGCAATAATATGGAAAGGGTTATATGAAAGGAACAATTGTGATGCTACTGTACCGTTGCTACACCATGGTGAGTAAATGCAACTGAGACCCAATCTCAGTTTCCAGAGATTGTCCAGTTGGAAGGGAGATTCAAGTAGTCCGTGCCAGAAATAAGTGTTCTTATTTCGAAGACAAAGAGCTGTCTCGCTTCTACAGGAGTGGACCACATGCTCCTGTATGCAAGTCATGAGAAAGACCGTAAAGTCAGCAAGTACCATGTCCGATACGGTACTTCGTTAGAAAAGTCACTACGGCTAAAAAGAGATCAGGGAGCCCTGCAGTCAAAATTAAGAAGTTGGAAAATCAGGATTATAAAGATCTCGGTTATATTCCACGCGCAAATAAACTCGGCCGACTAGGTGCCGAAGTGAGCTAATGCAAAATGATACCAATTAAGCGAAGAAATGGAATTCCAAGAGCGGAGATTCCCCTGGAGAACTCGGAGATCTGATCTTCAGACTCGAGGATGATATTACAGAAAATGGAATAAACAGTAACTTAAAAAAATTATAATCGTAATTTAAACATAGTTTCTGTACACTGAGTAGCCAATTTATTATGACCACCTGACGTTTGTAGGCAAGTTAGCTATGATTTTGCGCTAAATTTGCTAGAGGGCTAGACTATTACATATGGGGAAGCAGGTCGTTTACCACGAGAGTAGAAGTGATTTTATTCTGAAGGTATTGGTAAACGACGCGATTTAAACAGCCTTTGAACTAGGTATGATTGTTGGCGCTCGCAGTCATGGAGTGAGTATCAGCAAAACAGTTGCATTCGTTAAATGTACAAGAGCAGCTGTTATTAAAGTGTTTAAAGACTGGACTATCAGCAGGAAAAATTGATCTGAACGTGCGAATTGTGGCCGCCAGCGACTAGTCAAAGTTCGGGGAGAACGCAGAGTGGCAAGACTGGTACCAGGCAAAAGAAGGGCAACAGTGCACCAATTTCCTGCAGATCTTAATCAGGGATCCTCTCAAACGATCTCTGAACGCACTGTTTTCTGTACAGTGCATCATATGGGATATGGAAGCATCAAAATGTCTGCTAGCATCTCTGTATGGTCGTTAGCCATATATCCACACAGAAACCAAGACAGATGTAATTTTACATGAAACCAACGAGAAAATTTTTTAACAATGGCAGTTATTTGCCCTAACCTTCCATATGACTTCCGGAAAAAAGGCCTGTTCGAACATTTTTGCTGTCTGCAGTTAACATCTCCAATTTGCGCAGAAACACAAAGATTGGACAGTCGAGCATTGGAAAAAAGTCATGTGGTCCGATGAATCACGTTTCCAGTTCATCATGCAGATGGCCGAGTGAGAATTTGACGGAAACAGCATGAAAGCAGGGACCCCCGCATACGTGAATATAACCCTTCAAGCTGGTGGGGGCAGTGCTATGGTTTGGGGCATGTTTTCCTGCCGTGATTTGAGCCCTTTAATTAATCTGGAACAATGTCTGAATAGCACAACATATCTAAGTATCGTTGCTGGTCAAGTTAATCCTATCATGTTGATGGCTTTTTCCACCAAGACAATGAGCCATGCCATGGTGCTCGTATTCTACAGGAGTGGTTTCAAGAATATCAAGAAGAATTTACCTTGCTTAGGTGGCCCTCACAATCACCAGATCTCAATCCATTTGAGCATTTGTGGGACGAAATTGAAAGAGCCATCTGGCAGCTGGTTCTACAACCAGCAAATCACTCACAACTGGACAGTGCTAATTCATCAGTTATGGTGTCAGATTCCTCGCATCTCCTTTCAACATTCAACATCTCGTGAAGTCGATGCTAAGATGAATCGTCGCAGTATTGAAGGCAAAAGGTGGCCCAACGAAGTACCGATGGGGTAGTCATAATAATCTGGCCAGTCAGTGTATATTGCAGTTGAGATGTTCTAACTTTTAGATCCCGTGTAAGATTTTAGATCTTCTTTAACATCCCGAGAAAAAAATTCATAGTTTGTTATCAACGACTGCACTTTTTAAATGGCTGAATTGTAGCGTAGATTTTTATCGTGTTCTGGTGGTCCAATGGTAAGACGCTAGAATGTTAATTTTGCAGGTACGTGTTCAAATCCCGTCTTTGATAATATTTTTCCCTTCCTAAATTTATTTTACCACATATATTTCCGATTTTCCAATTTGCTACCATCAATTATTTTATAAATCCATATACGACTTATTATAATTAAACGTAATCTAAATTTTCCAATTTCCTAACATTATTTTATTCATAAATTCTGAAAGGTTGTTACAAGTTATATTTATTTCATTTTTTTTAAAACCACAAAAGAAGTTATAATTCCCGTGTAGGTAAAGACAGAGATAATAGTTTTTTCCGTTCATAACAAACTTCTGCTCCTAGAAATAGAAAATTGTAATTAGTGGCTAATGTGCTAATTAAACATGTTAATGAAGGGTGCTTTTCTCCATCATTGATCATTAGATGCATTATGTTTAATAGTATGTACGTGGTGCAATAATTATTTAATCTTTGTGTGAATTAAATATCATAAATTCCCATAAATGTTAAAATAAATTTAAGAAGGGAAAAATATTATCAAAGACGGAACCCATAGGTGCAAAATATAATTCTAGCGTCTTACCATTTGACTACCAGAAAGCGATAAAAATCTACGCTAGGATTCAGGTAAATATAAAGGGCAGTCAATGATAAAAAACTTTGATTTTTTTTTCCTCGGAAAATTTTGAGAAGTGCATCGAATGGCTTTGCTTGGGTGTTTAATTTGATGAAAGCTGTTAGTTTATTTAATATTTGTCACCACTAGTTCAATTTTTAATGTAAATTGAAGTATTAAGAACTGTCACACGAAAGCTTAAATAACAGCGTTGCTTATCTGATATTTTTTTCATTAAATTTATTCCTAGGTAGATTAAAAAACCTCTGACAGTTGAAAAACTAACCTTGTTCTTGGTATTGAAAAACTAACCTCGTACTTAACATCACATTCACAATTCAACGCAGGCGATTTCGTTAACACTCCGATGTATAATGAGATTTAAAAAATAAATTTAAATGTAAAAGATAAGTAAGAAATCTCTTGATGTGTAGCCTTATTCAAGTTAATTAAAAACAGCTTGAATGCTTAACAAAGAAAAATTATTGAGGCTGTTTATCATTGGCATTAAAAACTACTTTTTATGGTATCAATTCATAAAAATTTATAACGATTCATTACAATCGTAAGAATCCAAGGCACTCAAGCGGAGAACGAAGTTTTTTCCCCCCTATTATTCTTAGATAGCAATGAATTTTTAAAAATTATTAGATGGAAAAATGGCCATGAAGACCACCAAGTGAACTACAACTTTTTTTTGTAATGTTGTCTTTGTCATTAGTCCTTTATACGTATAAGGTTTTATAATGATTTGCTTGAATATTTAATTGTAGTTACATCCATATCATTTAAATATTTTAATACCTAGTCAGAATTTAGAAAAAAATTTGGGTCCAAAATTTGGTGTTATTTTTTAATTAATATAAAGTACAATTAATAAATTACAGATTTTTATTTTAATTTATCAACATATTTGTATCTTAGAATCGTCAATAATTTGCATACAGACGTAGTTTATAAACTTAGTACACTATAAACTTTATTAATTGGTAACGGTAATAATCCCCCAGTAACTAATAACCAACGGAAACCATTTAATTCTTTCCAAATTTACGTCTATTTTTAACCGACTTCAAAAACAGGAGGTTATCAATTCGACTTGTATGTATGTAATATTGTTGGAATTACACAATATTCATATATGTTAATCTATGTAGGCTTCTAAACAGGTATGCCAAATTTCATAAGTGTGTGTATGTATGTATGTTTGTCCACGTATTTCTCAAAAACTAGAAATCGAATTGCAATAAGTCTTTTTTATTGGATTAAGTATCTTTCAACTTAGGGATAAATCCAAGTTTCATCAAAATCGGTTCAGTAGTTTTCATGATAAGGACTGATAAAGCTAGGTGATTTAAAAGTTTCATTAATGTCGTTTTTTTTTAATAATCTGTTTAATCTTGTTTTCATTTAAGACGTTCTCTTTTTGCTTCTCTCTTAGGAACGGTTTTCCCTTGGCTTTATAAGACACATAACCTTTTTCTCTGAGTCGAGAAATCACTGTTTTGTATGAAATACTGATGCCAGTATCATTCCACTCATAATTAAGCTCGGATGAAGTGTCAAATTGATGTTTTTTGACAACATGAATTAATTTTCTATCTTGTCTCTAAGTTGGTGCACGTAGACACTCACTTGGATTTTTTTAAAATCTCTAGTTACATGAAATTAACAAAAAAATCACTTCAGACACAGTTTCTTGAGAAGAGTTCAATAAATGTTGGACACTTTCATGTTGCTTTTTACCATCCTTATAATGGAGAATAATCAAACTTTTCCTTTTCTCACCAAGCTCACTAGTTTTCTCCATTTCTGTACAGAAAAATAAATTTGGCAACAAACAAACAACTTGGAACGCACTGAAACATAACTGAAATAGAGAAGGTTATGTTAGGTTTACATTTCTTTATTGCTAACTACTTTACACAAGAAATCTTTTTTTGCATTATGCTATTCTAAACTTTTGTCTTCAAATTCAATCTATTCCAAACTAATATCCACGTTTGGCTTAAAGTAACATTAAAATATTTTTTTTCCTAATAAAGATTAAACGATACTATCTTTATCTGTTTTTTACTTCCTTGTACTAAGTAAAGGAAGTATTGTAATCGCGAAAAATTTCGGTTTTCAGATTTCAACGGAAATATACACTTTGACCATCCCTGAATCCATTTTGACTAGTTTCGGCGTGACGTCTGTATGTATCTCGCATAACTCAAAAACTATTAGATGTAGAATGTTGAAATTTTGTATTTAGGACTGTTGTACCATCTAGTTGTGCACCTCCCCTTTTCATTGTAATCGACTTGGCCAAAAATGTGTATTTGTGGTCTCTACAATAGATTTTCTTACATGTCTATGGGGTTTTGTTTGCGTCGAGCAATTTGTGACGTCGGCGTTTGATTACTGGACAGCGTATAGTCGTGACCGCCGAGAGAGAAGGTCTTCGCATTGAAACTTAATACATTGTTGGTTGAAATACGAATAACAGTGCACTATCTATGATGATGTAACAGTGAATTACGTTTCAATGCGGAGTCCTTCTCTCTCTCTGATTATTATGATTTTGATAGTTCTTTCTGTTATCTTTACCAAAGGCATTGTTAAAGTCTTTGCATACGCGGTCATGTAAACAAAGGCTTCGTTTCCCTTTGCCTATTGTTGCGCTGTGGTTAATTTAAAATTTGTTTCGACGAACGTTTTGTTGTGCTGAATGTTATTTATTTATTTATTTATTTATTTATTTATTTATTTATTTATTTAGATTAGCATAAATGGATTACATCATTGCCCGCGGGAGCCAGTATGGTCAAAGACCGACAATACATTATTAAATCAAATAAAATTACAATAAGTTAGTAGAGCAAGATAATTACAAACTGTACACTGTTCAACGAAAAACTAGACGTGTCTACTTAAATTTCCGATTTCAATTGGTAGGCATTGTTGCTAAGTAAAATTAAACAATGTTTAATCATTGAAATTGGCTATTTAACTGGGCACGCCCAGGTTTTCTTTCGTTGGACAGAGTACAGTTGTTACAGTGATTAAAAGTATTCAAGATGGAACAGCGACACAAAATAAAATTCGGATAATACAATAGTACAAACTTAAGATTGCTAAACCATTAAAAGTTTATGTTAATGTTGATAACAACATTATAGGGTGCAAGGCCGTGAGCCGGCAAGTTGGTCCAACGGGGCAACAAAGCGTGGACACAAGTGCGCACCCAAAACAAACCCCAAAAACAAAACAAAACATTAGATATTGGCTAAATAACAATAGGACAAACATAAGTATGCTATAATTAGTATAGGGTACAAAGGCCCAAAACAAAATGATCTCTGAGGAATAAACCTGTCATGTGCAAAAATGATGCAAGTTGATGAGCATGCGCAGTGGAAAGATTTCACAATGACATAAGGCGAATTGAAAATAAAAGTATTTATTGACACCAAATAAATCAATTGAAAAATAAAAGGGAACCTTAATTCTAATGAACTTAATGGATATAGATAATTTAAGGCATAAATAATCAACACCAATAGGTAACCACTTCGGCACTATCATGCATGAACATATATATAACACACTACTAACGTGACGATTTCACGCTTCATAAAAATCACAAGTGGAATAAAGCACTTCCTTAACACAACACAAATTAACAATCGTGCCAAATGCAATTGTAGCAGATCACCAACACTATGATGTTCGGTACTCAGCTAGATGATCGAAATTCGACAATGAGAAAGCTCTTGAGCACTCGCACCTCTGGTACGTAACTTCTGCTCGAAGCTTATCACAAAACACAAACACACAAATAATAGTAGTAAGTCATAGCCGGTAATATAAGGTCACTAATCAGGAAACATTGTCGCTGGTCACAGTAGGCACGTTAAGCTGGTCTCAATATGGAACACTACAATTTAATGAGATATCAGTTAGCGTGGTATAAGTAACGAGTAAAGGGATGAGTTTTCTCGATACTATTCGCTACCAACAATTGACGAGAACTTATGCAGGAAACGTGAACGGCTAAACGTTATTACGCACTTCGTTTCTATCGGAGTTTATTTACGAGGACAAAACCCAAGTCATATTTAACGTAAGAAGACAGACCGAATGGCCACAAGCCTTGCGTAGTGGAGGTCATAAAATTTCAACTCAGGAAAAGTTAATTGAGCAAACTGGGCGCACAAGCCTAACTGAAAATTGGCGCTTACCAGATAGTCCGTGTCTGTTTTAAATGTCCAGCGTTGGAGTTCGGGAAACTGCTCGGCTTCAACAGGAGGAAGAATCTCGGAGTTCTCGTTGCTTACCTCGCTCGCCGGATCACGGGGCTCGTAGCTCGGTGGAGTGTTTGCAGATGCTACCGTCACTCGTTCGCACTCCTTCTCCTCCCTCAGGATTGCTAACAAGCTGCCGTCCTTCGGTATCCATTCGTTCGAGCTCCTATTCTCCTTTTCCCCTCCGTTCGCTCCTGATCTCGGTTTTCCACGTCATCACGACGTAATTCCCGGTCTCGCTTGCCATTGGTCTTCTGGTGTCGACGTTGTTGACAACGAGCTCTACGTCGCCTCTCTTTCCGACCCGACGCATAGAAATAGCGAGTGCGAAAGAGATCGACGACGTCATCGAAATTCGTGATGGCGTCTGAATTCCGTGACAAAACCAAGTCCCAGAGCATGAGGCCTATTAAAACCCACATGCGAATAAGATTAATACATCTAAACGGTAACTAAATCAGGTTTAACCTTAAAAATACTACAGATCCAATAGGACAAACAACAAAATTTACAAAAAAGTTTACCTACAGGAAATACTAAAGTTCTTTTTGTACACAGAAAAGAACTCAGCAAGAAATAGCAAGAGATAGATCTGGTCGACTCAATCCTAATTAATTAATAATAGCAAGATAAAGAAGTCAGGTCATTGTGTTTCTTCAGCCGAGACCGAAATTGATAATATGGCGCCAAGAGACGTAATGTTGGTGGTAATTTGGCCTAGGCCGAATAGGACACACACCTTCTTCTATATTAAATTTAGTTACAGGAAGATATATATCACACACGCCTGTCTGGTAGGGTAATTGTGCCGCTCTTGATTTAGCAGCTTTATTTATGTATCATAATCTGAAGACACCGGGTCCAAAAGCCGAAATCAGTTTCTCTCTAAATTAATAAATATGTATTGTAAAGCGTTTATCTCTTTTATTAAACCATCTTACATCAGATTTGAATATTTACAGGAGTTGTAACAAGTAAGAGGGAATTCAAAATCTTGTACATATATGAGCAGAGCTGTATGGTGTAAATTTGATCTATTGTGAAGATGCCTAGTATAGAAAAATAGTGAGAAACGGAAGAACCTTTATTTTTTATTTTTTTTTATAAATAATTTAACTAATAATAATCCTATACGTCCATCCAGGGACTGTATGGCCTTAGGCCGACGAGTTGGGTCCCTGGATGAACCAGGATTAACGACTGTTGTATGATGGTCGCAGCAGCCGGGGGGGTGAAGATTGCGAGTCACTGAATGGTCGCCCATCCATTGGCTAGCCGTGCCTGATGTTGCTTAACTTCACAGAAGTTGTTACATTAAAGGACCACCAGGCCACGGCCTCCCCCATTGGAGGACATTCTGAGGAACTACTTCTGAAGCTTCCTAACTCTGGATAAGTTATATGAAGTGGAACCCCAAAATAAGTTATGTTGGTAATCATCTTCTACAGAGTGTTCCAAATTGATGTATACACTCTTTGAAACGTTATATCTCAGCAAAGAAATGAGATAGAAATATAAGATTTATTGTGTATGATCCAGACGGCACTGGAAAAGCATAGCTACACGTTGTTGTTCATTTGTTTATAAATCAAAATGGCGGTGAGACTTTCATTCTATGAACGTAAGTGGATACTGAAGTGTTATTGGAAAGTGGAGAATATTGTTGAGGTTCAACGAGGGTTAGTGAGTTCAATTTGGTACACATCGCCAACAAGGATAACAATAACAAAACTCCGAGACAATCAGAGATGGATAGGACGAAGAGGAAATGCTATGGAGTTCCTTCCTCGATCTCCCGATTTAACCCCTCTCGACTTTTACCTTTGGGGAACTTCAAAGAACACGGTGTACGCCACAAACGTACAAACACTGACGGAATTAAGAGATCAGATGGAACATTCCATCAATGATATCATTCCATTAGCTACAATCCAGTCGGTATGTGGCTCTATTCGACGTCGTTATTGGGAGTGTACTGTGGCAGAAGGTGACATTTTAAACAAGTACAGTCTAGTGGATAAAGGTTTAGACTTAAATCCTAGTTGAACACGTGAATAGCACATCCCAAGCGTATACCTCCTACCCTATTTTCATTAGAAGGGACAGATCCAGTCCTATCTGCCTTGATTCTCAGTAAAAGTACCTGATTTTGCAACCGATCATCATTCGGTAAGCTCAGTTCCTACGGAGCAGGTAAAAACCTTTTTGCACCCGACTGTAGGGCTTAAGGAAGTATAAAGAACAAAATACAGCAAACATTTTATTTCTATCTCATTTCGTTGCTGAGTTATAGCGTTTCAAAGAGCGTATACATTAATTTGGGACAGCCTGTTTATAAAATTCTCTGTATGTCTGTCTGTTCGCTATGCATTCTAAAATGCCCGAACCAATCTTGATGAAATTTTGCATGGCAATTCAGATTGACCCAGGGAAGGTTTTAGGCAGGTCAAATTGTTCTGACTCAATTTATGGTGGAGTTATAACGTAAACCAACGAAGCGCTCAAGAGATGGCATCAGGCAAAACCACCTAGACAGAAGGCCTGAAAACGGAAACGTCATACATTGTTACATCATCACTAATCGACCATTGTTAATCCTATTTCTACCAATAACAAGCTCTTAATTTGGTCGACTAATGATAATGTAACAATGTATGACGTTTCCGTTATCAGGCCTTCTGTCTAGGAGGTGTTTCACCAGGAAACACCAAGCAACAATATAACCTTCATTGTTCACAACAAACTAAAAAGTACTGATTGCTAAAATCCAAGAAGGAAACATCGAAGCTTTACATTGTTGCTTTGACTAATGCCTTGTTCACGCTTAAACCGAGTTCTAGAACTCTAAAACTTTGAGAAAAGTAAAGTTGTCAAACTCTAATTTCATGCGTTCACACTTGAACAACGATTTCGCTACACTTAACTTTTGTCGATAAGCCTTATCGATTTCGGCGAACAACGATTTCGCCACACGATATTGTCATATACCGCCCTATTTCTCTTCATAGACTTCAAATCGTCCTACACCTTATCTTCGTGCCATATTTCCAGCAAAGCTTTCGTTCCGCTTTCTGACCAATTTGCCCACTTTTTGGCAGCCATTATGATCGAGAGAGTTTGAGCGGCGAGTAGAGGCGGGACTTACACTTGTGACGTCATGCTGACGTAAATTTGTAGAACTCTCTTCTAGAACTTTAAGTTGTAGAAAAGTCGCCATCTTGGTTCGAGTTTTACAAAATGAGTTCAAGTGTGAACGCCGAAGTTTCTGAAAGTGGGCGGGTTTTCTACAACTCTGGTTTAAGTGTGAACAAGGCATAAGAAGATCAAGTAATTTTCAATGCCGTGGCCTGTCTTTTTCGTTAGCTACGATGTTTGCCTTAATGATTCACGTTTTAAGGAAGATAGTTGTAAAAAGTAATAAATAAATAAATAAATAAATAAATAAATAGAAATCATTTAATATTTATTTTTTATTAAAATCTATGGAGAGATGTAAGAAATTATTATAAAACAAATAAGTAAATATACAACTTCTAGGGCGTGCAGCTGTTCAAGCTTTTGCTGAAAAAGTGAAGGTACTTTCCCTAATGATCTAATAAGTAGAGAAAATTCATTTTTCATATGGTTATGTAATATAGTAACTGCCTTTAGAGAAGTTATAGATATGTTTATCGACCATATTAAAAAATTATAAAGATCTCAACTGATTGTGTGAGAGGGCAATATTTGTAAAAATTAATTTACAGAGCAATGACCCTGGGTATGCTCAAAATGAACTATCATCGTTAATTATTGATTTAAGGAGTTTAAATGATTAATTTAATTTTAAATGAGTTTAGTCTCCTTATAATGGGTAAAATCGTGAAATAATAAAAACAAAATTAAAATTAAAGTCACCAATCTTGAAGAAACTTGGGAGATGAAAGAAAACTCAAGGATGTAGTCTATTGAAGATGTTGATGGTAGAAATTTAGATCAACCCTTCAAAATTTCATCTGTACTTCAAGATTATCGTTTTCCCCTATCAACATCATCTGCACAAGAACTTCATCTACATCCTCAATAGACTGGTTTTATTTCTACCATCAACATCTTCAATAGACTACATCCTTGAGTTTTCTTTCATCTCCCAAGTTTCTTCAAGATTGGTGACTTTAATTTTAATTTTGTTTTTATTATTTCACGATTTTCCCCACTATAAGGAGACTAAACTCATTTAAAATTATCATCGTTAATAATATAAAAAACTATTTCAAATTGTAGTACTAATATTATTATTCTTGAAGCTAATACCATAAAAGAAAATATTGAATTAAATTCGATTGAACTTTAAATTCAGATGAAGCAATTTTACAAATTGCTGATAGAAAACTGCCGGAGATTCATAAAATAAATGTAACGTTGTCTAAAGAAAATTATTGTAATCGTTTAGAAATGATATTTTTAGCATACGAAGACTTTGGGGAAATGACAAAACGAAATGTTCTAACAGAGAATAATACAGTTCGTTATCGTTATGTCTATTCCGTTCGTTATCGTTATGCTTATTTGGGATACAAGAATTACATAAGTGCTTTAGAATGTTATGTTGTCATATTTTTTACAAAAATTGCTTATACTTTGAACACCCTGACAGAATAACTTTTTTATTCGAATATGCAAGTGTAATAGAATTAATAAATAATACTGTATTGTTTTTGTGACTGCTTTTGTTCTCGTATGTTTTGCTGCTTCCTTTACAGATTGGTTATGATATTAGATGAGTTTTTTAATACAGGCAGTTGTATTTAAATAACTTAGAATTACTATTATATATAACAGAAAGAAAATTATTTTCTAACAAGAAATAAACATTTCAATATTTAACGTTTTCAGTTTTATTCAGGTTTTTCGAGTACTTACTTGTAACTAATTTTTATACATATTTGAGGGTCTGTAACTTCTAAACCCTTTTGATGCCCAAAATGATACAAGTTTTATTGGGCACTAGAAGAGGTATCTTGGTAAAAAAAAATAATTAAATTTTTTCCTGGTCCCTCTTTTGAGATATTTAACCTTGAAATCAGCAAAAATGAAAAATTTCCCAAATTTGAGCTCAGATAAAAGAGGAACGGTGCCAAATCCAAATATTTTTTCTGTATAGGTAATAACTACCCTACCCATAGGATTCACAAAAAAATTTATAACTTTTAATTCCATTTCCCAGTCATCTTAATATGTCGTCAAAAATGAGAATTTCGCTCGCGAATATTGCTGATTTCAAAGTCGATTAAATCAAGTATCGAGAAAATTTTCAAACATCTCTATATTTTCTGAAAGCTTGTGATGCCCTCTTTACGAAATTTGAAAGAGAACTTTTTATTCTATATTGGAGTAAAATGGTAGCCACTTTTCAAACAATGCGTCTAGAACCAAGATGGCTGAAGATAAAACTAAAATAAAAATTGTTTTGTAACTTTCAGTGATAGGGTTACCCATGATGTAAAAATAAGAAAAAATCTAAAATGGTCGAGTAACTCCACCTGGTCGAGTTCTCGTGGAATGATTCCAATGACAATGAATTAAAGTCTTTAAAGCATATATCCATACTATATACTGATGGTGAAACAAACATTTCTGCAATTTTACCTAAATGTTTGAAAATCATTCTTTTGAAACCAAAGTACAAACGAGATGTGAGACCTATTGAAAATTCACATACTGTAGTGACAAGTGTTATAAATTCAAGTGTATAAATATCTGATATTAATAAAAACTAATATTTTAGTAATTGTGTAACTTTATTAAAGAATTGGAGGATCGTATCTCATTTTCAAATGAACTAAGTTTAAATGAAGTGGAACAAAAATGTGTATATGTAATTTAATAAGCGTACAAGGAAGTCACGTGGTGCCCACAACAGATTTTTTTTCTTGGCTTAAGTATCTTTCAACTTAGGGATAAATCCAAGTTTCATCAAAATCGGTTCAGTACTTTTCAAGAGATGGACTGATATAGCTAGGCGATAGTGAAAGTTTCATTAAAGTCGGTTTTTTTATACTCTGTTTAATCTTGTCTTTTTTATCTTCATTTTTTTTTCTTTTGTTTGTTTGCATCTTTCTTAAGAAAAAAATTCTTAGTCTTAGTTGAATGGGGTTATGTAGAAGATAATTGTTTATTTATTTATTAATTTGCTTTTATTTCTTTTTCATAACATTGCTATCAATTGATTATTAATATATTTGCTCGTATTAAAAAATTTGTTGCGAATAAAAAAAGATTTGGTATACTATAAGAAAATATCAATTTGAAGTTTTACACGAAAATAACTAAATAATTTTATATAAAATAAAAAATTATTTTATAGTAACCATTTCACAATGTCTATCACTGAAATTAACTCGTACAACAATAGAGACGACGAGGAACATATTGAAAGAGTTTCCTAGTCTTCTGAGAACCGTTTTAGGGACGATAATGGAGAGCCGTTAAAATAACAAAACTCGAGTCAGGTCGTAAATTATGACGGGTCCCTTGTGGTAGACTCACCTGAGCGCTGGGGATATTCTTCCGCAGGTGAAGCACACACTGAGCCATTTCTATCATCATTAGAGTGTCCTTATGGTCCTGACTGACTAAGTGCCCAGCGACAAAAAAATGACCCCCGCCTTTGTCTTGCACGTGAAACGCTTACTTCGGCGAGGAGGAGGTTGAATGAAGCGGGGAGCGAAGATGATAGCCAGGTGATATTAAAATCAGAATGTGGTTATTTAACTCCAACCACGAATGTTTCTTGTAAGACGCTGCGGGATCTCCACACAGAAATGATATATAGTGTCGCGAGATAAAAACTTGTTACAGAATTTAAATTAAATGGGTGAATAATTTATACCGGTATAAATTTCTTTCGACCTTTAAGTTAATTGCTTGATATAATGCCTCAGCATAAATTAATGGCTTTTCAAGGAACTTTTCTTTCCACATTAAGAAGCCTTTCGATTAGAATTTATCCTCGGGTGCTGTCCACTTTGCCGCGGAATAATAAGCAATTTCTTTTCATTTTATAAGTAAACAGCAATCTACTGTAATTTGACTTGTCTCGAGTTGGACAGACAGAAGCATGTAAATTAATATAAAGACTATGATTGATATCTAAAATCTTCATTAAAAATCAAGCTTGCTTTGTGAATGTTTCGCTGAATATATAATTGTTATAAATTAATAAGAAGTAATTATTAGTTGAATAAAATATGCTGTAAGGCATAAACAAGAAGTTGGTTTAATTGATCGTGTTAGTAAAACAGTGAATGCAAATTAAGAAGTCATATTTTGATGACTTAAGCGGATTTTCATTAATAAAAATGTCGTGATGTTTGTAAGCATTGATAGGAAATTAAATTTTAAAATATAATTTAAAATAATAAGATTTCCACTTAGAAGTTTTATTAAGGCCCGGTTTTGAATGGATTATTTATTTGAAGTTCTATGAGATCATTTTATCTTCCTATTCTGTATTTAATGAGAGATATCAATAGCAAGACTTTCTCGCTTCAAAAAGATAAGCGCGGGAACGATTTCGTTTTTGCAGGAATTTTATTCAAAACGTTGTTGCAAGGGTTATTTGATTATATGTATTGCTTATATTCTGCTGTTACTATTAACAAATTCTTATCTTTTTACTACATAGATGACACTTTGTGGAAGCCATTATCTAGTTACATGTACGTGTTTTTAAAGAACTTCGTTATTAATTAGGCTATCTGTGAATACCTAAATGAGTTTTGAAGAACTTGCTTGAATACCTAGTAAAACGCATTTGAGGTTTGGCAAAAAATAATCTCGCTTTTGTCAATAAATTTTTAAATGTTGAAGAACAACATATTAGTATACTAAATAAGTAATGGTAATTTAAGATATGCTAGTATTTATATGTCGCAACTGTGTTTGTTGTAATGAACATTTGATTTGTGTAGTTCGTTGGTTTTTGTTTTGTGCTTCTATTATTATATTTCCAATGGTTATTCTGGATTCACCTCTTTCTTCTTTATTGATGTGGTATAAGTTAGCTCCGCTTTAGCTATTGTCTTTATTACATCTTAGCTGGACCGTAAACATCAACTGTGTTCATTTGCAGTCTAGAACACGTCATGGTCGCACAATTACAGAGCCTCTAGTGATCAAACATCAATATCTTTTACGTTCACTACAAAAAGCCTCATCTAAACAGCGAACTTTTACTGCAGCATGCGACTGATGTATTCTACGCCTTAACTAGCCCCCGTGTTCTGGCACAGCCCCGTCCGAATTTTGGCAATGCCCCACCCATGTGACATATAATTCGTTTTATTCAAAAAATGAACTGCTGTTGTTCACTTGGAGGAAGCCTAAAAGCCCAAATAAAATTAACATGAAAATAAATTTCATATAAATAAATATTATTAGTTGCCCCTTAAAATGAAATTGCCCCTTTGAAGGTGCATCCCACATTGGGAAACTAGGAAAAGGCCTATTTTTTTCAAAGGAAACGGAGCAAAGAAAGTATAAATAATCGTTTTTAAATTATATAAAATACGAAGCTTAATAATTCATATTTTCAAGACTGAGGAGTGTTAACAACAACTTTATGAATTTTGTTCTATATAGTTTGGTCTTCAAACATGATAAAAATCAGATGAGCGATGCTGAATGAAAATATGAACCTTCTTAACCATTTTACATAAACCACGCCCTATGCGTTTCATTTTAATAGTCAATTTGAAACAGCTGGTGATTTATGACTTAAAAATCTTCGACTCGAACAATGGACACTGATTCTTCAGATTTACAACTTATGATCATGTTGTAAAATGTACATAACGTTTTATTATTTCGAATTGAGTATGTAAAAATGAGTGAAATTATTAACGCTAAATCTGTGTGGTCGTTACATTCAAACATTAAAAAAGCAGCGTTTTTATAGGCATCGTTTAATGTGGATTATATCTTAGGAAGTGTTATTATCATATTTTTTTTTTAATTTGATGACATCGATTTTTCAACTGACAACTTGCAGAATTTTCCATATAATTAAGTTCCTTTCCTAAAGCCTCGTAGGATTTGGGTTCGCCTGTGTAATTGCCCTTAGGTCCTATCAACGGCAGCACCAATCGTGAAATTCTCCCTCCTTTTAGAAAGGCCCTAGAAACTGTTACCCTCTTATTAGCTACCTATTAATTTGTTTATATAGTGCGCAGTTTCATCAATGGAGGGCGTTGCCTCCGAAAGGTGGAAGGTTTATATTTTTTTCGTTCTCTCTTTTTCTTTCCACCTCCCCTCCCTCTTGATTTTCCGCACAGAGAGAGAGAAAGAGAGAGATAGAAAAAAGCAAACCCTGGCACAAATGGCCATTTGGCAGATCCACTTAATCATTCAGGGCCATGCGCCGCACGATTTATCCATTCAGTTGGCGGCGCTGTTGGAGCCTTAATTCATTAAGCCTACATTAGAGTCTCGACGTATTTACGAGCGTGACCACTGGTTGTCGAAGGTTTGCAACCGACTCTCTTCTCACAAATGGACCGATCCGCCAGGTTTTCTTTGCGACAACTCGGAGGGGTTCTCTTTTTTAACCGATTTTGACGTCACACCCTTTTTCGCCCGCTCCCTTTTTGCGAATAAACGGCGTCAATATGACCGTGTTGACCCGCATCTAAAAGGCGCCACTGGTGAGAGAAATATGTATTAAATGAGGGTTTTATATGTGACCGGAACGATTTATATACTTTTTTTGATAAGGAGGAGGAGATTCATGAAGTTGACTATAAATCTTAAACGTCGGTGGGATGTAGGTTCTTTTACAGTAGGGACAAAAATCATAAAGATATTTATTGTTTTTTGCGCATTTTTAAAGCAATAGCTTTTTTTTATTATTTATGATACGTTTTTACGAGATTCGCTCTCGTATAATTAACACTGCAATGGAATGGAAAAGAATAAGGAGAGATGATAAAACAATAAAATTGCACGGTATTTCAATGTCGTCCGAGGGGAAGGTGTTCTTGTGAGAGGTTTTATCTTCTTCTCTATTTTTTTGGTCTAAACTTTTAATTTTTTTCTTTTACAAGAACTATGTAACATCTTATCTTTTCAGTTATACGTTTATAGGTTGGGCTGTTATTTTTTAATAAGGTGTAAAAAGAAGAACCAGTTCAGACTCTCAGTGATTTTTTTTTATTATTATTTTTGAATTCTTCGAATTCATATCGTGATGGATAAAACTGTAATAAAAGGACCATCATATGTATTCAACAAACAAAATCTCAAGAAAGCAGAATATATAAACAAAAATGCTTAAAACTAAAGAAAACGCTCGAGTTTCTTCTCATTCACAATAGCATCACTTTGTTTAATTTTTTTCAAACACTTCTTTGAAAGGAACATAGACAACATAGAAATTTGGGAAGTGTACCTCATATAACCGTACGATTTAAATTCGAATTTATAGATACATGTCACTTTACAATCGAGTCACTTTAATGTGACCACCTGTTAATATCCTGAATAACCACCATGTGTAGCTTGGACAGTGGCTAGACGAGCTGGACAGAGACTCAATGAGGTGCTGGAAAGTGTTCACAGGAATACTGAGCCATTCTGACTACTGCTGTTGGAGTTGTAGGAATGCTCAATTGACATGCGAAGGTGTAATATTCATGAAGCGAATAAACAGATCGAGGTAGTCCCATAGATTATCGATTGTGTTTAAGTCCGGGGAATTGAAAGGCCAGGGAAGTACAATAAAGTCTTCCTCGTGTTCTTCTAACCACTCACGTACAATTGCAGCCGTACACGATGCCATCTTGAAAATAATAGTTGTTTATCGCAAAACTATTAAACATGAGTTGCCCTCAAATGCCGGAGACTTCTAGTCGAACATTCAACATTGAAAAAAAATGCATATTTCACAATAGTGATATGAAATAAAAAAAAAATCAATAATCTTGCAAAACGTTTGAGGAGGATCAAACAAAAACCTTTCTCTGCTTACTATCAAGAGGGATAAATATGGCCGGCTGTTATCGCCTGTTTCGTGGTTCTCTTAGAGATGTAGTCATTGCTGCTAAGATGCACCACTTTAATAGCGAAAAACAATACAAGCCAGGTCCATATTAACACTCGTTCCTCTACTTTTGAATTACAAGAGCAATAATCAATTAAAAATATACATATTCTTTTTAAAGTTATGGTATATTGATCCTGATGCTCATATCACACAAAAACGCATGCAAAACAGTTGATTTTTATATCCCCCCCCCCCCAAAAAAATCACCTTTTGTATGGAGTCGAAATTTATTTTCGTATTTACCTGAAAAAATGTTTGTTTTTTTATAGTTATCTAGTTTTTGTACAATTCTTGTCAATTATTAATGCAAACTCAGTCAAATGTAATTATGAGTATTATTTATGCTCTTAGTAAATTTAAGGCAAAACGTATAACATGCTAAATCGATTTTAAAAACATTAATAATTAACTTGATTATTACGGAGAAAAACCCGCAACTTATCTATTCATTAATAAAGTTGATATTGTTTAAAATATTTATTCGATTATTACAAATAAAGGTAAAAGCAAAGAAAAATAATTTTAGGAAGCATATTATTAGATAACCCAATAATAACTCAAAGACACCGTGTTATTTTTGAATGTGTTCTGTAAAATAGTATTACCGTTCATTAAGTTACAACAAGCACTGTAACTCAATTTACAGCGAAAATCCAAACATTGAAAAACACAACTAAATTTCATATGAAAATTAATGCAGCTTACAAGTTTAGCGACCCATTTATCTCGAAATTGGGTGCGGTAATTGAATTGCATGATTCAGTTATTTTTTAGCAAAAAAAGTTAAATTTTCGTAATCATATTTATCACTTGGACGGGTTTTATGTGGTTTCAGGAATGCATTAATAATTGCAAAGTAAATTCCACTGGCCTGAAACGGATTTTGGAAATTAATGACATGACCGTTTTAGGCCCTCGCCAGCCACTGATAGGGCGAGAAATTCGAGTGGATGGCCAAGGGAAGAGGCATTTGACTCTTTAAGACGCGGCGAGGGCTAAGGCGAGCGACAGCAGAGGTAGGGTATCGCCATCTCGCGACGAAACAAGCAAGTAATAAATCAAACCGTCAGTCGTTAAGTGAGTCATAAATTATTTGCTAATCGTTGTGTCAAAGGTCTTCTATACAGTCAAATTGGATAAAACACTCGAAGCCATTAGATCCTCCCCCTCATCCCCCGCCTTCGCTCTTCTTAAAAAAAATTCTTAAGTAATTAAAACAAGAACATGATGAAATTGTGTGTACACATCATTTTCTAATTATTATTATTATTATTATTATTATTATTATTATTATTATTATTATTATTATT